>CAOLHI010001950.1:0-310671 GCA_948474755.1 Ctenosaura bakeri | reverse complement strand
TACTCTAGGTGGGATGTTCTTGCAGGATTCCAGCCACTCTGTAGGTGTATGTTGCATATCATTGCTTTTCCTTCTGTCCATTCTAATTAGTTTTCCCATTTATTTTCTCTACATTTGTGGATTAACACTCCAGTCGTCTGAAATGGACTCAGGTTTATGAAAGCTTCTGCCAGAATAAATCTATTTGAGCTAAATCCATTTGTAAGACCTCAAAATTATAAACCCATTGAATTAATAAGACTGACATAAGTGTTAACTTACCATTTATCAATTGATTCAATGGGACTACTCTAACTGGGTTGATCAGCTGAATCTATGGGCATTCCTGCTCTATGCTAATATAGTGCTATTATTCCATTTTCAGCATCCTATGGAATCCTGGGATTTGCAGTTTAGGGAGGGGTATTTAGAATTCTCAGCCAGAGAACTCTTTGGCCTCAGTAAACTACAAACCCCAGAATTCCACAGGATGTTAAAAGGGGAATAATGGCACTATAACAGTCTGGTGCTGCAGTACTCTGTCCTCTGAAGGATAAAGAAAATGTCATCTGTGCCTTTATTATTTTTGCTGCTCTTCCCTTTAAAATTTGATATGTGATGGTTCATGAGTACACATCCAAGTTGCCACTTGAGATTGTGTTCATTGAAGAGATTCACGCACTTGTGTGGACATCTCTTTTTCACTGCATATACTCTAATATATTAATAATTTAACCATATAGGTATTTTCTCAGAAATTAATCTCAATGAGTTCAGTGGAATTTACTCAGAATTAAGGGTGCACTGAATTACTTGGCTGGTCTTTTAGGGCTGCAATATATAAATTGAACTTAAAAAGGATATGTAACAGAACTTAGTACATGCTGAAAACAATTAGCATGGAGTGAAAGAAAAGAATGCCTTGGTAATGAAAAACTAGAGAGAGAAAAATCTAATCTGTTTACTGTATGTCAACCTACAACACACTGCTTCCCCAGCTTGCACATATTTTATAGCTGTGCCAGCAATACTAGAGAACTGGGAATTAACTAAGCAAATGAATAATTTGGGTGAGTTCAGAGGAAATTATCCTTTAAATTTTACTTCTAATAAATCTAGAGGAACACACACATGGAACAGGATTACATATCACTTTGGACTTTTTTTCTCATGAAAGATTTGAAGAAAAATAACACTCACTCCTATTGTGATTACTAAGGCCCTGGCTTGCATTAGTTTCAGCAAGTGAATATAAGACCGGCATGTGGATGACTGACAATAGTTTTCTCATCCAAAGAGAAAATTATGTGTAAAATCACCTGAAAGAGAAAGATGTCTGAGCAATTTCTGAGACAAAGCTGCTCAAGGTTCACATCTGAAGTGGAAAACTCAGTCTATTTCTAGTCCATCCCAGTTTTTCATGTGTTCTTTCTTTCTTTCTTTCTTTCTTTCTTTCTTTCTTTCTTTCTTTCTTTCTTTCTCTCTCTCTCTCTCTTTATTATTAGATAGATAGATAGATAGATAGATAGATAGATAGATAGATAGATAGATAGATAGATAGAATTTGAACTATTTGAAACAATCTAGGCTTCTATCCAGTTCAGTGGTTACATGATCATAAGCTGAACTTAGAACCTTTTTAACAATTGGACATGAACTCCAAAACCAATTCAGCCTGGCAGTGCCTCAGTCAAAAAGTTTCCAAGGAACTGCTGTTTGGAGCACTGAGAAATTAAATCTACCACATGCACCTGGTTGTGGAGTGCCTTGAGACAAGCTGTTGAGACTGAGAATCTCTCTAGCTTCTTGTTCTCAATAGATCTCACAACTGGAAAAATATTGTGGATTTCTTTCCCAGCACCCCATTCTGCATCACCTTCAAAATCCTTTGGTTGAGGCAATGCCAGGCTGAAACAATAGGTTTTAATAGAATCATAGAATCTTATTGCTTGATGGACAGCACTCCTAAAAGATTATGGTTACAGTGCTCCTGAGAGATTATGGTCAGAGGGGTCATCACATGTAGCTACAATAATTGAGCCCCATCATTGTATTTAAGTTTGACACTGTATCTTGGCCCTTGATGTAAAACAATAAAAAATAAATAGACTACAAAAGATATGAAACAATTTAACAATGTTAAAATTTTAAAACCATTTAAAACTATGTACATTTGAGGGGGGAAAAAGAAGTTGTGACCCAAAAGCTTTAATAAAAAGCCATGCATTGCTTGGAAGTGGGAAAAAGCCACGTCATTGTCAATTAGACCTCCAAGGGGAAGGAATTCTATAAATGGAACATTACAATAGAGAAGGACCTCTTCCATGTCATCCCACAGTGTGTGACCCTCACATTTGTTAGACAGAGGAGGGTCTCTCCAGAAGACTTCAGCTCTTGACAGACTTATGTGGGAAGAGGCATTCTTTAAGAGATCCAGGTTGTAAGCTGCTTAGAGTTTTAATTGTTATACCCAAATCTTGACTTGTCAGTCTGTTCTTTCTGACCCATAAAAATGTTTATTTTCATACCCAATTTTTTGTAAGACATGTATACTGTATACATTCCCTCACTACACACATTCTATTGAAACTTCTGTAATATATGTATTTTGCATACACCTGCTGAACTGGCAATAGCAGTCAAAAGTCAGCAAAACGTGTAACCTAAAGGATACCTATTGTGTGTAGAGATTTGAAGTCTCAGAAATAAGAATCTAGGCTCCTCAGGCATTTATAAACAAGCATTCTTTATTGTTCTGTAGTTCCTTCCTCATGCAAGGCCTCAAACCAACTGTTCTAGGCCCTTCCTGCACCCTACCTTTTAGTGGGGTCCTAGCATTGACTTTGTTGAGAGAGGAGTGGGACAGGAGCACACCCCTTTTCACTGGCTGGCTCCATCGTGAAGGCAGCACCATGGCCAAATGCAAAAGTAAAGCCTGGGGTGCACTATCTATACCTAGTGCAGCACTTTTTAACAAATCTGCTTTTCATTCACCATCCTATAGAATCCTGGGGTTTGTAGTTTTGGGAGGGGCTAGAGATGGCCGAAGTCACCGATCAACTTACGGCAACACCATGAATATTATAGCATTTTCTTAGGGAATACGTAGAGGTGGTTTTGCTAGTTCCTTCCTTTCAAAGGTAGCCTGCATTACCTGGTATTCATTGGTGGTCTCCCATCGAAGTACTAACAACTGCTCAACCTCCTTAGCTTCCAAGCTCAAATGGGATCTGGTGCCTTTATGATATCTTAAGGGAAAAGCAGCCCAGAATTTGGCATGCCAATATGTGTGTGTGTGTGCGTGTGTGTAAATATATAAAAAGAGAGAGAGAAAGAGAGATCTCCATACACACACACACATTCAAATCTTATTTTTGTTTTGGAACAAATCAGCCTTTACAGAAATAGTTGTAGTTAGGAAATAGGAAAACCTGTTCTGGATATAAAGAACAGCAGGAAGAAGTGTATAAAGCAGTGGAGGTGAATGGTAACCCAGAGACTGGGACAGTGACCTGTGATATGAGAAATGGACAATATAAGAGGCAGTAAGTTATTGCATTTATTGCATTTATAATGTTGAGCTACTATTATGGAAACTTTTGATTCGAATTCCCATTCATCCATGAAGGTCACTTCACAGTCTTTGTCCAATCACTATCTTTCAGTGTAACTTCCTTCACTGAGATATTCTGAATAACACTCCCCAGAGCTTCTCGAAAGAAGATGAGGGTTAAAAATGAATAAATACATGAAAGAAATGTATTTTATTTGATGTATTATAGGAATTTGGTTCATTTTTCAGCACATGAATGAAAAATATAAATTCTTTTTTTCCTTCACTGATTATGAGAGTTTTTACACCTGTACCTATGATTTTTCAAAAGGATTTGGGGACTTAAAAAAGGGGGGGTTGTGGAAAACACCATTTCTTTGAACACAACCCTTTGGCAAAATGTTTGTGTAAAAGTGTGAAAAATCTTGCTAATTCTTTCCACAGGATGTCCGAAAACATCAAAGACAAGAAGATTTGTTAATCTTCTTTACAACTTCATTCTCATCTGGGCAATGTTGCCCAGAATGATAATCTAACATCAGTACATTACAAAGATGACCATTAGAGGAATCAGCATATAAACGTTGTGCACAAATGTAAAATAGGTCCATCTACATATTTAATGATAGCAATATTTTAACATGAACAGCAATCCTATTCAGATAAGAGCATCTTTTCGTAAACAATCTAATTTGACGTATGGTTTGGTCCTGGTTTTTGTTGAATGGATAATCATAGCAGAATTACATTGAAGAATTGTGTTTAAAAGCATGCACTTGTTTCTTGTGCCACAAACCACTCAGTGAGGTGATGTATCACCATATGAAGGGATCTTTGTAAAAGTCTGTTCCATAGTTCTACGAAGCTGTGAAAGATAAGATTGCTGCATGTCATAAAAATAATTGAAAAAGGTCATAGTCACATCCCAAGGTATGGAGCAATATAATATACTTTTATATAACATCAGTCATACTGAATTATTGTTGGAGTTGTATTTGAGGCCTTCAAGAATCCATTGCCTGTGAAGTAAAGCCAAAAGTTAGAGGTCATGGATTAAAAGTGAACCAGTCTTTGGTTTAAGAGTTCTCTGTCCTTAAAACTGAAGGTGTTGAAGTGTGCCATAAAACTTTTGTTAGAATGAACCCCTCTGTACCTGCTGGTTACACAAATTATCCAGCACAAGAATTATTCAGCACGAGACTTCTATGGTACAATGCTTTTTTACTAGGAATGAATCTTTTTATATATTGAATGACAGTATGCAGTAAGCTTTTTTCTCCTTTCTCTGATGTATGACTGTCATGTTTGATAGAACAGATTGAGGTCAATAAGGAAATCTGAAACTTGAAGCTCAGAGCAACCATGACAACCATGTCAAAACCCAGGAAAAAGGACAGCATCAGGAACATTTTATTCAACAGAGGATTTTAAGAATTGACTAATTGACTGGCCAGCTAACTGGGCTGGCAGTCTTGCCCTGAGCATATTTGCTCCAAAGAAGTCTTGAACAAGTTTAATATTATTTACTTCAGGTTTAATATGTTAAAAATGAAGATATCAAGTTACTTTATGCACAATCTTACTAATGGATCATATACAATCACATTGCCTGGTTGAAGGCATTAATGCCTTAAACAGGAGTTTCTTCCAATCATTGTAGCCAACAGTGTTCAGAAGGAGATACGAAAATCTGATACCAAAGAGATATCTTCCCTCTTTTTGTGTGTCCCTGACATACATCAAATAAAATCATTAACAGGTAAAATCCAAGGGCAATTTCAAAGGACAAACCTAGCTGCATTTCATAAAGAAACAAAAGGGGAAAGTGAAATCGTTAATGGTTATGTTTTTGCGCTAATCAAACTCCTCTTGGGCAAAAATGTTCCTCAGATTTTCCTGTTTAGCCTGACAGGATACATCTGTTTTTGTTATTCTCATTTGACACAACATATTTTACTAATCAAGCAATTAGAAATGAGTGTCCTGTCATCTGAAGATGTAATCAATAGTGAAATGAAATGCTATTTTATTATTATGATCAATAGGTCATTCTAAAAGTACACCTTGAAAGAAAAAAGGATACCAAAATAGTTCTCAAAATATAATTAAGATGTTGTTAAGTGTCAGATTTTGAAATGATTATTAAGAAAACTTTTAAATGATTTATATATTATGACACGGCTGACATTGAGAATACATTATTTCAATGTGAAGTTAATTAATTCGTAGAGTAGGATTTTGATTTGGCCAAGGGAAGCAACTGGATTCTGTGGTAGCCATGCCAGGAAAGTATTGTTTTTGACTGTGCTTAGTAAGGATTATCTGACCTTTGATATGAAGAATGGTTCTTGCCAATTATATTATAACATTTGCCAACTTAGGCACTTCCAAATAACTGAAATGAGAGTCTACTCTGGGAACAGAGGATTAGAATGGAACATTCTGTTTTCATATACAGAACAGATAGAAATGGATATGGCCTTTTGGTCATTCTGCTTTTGTTCCCCCCTTCCTGAGCTTTCTTGAGAAAGTGTCAGAAAACTCTCCAGTACTGCCAAGATGTGAACCTTGAGAAGCATGGGGAAACTAAGGCACAGAGAGTTCGCTCTGTGTTCTGCTATTGCACAAATATCAGATTCACAAGCAAATTTGCCCTTGCAGATGATGGGGAAAACAGGTAAGATAGAGCTAATCTGCTTTAAAAAGAGAAGGTAGTACATGCCATTTTTCTCATGGCTTAAATGTTCAAGACCACACTCTGGTCCATATCGTGTGTTGGCATATGGAAGTAATATGGTAGCAGGTAGTCACACATGATTTAATATTGATAACATTTACAATTTCCTTTTACCATGGTATTTTGGATAGAGTATTAGATAAGATTGAGTGCAAATCCCCATATGGCATGAAGCTGATTGGATGAGTGAGATGGAACCACATCCAGGCTGACCCTGGAGTTTCAGCTCTTGGGATACTATCGCTTACCTTGCCCATTTCTCCTTAGAATTCCTCCCTGGATCTGTTGCTTGGGCTTCAGGGTAACCACTGTACTGGTTAAGTGGAAGTGTTATTGTTGGTTTCAGTGCAGTAAAGGATGAATTGTCCTCCTTGTTAATTATTAAATTAAAACATTGAGACAGAGATGTGAAAAATAGAATTGGTGAAGATTTGTACCAACAGGAAATTTAACATCTAGCTTTATATTGGTTCCACACACAGCACACTGTAACACCTCAGCAGCAAACAAATAATGTTTCTCCTTGAGGTCTTTCCAGTTGTTCAGCTCCCAGAAACATTATTCAGACCTTATCAATCTACGTATTCCTAACTGGCCCTATCTTGTCTAATCTTCTCTCGATTAAAAAAAAAAATCCAGTATCTTTATCTCTGTTTCTAACTGGCCCAATCTTACTGCTTAACAGACATACCTTTGGTTGTAATTTTTTCTCCTGTAGACCACCCCACAAAGCATCCCAGTGGGTGTGATTGGCTGGCTCTACCCAAGTTTGATCAGTTTCTTCGTTCACTGTATTCATGAATCAATCACTCTCCCTGGGTCTGACCAATCCAGCACTGTTGTCATGAAAATAAAGGTAAGGGGGAGAGAACCAGATATTTGTCTTTGGACAAATAGTTTAAGACAAGTTGAATCTCTAAATTAAATACAGGTGGAAAGTACAGATAATACAGTTGTTTTCTCAATAGTTTTTTTTTTCTTTTTTGAGAGAGAGAGAGAGTTAAGGAATGATGTTCAGAATCTAAGAGGGAAGCTTTATAAAGTAGGTAAAATGTATTAATTGTAAACTCTGATCACATATAGTGCTGTGAGTTGAGATGCTTAGAAAGGGAAAACTAAAGATGGGTGCATGTTAAATATGATAGTGTTTGGTAGGGTAGCTTAGATTTATTACTGCCATCTACCATGCTTATTTGCAGCATCTGCTGACATACATGCAATTAATTTTGTTCTCAAAGTGAAGTAGCTGGAGGCAGCCAATCTGCAAACTCATCTAAGTGCTGAAGTGCACTTTATAAATACAAAAGTGTTACTCCAACCAAGTACAGATACGTCTAAAATAATTAAGGGAGCAATAAAGATGAATTTGAGGAGATAATATATTTTCACAACTGAAGTACATTCCCCTCTCTTATGCAGTTTCAGAAGGTGCATATGTAAGATTCACATTAACCCTGGCAGATTGCTTGATCAAAGTGCTGAATTTGGACCTGGGTTCAGACATCACCCAGGTAGGTTCAGAACCATATATTACCACTCTCATCTATTTAAAAGTGTAACCTTTTAATCAAAATTATTTAAATTCCTATAGAAATCCACTGAAACATTTAAATTTTATTTCATTTATTTTCAGATGAAAGATGTTACTTCCATGTGAGCATAGTTCTCCAATTTCACCTGGAATTCGGGATTCCGTGGTAGGTTATAGTCATGCAAAAGCCAAGGGAGTTGACATATGCATGTGTTTTTTAATCTTCTCTGCATTCTTTGACTTTCTTCCAGTTTTTCATCTAACTTGTTCCCTACAGTTCTTTGTTTTATGTCAACTCTATCCCTTTTCTTAAGCTCTTGTCACTTATCAGTCTGCAGTATTGGTTTGACATTGGAATGAGACTCGAAAGATGCAGACTCAAGTCTATATTGAGAAATAAAATTTACAGACTGAACTTGAGCCAGTTACATTCCCTTCCATCCTACTTTATAAGTATGTTGTGAGGATAAAGTGGGCAAAGGGAGAGACATCTTCAGCTTATTCTTCCTGAAAAACAAAAATGATGAGAAAGCCAAACCTTCTATCTGTCTCTATAAACTGAAATTGTAAGAGTTACTTGCACTTATCTGCAGCCCCATGAAATGTCTTAAATGAGCTTGTTACCCTTTTGGAAAACATATAGGAAACCATCCTTTACAAAGAAAACACACAACATACCACTTCTGTAATGCACTTACTATTTCACATTACTGGACTAAAAGGGACAGTCTTATTTACAGGAAGTATTCATATCATTGGTTTCCTTCATGGTTGCCTAATGCACATGTTGGCAAAGTGATGGGGAACTATGACAATTTGTGACTTATAAGAGGCTATGAAATATACTGTAGCATTGGCTATAGTATCCTGGATTTTGCTTGCAATTTTTTGGACCAGTGAAACTTTGATTACTTTGGGTCTGTCTTGTCCCAAACAATGTTAGGCAAATTAAAAGAAAGTTATGGAGGTTTCAAAGTTCAGGACTCACCACAGGAGTCTTGGACAGAAATGTAATTGGGGTTTAAAGCTGAATTTTACCAGCTTTGGTACATGTGTACTTCAGGGGATTTCAGTCATGCATACACATCGCTACTCCAATTGGAGGAAGATCAATCAAAGCTCTGAAAGAATCAATTGTGAGGGACCCCAGGAGCGAACATTTACTTTCCTGCTTTTTCAGTAGAAAAGTAGAGTAGCTACTGAGAGACACTTGGAGAAAAGCTAATTAATGGGTCACAAAAGAACTATTTTTTCATACATAAAACAGTAACAAAGAAGCCAGGGAAAGAGACACCCCTAAAAAGGTGTAATTAACCATTTGAACATCAAAAGCATTCGAATGAACAGCCAAGCAGAAGAAAAGAAAGAATGGTAACCTCCCATTATCAATATTTCATTTCTTCAACAAAAGTCTTTCTGAATTATGATATTGTCAGCTGCCAACAGGCTGTTCTTTCTCTTTCCCCTGAATAATTAAGTAACTCATGTTATATATCTTATAGATAGTGTGTTTGTGAACTTATCCAGGTGAATGAACAAGGAAGAAATGGGAATCACAAAATGTACAAAACAGCATTTCTATGTTCAAGATAGTTTTCTGTTTTGTTTTGGCCTGCAAAACCTAGATAATACATTAAAGACAAATCTGGAACCCATTGCTTAGACAGTGTTTTTCAAACTCTTTATCTGTAGGATGCACTTTGTAGACTGATTTATCTTCCTTGGCAACAGCCACAGGATGAATGCTTCTGCATCTGAAATAGGGAATGGAGAAAATCTGACAGTTTTCCTTTCTCTCACATTAAATTGTTCAGTATCTCATGTTCTTTTCTCTCCTAAATATAGAGGCATTTGTTTGTTTCATCAAATGAACTGAAAGAGACTTCAGTATCCGGCCAAATTCAATAGGTGTAGTGATTCCAATATCATGAAAACTGTGCGGTGCCTACTTGCTATATAGCAGATAAAGACAAGGATCCTGTCAGAAAGGAAAGGGATATCCCTAGTTCAGTACCATGAACATGGTGGTATATACAAGGATTCAAACCCGAACTTTAAATAACTTAGCGATCAACTTACCTGGATGGGCAACTCTTGCCAGTTTTTTTCTCTCATATTCCTTTGTTATATTAATCTCAAATTTGTTCTGTCCCTAATAAGAAGAAATTTTTAAATTTCTGTAAATTACTATCAAAAGCAGACAAAACAGAATTCTCATTCAAAGGATTCTGAAACTTACCATTTTGTTCAGATCTAGTTTATGCGAGATAAATCACACTGTTGAGTCCTAATGGCTCACCACCATTCTCAAATATGTCTTTTTTTTCTAGGAAACATTGGCAATGAGTAGAAAAACAATATTTCAGAAAGAAGTATTGATCAATGTCCAGCAAGGAAACATGCTCAAGCTTCTAATACTCCCCCCCATGTTTAACCAATGTGACAAGGTTTGAAATGTGCTGATTTTCATCATATCCCCCATGTGATGATTCACTAGCATAATCACTGGTTCGATTTCTTAGAGTTTCCCAGGGTGTTAGCCCTTTGGGAAAATTCTATGTAAGTTAAAGTTTTTAAGAATTAGCTTTACTTTTAGCAGAGTTCCAGAAAAAGTATGTCCCAATCTCTATGTGGCTTCCCTGAACTGGAAGCTAACTTGCAGGGGAACAAGGCGGGCAGTTTCAGGTTCCAAACTTAAAAGATTTACTAATAAACTTTACAATTACATTTGCATTGGAGAAACTAGATACTAACTAACAAAAGGATTAGAGAAGATAGTAGCTTTATTCTTAACTCATCAATTTCTTGGTGGAGAGAGGAGCATAGTAGAAAGAGGGTGCTAGAAGCAAGATTGCAAAGGGGAAAAAATGAGAGGTGTGATCTTCTGTGGAAGGTCACTGACAGACTCCAGAGCATATCCTGGGTCACATGGTACTTAAGGTTCAGCAACAAGAGAAATGGGTAGAGTAATGGATGAACTTTCTGTCTTTCAGAAGATGTGGACTATGGCCATTTCCGCAAGATGAAGCTTTTCCACGTTGACTTGCTGCAGTCTCGGGTCCAGAAGGGAGCACGTCAGCAACAGTCACCTCTGCACCCACTCAGTCCATGTGGAAGAGAACACAATGGCACCGTGTCTTCCTTCTGCAGCACAGTCAGGCCTTTTCCATTGCTGCGCTATGGAAGGAAGCATTGCCAATGTGCTTCCACAGCTTCCGCATGGCCAGAAGTGACAGGAGTGCTCTGTGACCACAGATGGGAAAGAGATTTTTTTCCCTTTTTGCAAAAACTGCTCCGCAACAAATGGCAGTGGAATGGTGATGATGTCATGCGGAATCGTGACCTGCTGACCGCTGCCATCCTGTGGCAGAAATGAGACAGCAATGTTGTGCAGAAAGGGCCTGTGTTTCTTGATAAGCTTCATAAGTGATAATACATTAAAAAATCTAACCATTAATTAAAAGTGATTGGATCCAGATGGAAACACTCAGAGTATGTGCTAAATAGTCTAAAAGTATAGTAGTGCTACAGTGCTAAGTCATCTTACCCTCTGAAGACAAACATTCACCAGAGTGGGGAGCCTGCTATGCTGCAGGAACCCCAGGTTTATTATAGTGTGGAGATAATATTGGCTGAATCCTATCTCCACACTGGATGGAATGTGGGAGTCACTCATAAACTTGCTTTCTTTTGATACAGGTGAACTACATTTGTTGAACCACTTCAAACATGGTACACACCCAAGTCAAGTAAAATTATTGACCAACAGTTGGCTAAGTTCAGAGGCAAATGCCCATTCTGGCAGTATAACCAGAAAAATCTGGTGCTGATTTTATTTGTGTTGTTTTTCCTGTCACATAAAAGAAGTTGAGTGTGTGTCATTCATGGGTCACACCTTATCCAGCCTTGTGCTAAGAGACAGGAAATGAATAAAGATTACTTTTAAGCTAGAAATTATGGTGCTCTTTTCTTTTTCCAAATTTGTTAATTTGGCAAAAGGACAAGTTCTATGTCATAGTGATTACTTTCTTAACAGAAAGTTGAGACATTGGCCCTTTACACACAGCATTTGCTATGTGAAAGGGCACCTGGAGTGTCGCGTGATTGTGAGGAACGATCTGCATGATGCACTCACAATCGTGCAACGCTCCAGGGTAAGACAGGTGCCACTCATGCACTTTTTCATTTTCGGCTTTCAGCTGAAAATGGTGCACGATCGTGCATTGGTCCAGGGCCCTGTGTGCACTTGTCATGCGTGTGGAGCCTCTGAAGCCACAGAGGTCACACTTCCTGCCCCAGCACAGCCAGGGAAACTCCCAGGCTGCACTGCAGAAGGAAGAGGTGGGGCTCTTGCGCTACCTGCTCAGGAGCAAGCAGCTCATGCAGAGCTGAAGCCGTGGGGACGCGAGAAGCTTTCGCTGGAGGCTGCTTGCGCGATCCCCGCACCCCAGCACTGAAAAAAGGTAAGCTGTGGAAAAGGCCATTGTTAGAACTAGAAACTAATTCTGATAAATATCTGAACTTTGTAAAGTCAAATGTTTTCATGGCCGGAATCCATGGGTTGCTGTTGGTTTTCCAGGCTTTGAGGTTGTGTTCTACTAGTATTTGGTTCTGATGTTTTGCCTGCATCTGTGGCTGACATCTTCAGAGGATCTGGTGGCATGGAAGTGAAACAAAGTATATATACTTGTGTAGTACCTGGGTGGGAGGAAGTAATTTGCATATGTTACAGTTGGTCTATGTGATGGCCTATTGTTAAATGAGATATCCCTCAGGCTTGTATTGTTACAATATCTGAACTTTATTAACACAGTTTTCCCTAAGCTCTGAGCCATAATTTAATACTTCAGAGATATCTTGAAAGGAATGTTCCAATTAGTTCAAAGTTATTTAAAACAATTTTCACTTAATTAAATACATATTTGAATGATCAAAACGTGGTTAGAGATGGATAAATCTGCTATTTTTAGCCTATGACATTTATGTGTATGTTAATTCATAAATCTGTCCAAAGTGATTAATGACTACATGATACTGTGCTTCAGAAGTGTTCAGCACTGACAACTAATGCAAAATGTGGCTATTAGACTTTTGTCAACCATAACAGGAGGCGGAATATCTGGAGAACCACCTTCTTCCTTATAAAGCAACCTGCAACTTACTGTTATTGTTGGAAGCTCTTTTATATGTACAACAACCTAGAAAGGCTAGGTTAGCAGGCACTAAAGACATGTTCAGTAGTAGTACTCTCATTGTTGAACTACATCCAGAGAAAAAGTATGGCTTATTCCATACTCTGCTTTAAACATGCAGTAAAAACTATTTCTGTGCATAAGGTTTTGTTTAACTTTTGCCACTCTTTTTAAAACAACTTGTCATTGTAATTGCAGGAGTTTGTTCATTCAGTTTTGTAATTCTTTAGTTTTATTTAATCTAAGCTTGGAACACACCAAGCTGTTGCCTACTGACTGGTGGTCTAACTAGCCCAGTACTATCAACTGCCATGCTAATTGGAGTTTGGAGGTTTTGTCCAAATTATGTTCCTTCATGTTCTGGTCAGAGCTTTGTCTTTTGGTCCTGCCTCCAAAAAGTTTTCTTCAAACTAAAATCTGTTACCACAGCCCTACTGTCAAACTCAGTATCCCTCCACTCATAGGACTAATATGAAAAGGATGGGATGGAATTGTACTTCATTAATCTTTGCGACATCAAGTACATGTATGTGCAACTATCTCCCTCTTAATTCCCAGAGTTCAGTGTGAGGATGGGCAATTGGAGCTTCCAAGGAGAAACTGTCCCTTTTTCACTTATTTTGCTCAGAGGATTATACTGGACTAGCAACTGAAAGTGGTTTTTTTGAGGAGGTGTGGGGGGCAATGCACCCAAAAAGTATTGACAGTGCATATGCTATGAAACGTCATTTTCTAAAAACACCCCCACATGGCACATTTTCCCAAGTAATTATTGCTATAGAAGACCGTAGTTGTAAACCTGTTGAAACAGAAAGACATTGCATTGCTTATTTACTTCTGTCCCTCCTTTTTCCCCACTCTGGGGCTCACAAAGTTTTGAAAGATACGGCTTTAAAATTCATGCCACACAAAAAGCAATATCAAATTAACAATAAAATTAAAAGCAATTAAAAACAAGAACATTAAAAGAAAATACATGGTACAGCAAATTCTAAAAGGGCTTCTCCACCCCCGGGAATCAGCTGTCAAGGGTTGACCAAAACAAGCAAGTCTTCACCTGTCAATAGCAGGACACCAGGCTAGCCTTTCTATGAAGGGAATTCCAAAGCCTGGGAGTAGCCACCAAGAAGGCTCTCACCTGTGTTTCCGATAGATGTACCTTTGACGGTAGTGAGACAGAAAGAAGATGCTTATATCAAAATGTTCCAGTGTTGCAAACTTGCTTATGCCTAATAGATCACCATTGATTTGTTTGCTTGCCCATCATCCTAATCTATGCTCAAGTAAATGTTTGCTAATTTCATTTTCACAGCTGAAAATTGAAAAAAAGAGGGGGAAAAGTCTTTATTTTTGATTATTTTGTTTTGATTTTTGACACTTTCTTTGGGTTAATATTTTACACTCTAAAAACTTTTTTGTTTTGTTTTTTAAATATAGCATGAAATCCAACAGGTTATGAGTCAAAATTTTTAGAGATGTTCCTCCCCCTCCTTCATCATCTTTATCAACTCTTTTCTTTTTTCTTTTTTTACTTCTTTTTCTGCACTAAATCTTCAGAAAAGAAATAACAAAAGAATGCTGACATTTGTTTTGAAATGCACTTCATCATTCAGTAGAAAAATGATTGTGAATATTCTTTACATCCCTACAAAATATTTATTTTCCGGTGCATCAGATCCCAAAATCTGCATTGAGTTTTTAGTACTGTCATGGAAAACATTAGTCATTTCTTTCATTCTCTGAAATGAAGACACAAGACTGATAGACTGAAGTAGCCCAGAACCCATCTTTTATGTTACACTACATACTGATCATTAGCCAAGGCAGCTGGGACTTCTGGGAACTGAAGTCCAAAATACCTGGAGGACTAGAGTTTGGGAATCACTGCTCTAGCTGGATGCACTGCAGAAGGCATTCACAAAGAGCTCCACAGTGCTGGAAGGTCTCTGAAGATAACATCTTTGATCAGATAAATAGTTGGATGTGTTTCTGCTGATTCCTCCTGCTCTCCAACAACATACAAATGGTCATATTGAGGTGAGTGTATTGCTTACAAGATAGGATCTGGAATGGTGGCTTTGATCATTGTACACCCAGTAAAAAATCCCAGTAAAAAAATTCAAAAAATCTCTGACCAGAAAAGTGACTTGTGATGGTATAAGACTGAAGCATAATTCATCAGTAGGATTCTGGCCAATGACACCAAAATTCAAAATCATCTCTGTCATCCATTAAGTAAATTACCATTGTCAAAACACAGTTGCTAAGACTTGATTTATTTTGGTGGATCTGGACCTCACTTAATGTTTGAAATTTTTGTGGGCTTGGACTTTCATCTTATTTCAACTCAACCTCTGTAAATTAAATAAAGGGGCATTAATGCAGATATTGCTAGCAGAGGTGAGGCTGGTGTTTCTAAATCAAATAAGGAGCTTTCAGCTGGATCATGAATATAAATGAGGTCTTTGCATGCAGGTTAAGAGCATGCAATCTATATTTGCAATGGAAATGAATGCCAAAAAAGACAGAGACATTATGTCACACATACTTACTATGATTCTACAAAAGTTGAAATGGAACAAGTAGCTTTCTCCATGATAATTTTTCAATAATTCACAGACTAATGCAATACCTCAGAAAACAGATGACCTTATAAATGTGACAGTTTCTGCATCTGAGTGTTTAAAACATTGTTATGACTGAAGCTTTTGGAATCTTAATTTAGGAATTAGAATCCCACTTCAGGAGGCTTCATTTTAAGGAAAGAATTTAAGACAGGGACATTGAAATTGTAGTGTATGACTTGCAGGAAAATAAAAAATTAAAAGCCTGATAAATGTGTGTAACAAAGTGAAGAAATTATTAGGAAGCACTATGAAAGCTGTCTGCCAGTTGCCAACTTTATTTATTCAGTGTAAACAGTATTCATTGCAAATTTAGCCTACTTCTCAGTTTGTGGATTGTTTGCAAACTAACCGTGAGATTTGTCAATCTATTCAAAATGCACAAGAATTTGTCAATGAGTTGTTTTCAGCTGTTCACAAGTGCAAAATCAAAGCAGGCTACTCTTCCCAGATCTCCTAGTCCTGCCTCTCTTTAAGACACTTGAGTGTTAGAGGAGTAATCTCAGAGAATAAACACTGTCTTCTCCTGAAAACAAGGTAGACTGCTTTGGAGAGGCTGCTGCAGATTTTCAAGAGAACTACATCCTCCTTAGTCTCTTGCCCTTCTCAAAGTTTCTCAAATGCAGTAATTACCAAGGCAACTTCCGCACTACACTGCTATAGTGCTATTAATCAACTTTCAACATTCTATGGAATCCTGGGGTTTGCAGTTCAGGGAGGGGCATTTAGAGAGCCTCAATAAACTACAAGCTCCAGAATTCCATAGGATGCTGAAAATGGAATAATAGCACTATAACAGTGTAGTGCAAAAATGGGGCAAGTTACAGTAAGAGGGAGCTGTCCCTATGGGAAAATACTGAACTTTCTAAATTATTCATTGCCTTAACAATCATTCAGTGTTATACAGTGGACTCTCAGTATCTGCAGAGGTTTGGTTCCAGGATCTCGCATGGATACCAAAACCCATGGATGGTCAAGTCCTATTATATACAACGGTGTAGTAAAATGGCATTCCTTATATAAAATGGTGAACAACTCAATAGATTTGCTTTTTTTAAAAAAAATATTTTCAAGACATGGCTTGTTGAATCTGTGGATGCAGAATCTGTGGATATGGAGAGCTGACTGTGCTACAAGGTATTGCTTTATGGTCCTTTTCATACTTTACCTTTCTGTTCCCATCTTCCTCACCATACCCTTCACTATAGTTTTATCTCTAGGTGTAAAGCCCATGTTGATTGCATCATTACCATGAAAAAAAATAGTCTGTGTTCTTCCACTCCACTGTGGATCAGCTCTTACCACCAGTAAATTCTTCCTAATGTTTAGGTAGAATTTCTTTTCCTGTAGTTTGAATCCACTGTTCTATGTCCTAATTGCTGGAACAGCAGGAAACAAGCTTGTTCCATCTTTACAAAGACATCCTTTCAAACATTTTTAATATGGCTATCACATCACCTCTTAACCATCTCTTCGTCAGACTAAATCTAAGCCTCTCCTCATAGGACATGGTTTCCAGGTCTTTTACCATTTTGGTCACCTTCCTATAGACATGTTCCAGCTTGTCAATATCCTTCTTGAACTGGGCTGCCCAGAACTGAACACAGTATTCCAAATGAAGGCTGTCCAAAGCAGAAAAAAATGGTACTGTTACTCCTTTCAGTCTAGACACTATACTCCTATTGATGCAACCTAGAATTGCATTAGCTTTTCTAGCTGCCATATCAGACTGCTGACTCATGTTCAGCTTGTGGTCTACTAAGACTCCTAGATTTTTTTCACATGTACTATGGTCAAGCTAGGTGTTATCTAACCTATATCTGTGCACTTCTATTTTTTTTCTGCCTAAGTATAGTACATTACATTTCTCCTTGTGGAAATTTGTCTTGCTAGTTTTGACCCATCTCTCTAATCTGATAAGATCATTTTGAATTCTGTCTCTGCCTCTAGGGCAATAACTATATCTCCTACTTTGGTGTCATCTGCAAATTTTATACACATGCCCTCATCTAAATCATTTATAAAGATGTTGAATAGCAATGAACCAGGACACAACCCGGTGGCACCCTGCTAGTCACTTCTCTCTAGAATGAAAAGGACCCATTGGTGAGTAGCCTTTGCATTTGGTCAGTCAACCAATTACAAATCCATGTAATAGCAACATTGTCTGCCCACAGTTTACTAGCTTGTATGTAAGACTATCATGGGGGACCTTGTCAAAGGCCTTACTGAAATAAAAATATACTATATCTGTCACATTTCTTTCATCTACCAAGCTTATAATTCTATCAAAGAAAAGAAAAGAGTAGTCTGGCATTATTTTATTTTATTTTACTCTTAGTGATCACAACATTACCTTCTAGGTGTTTACAGAATGGACCTTTACACAGCATTCTCCCATCCCACGATGGGGATGGGAGAAGCACAGGACTGCAATGACACTTCTTCATGATGTCTTTGTGGTCCCATCCTTCTGTCCCCAGGCAGCATGATCACAGATTAAATCATTGATGGATTTTCCCTGTCAATGGCATGTGATTGTGCCACCATCCTGGACTCACTTGCCTTGAAGAAGCCACAGTGCAGTCTGAGAAAGTTCCCAGCTGTGCTAATAGTAAGAAGAGGCATGGCCACTGAGCTCCCTTCTTCAGGGTGCCAGCCAATGCAGAGGAGAGTGCTCTCATTTCTCTCACCTCCTGGTAGAGTCACTGCCGGGATCCCCACTGGCCAACTTCAGGAAAAGGTAGAGTGTGGAAAGAGCCAATGTCTGTTTAATTATCTGCACTAGAATCTTTCCTTGTACTGATAATAGGCTGATTGAGTAGTAACTATTCATGTCCTCCCTCCCTTTTTCTTGCAGATGGGGACAATATTTTCCCTCTTCCTTTCCTGATTAAATAATTGATTGCTAAATTCCCTCCCCCAACAATGTTTTACCTTTCTCAACATGTGGCCAAGCAGTTGGCAAACAATTCATTTTAGACAAGAAAGACCACTGATAGGAAATAGTACAAAGATGTGACAGGACTGATTGACTTAACGCTTCTGTGATGCCCTTCTTATGCGAATGTTTGTCTGGCCCATTACCACCATTGGCTAAACTATGTATTGGGTAATCCCAGATGGACATCCTTTGTTGTAGAGAAATTCAGATGTTATAATTAAGTTTTCCCACCTCAAATGTGTTTAAAAAGAATCTAGAAGCAAAGGCAGCCATTCTGAGAGTGAGGTTCATTTGAACCAAGACCTCAAGCTGTCTGACTGTTCTTTCTTAAAGCTGATTACTGAAAATCACTAATTTAGTCCAGACTCTCTCCTCTTGAAGTCCCTGTCTAAACTAAGCGTGGTTCTGAGCTGAAATTATTTCTTCAGACAGCCAGAATCTGAAATTTTTATGCCCAGGAATTTCATTAGCTCATTCTCTTTCTCAAAGTCCTGGCTCTACCTTAGAGGACCTTAGGTAGCTTATCCCCTTTATGCTTACATTGTTTCAGTCAATAATATTCTAACAGGACCAAAGGGAGATCATTTCTGACATCTATCTATCTTTTGGGGAATGTTTTCCCCTCAACTACTCCCCTTTTTCCGATAAGTACGTGTATGTTTGTGTGTACACATTAGGCAAAATATTTAATGCATTTCATTTTAAACCCTTTCCTTTCTCTGATCTCTCCTGCCTCTTCGCAACCTTTACAGCTTAAAACTACTTAATTGCAAACCCTCGCAGCCTTGCAAATTTGCTCACTTGAATTAGTATCTTAACATCCTGAATAAGCTCTGTCCTATTTGGAGTGTACTGCTGAATATCTGCTATTCTTAATGCAACTACTGTGTATATCTAGATAGCTGAATGTTTAATAAAAATGCTCTTTTAGAGTGTTCTCTGTAAGTGTGGGGTTTTGATTCCAATTTATCTAATAATGCACTATTGCCAAAGTTTGGACAGAAGCTTTCAAAATGTTCAAAAAGTCTATAAAAATAGAAAACTTTTTAACATACCTGCTCTCTACAAATACAAACATGTTTTAATCTTTAGGAAAAGTTGAAAAGCAAAATAAAATAGGTAAAAACAAGTGGTAGGTGCCCTATATGGTTTCTAGACTGAAAAGTTGAGAGGGCTCCAAACCTTGAATGATTGCATAGAAGAGAAAATTTCAACAGGGGCTGTTTTTCACACAATCAGGTAACAAGCAATACATGCTGACATTCCCTCTTCTACACAACTGCTAAAGGGCACAGGAGCCTTCTCCAGTTGACAACCCTATCTTTCCATCTTTAGAGAGGGAGAGTGCCTCAAACTTCCAGCTAAAACAGATTAAACCTTTTTTAAAAAAAAACAAACAACTAAGCAGAGTTTGTTTGTTTTTTCCAATCACACTGGGTTAATTTTTTAAAAGTGTTTTTCTGCTGCTGCTATCTCATTCACACTCAGTGTGATTGAATGCCAATATCCCAGTTATTTGGAGGCCAGTACAAAAATCCAGAGGCAAGCCATGTACAAGTTTAAAACCAAAAATTGTGTAAACAAGATACAAATCTTATCTGTCTGTCTATCTGGCTTGAGGTGTAGAGTCTCTTGATGAAATTCTGCTGCAGAGGCTGGAAAAAAATGAGAAAAGTGTAAGGTAAGGCATAAGAAAGAAGAAAAGTTATAAAAAAATACTTAAGTGAGGTAAAAGACAAATTTTTGTCTTCCAATCATCTGAGATGCTTCTCTAAGTAAGGAAAAGCTCAGAAGATTGTTTCAACAAAAACAGCAGAAGTTAGATTTCTTTTTCCCTTCGAAGAGGGATCCTGCAGTTCCTGAACCCCAAAAAAGTCTATGAAGTTGCAAAAAAAGAAAGAGTACATGAAAAAAGATTCAAGTTGGGTGGAGGACTATCATGTGACCCTGCCTGTGTTTTTGAACTCTTTCTAGAGAGGTCCTTCTCTGTACCACCACAATCACAATTACATCTGGTAGAAACATGGGAGAGAGTTTTCTCAGTGGCTGTTCCCAGGCCCTGGAATTCTCTTCCTCAAAAGTTTAGAATTGCAGTCTACCTGTTATCTCTTCATAGGTAGATAAATATGTATTATAATCTTTATAAGTCTCATTGAGTCTCAGACTGAGAGGGAAAAAAAAGTGAGATATCAATAAATAGGAACAAGAAATATAGGTAAGCTTTTTTTCAATCTTTGATAATCCCAGTCTTACTCATTCTTTCTGGTTTTCTCATTGGCTCCTTCCTGATCTCTCTTGTTGGGAACTTTATGCCAATTAAAAAAATGAGTGTGCATTAATTTGCTGACCAACCTATGAAATAATGAGACCTCACACAAGAAGTGGAGCTGAAATAGTTATTTAAAATTCATTTGAAATTAACATCTATTAAATTTATCCTCTGACATGTTCAGAAGCGGGAGAACAACCTGGTATGAGAGCAGCTGAAGCAGGTGGTCTCTCCCAGCTCCCCCTGGGCAAATACCTGGGCCCTAAGAAAAACTCAAATGCTGCACTGCTCCCTGACTAGCAGTGTACTGGAAGCCCAACCCAAGAATTCAAGCCCCAGGGCTTACAATTTAAAGTGAGGTTAAAACCCTCTGGACAATCCCAATGGTGGCCTCCTTCCCACTCACCCCCAGGTCTTATGACCAGCTTTGGAGGCCTCCCCTTCACCAAATGGGTGCCATATGTGTTCACAAAACTGCTACTTTATTTCCCTATATTACATGTCACAGATAAGGGTAAGTGTCTGCTAAGCCCTTATCCCCCACCAATTTGGCCAAGGGCCCTCATTTCCTGTTGCATATCTCCCAGTAACAGCTGGTTCTTCCTCGTCAGACAAGTGAACCCCATCCTTTTTGTAGAGATCAGACCATTGGAGAATGATTTTGGAATGTGTTTAGAAATGACCCAGACCTCTGGTCAGAACATTCTGGATGTCTTGGTTAATCCTCCTTTGTGTCATGTCAATACCTCTGGGATCTCCTTCTCCAGGACATACTTTTCGGGGCAGAATGATTAACCCTAGTACATTTACTCCAGGCTAGGAATACAGGGTCACCCCCATCTGTGTATGACTTGTATAATCAGGACCTTGTTCTTTAACAAATATAGGGCCCTTTCTGCAGCTTACCTTCTCACACTGCTGGAGGGTGGGCCTTGTGTGAAAAGCCTAGGGAGGCAGGCTCTCGCGAGCCTCCTGCTTCCCCGCTGCTCGGCCTCTGCAGCTCCTTCCTGCTCGCGCAAGAGCCCCGCCCCTTCCTTCTGCAGTGCAGCCTGGGAATTGTAGGCTGCACTGAGGAGAGGATGCGGGACAGGCCTGGCTCCAGAGGCTCTGCACTGCAGGTGAGTGTGACCCAGGCCCATGAGCCTTGTGCAAGCGCAGCTTATTTTCGGCTAAAAGCTGAAAATAAGAAACTGCATATTTCCTGCGCTTGCAGGCCTTGAGCATGGCGGAAATGGGAGTGCATCACGCGGACCACTCCTCACACTTGAATGATGCTCAAAGGGCCCTTTCGCTTGTAAACTGCCATGCAAAAAGGGTCTAGGTCATTACCCCCCTCCTGAGAATGACTGGGATGTGTTGCAGAGACTGATGACACTCCCTGACCAACCTTGGCAAGAGTTCATGCCATGCAGACCTTGCCTACTTGCCCAGCCACTCAACCACAGCCAGATCGCCCAGTCCTAAGTTCATCTTCAGTACTAAGTAGACAAGCACCTCTGTCTAGTGTCATAATTTTGCCCTCCTTATTTCTAGTTTTTCGTGTAGCAAACATTAAATGGGTTGACATTGATTAGTTAAGCAAAATAATATATCAAACTAAACCAACTATTTTAGCACCTTAAGTTCTAATAAATTTGTAATAAAGGCATAAAAATTCTATTCTGCTTCTATAAAGCTCACAGCATAAGCTATCCCTACCTCAAACCAAAGCATATAAACAAAGATTAAACAATGTAAGGGTGAATAAAGAAATGTTTACTCCCAAAGCTTTAGAGAGAAACACTATGTTAAACTTGATCCACCTAAGTACTTCCTTATGGCATGCTACCAACTATGTATAGTTATTAGATTACAGCGATTTACAAGGCAATAGTAAATCATATGTAACAACTATTACCCTAAAAGATGGGTGACTCAGGGATTCACCATCAATGCCAGTACCTTTACATGATGATGGGGAAATAATTCGCTCAATTGGGAGGCCTGCGAGAGGGGGCAACCTAATGAGATCTTCCACCAATGTTTATGGGGTTTATTTCAAAATAAGCTAAAAGGTATTTTATTGAAGAGAGTTCAATCAGATAAGATCCAAGCACTCACACATATATAACAGTGTTTTGCAGAAAGGCCCAAAGATAGCAGAAAAGAGAAAGAGATGATCATTGACTACTTGATTATAGTTTCCATTTCCTTCAGTTGTTTCACTGCTCACATTTCTGTCTCAGTCAGATTTTATGTGGGATGACCTGTTTACCTTACTTTCTTTGTCCCCGTGCCCCTTGACACCACTGAAGAGAAGGCAGAAAGCAAGGAAGATAGGTGATTTCTCCTCCACTGTTTAAGAAATTCTGGATCACTACACTTCTTCATCCTAGCTCTATCAGCAAGGCATAAAACCTAACCCCAAAATTGCCCTCATTAAGTTAACAGCATAATGGAGTGTTGTTTAGCCCTTGTTAACCACAATTTAACAATGTTAAGAAAAAGGTTATTTCCAAGTTCTGAGAAAGAAAAAGCGGAAACTTAATGTTACCAATAGAGATGCTTATTCCTGACATATTTCCCTTAAACATTGGCTTCCCAAGTAACGTTGTCTCCATGGGATTTCAAGTGCTTCCTGAAAGGATAAATATATACTAGGAATATCACACCGTGTGTGGAGGTTTGGGTTCCACAGAATACTTACCTGGACCTGTGTAGCAAATGATGCCGCAGGGGAGGGTAACTTTTTGATAGCCTCCACGTTATAAACAAGTGTGATTGGTGCCTGGTGCCTGACACAAGATCACAACACATGATAGGGGAAGGACAGGAGGCAATTTAAACCTTATTGCCTCTTTCCATGTCTGCTCTGATCTTCACAGCCTGAGAAGCCTAACGTTCACTACTTTGGAGAATCAATAAGCCTTTATCTGGCTTGTTGGAAATGGAGCAACTGTTTTCTGTCTTGGGCTGCTTCTGTTGGTTGTTGTGTTGGATGGTTTTACTTATTTTGAGTTCTGGGGTTCTAATACTTTGAGGTTCCCTTTATTGTGATTGTCGGCCCATTGGTCCAGTGAGGGAACTATAATTGAGAGTAGCTCCATTGATCACACTTCATGCTTCATGTTTCATTTTCATACTTTTGATGGATTTGTATCTCTGTGGGATTAAAATTTTGCCGTTTATTTGCTTATTGTGCGTTCAGTTGTGATGTTGAGTGTGTGTCCATTTGTGTGGTTGTAGACCGGTTGCTATGAAGATGAGGCCTAGCAGCAAGGAGAAAGACAGTGTATTCCCTCAGGAACCCAAGCTGTGTATGTAAATAACTCTGAATACAGAAAATATGGGGAAAAGTTACAGGTACTGGAGAAGACAGTTTGGTGAGTTCTTAAGAGGAAAATAAAATCCCGAGCAGCAATTAGAATACCAGAAAACTAAAAATGAGAAAATCAAAACAAGAATGGGATAAAAAGAAGAAAGAAATAGAGGACATGGACCCATTAGCAGTAAACAGGAAATATTTATATATTAAAAATGATAATATGGCAGCTGTCCATCTTATCAACACTATACTGTCTAAATCCCCTGTGTCTGGTTAGGGTTTGTAGTACAGTGTTTGCAGAGCAATATTTTGTTCACAATGCTTCATGTGGCTGATGTGGATAATAGGATACCTGATGCTCTTTCCCACCAGCAAATGGAGTGTTTTTTAGACAACTACCCTCAGAAGCAGACTCCAAACCTGTTCCTATGCAGGTAGAACCATGGACCCTTGGAGGGGTGAGACTGTGTGATCCATTGATCTCTCATTGGCCCCTAATACCAGGCATGGTTGCCAGAAGGCTGGGAGAGATTTTGAACACTTTAGGAGGATTACTGGGTCGAAGGCTTTTTTGTCTGTTCCAGTGGAACATGTCTTATGATATCATGTGTATTTAAAGGATAAGGGATTGGTACCTCTGTCTATTAGATCTAGGTTGTCTGCTTTGGCTTTTGCTGCCAAGGCACAGGGCTATGAGGACTTTGCATTTGATTTTAGGGTTGTAAAGCTTTGGAAGGATAAACCAAGGAGCATAGTCAGAAAGCTGATAGCTGAGATGTGCTAAAGAGTTTAGGCAATGTTTGGTCTATGATTTGCAATTCAGGTTAAAAGATTATTCATTTCATGCTGCAGCACTGCTTGCATTTTTTTTTCCGGGGTGCGGGGAGACTTTCTATATTAGTGTACTGGTTGTGTCAGCCAAAGAGAATGTTTCTGGCAGATTCCTGCCCTTGGTAGATTTTGAATTTGTTGATTAAGGTGTTTTTGTGAACATTAGTTGTTGCAAAACTGAGCAGAAAGGGGGAAACAAAATTACATGCCTGCAGCATTATGTGCAGCTGGGGGGCAGGGGAAAGTGTAGACTGGGATTGTTTTGTCATTTTGATTTTTTGCTCCCTGCCAAGTAACAGTTTTGGTCAGTTACCTCAAAGGCACTACAGTGTATGGGCCTACGTGGGATTAAGTTTGGCACTCACTTGTTCAAGATGAGAGCTGTTTCCATTACTTCTGCAAACACCTCAAACTTCCAGCATGTTGGACATTGCAAATCTATTGCAAAGAGTTACATGTTTCCTCTTAAGTTCTGAGATTGTTTTGCTTAACTAACTTTGTTCCTGCTTTCTCTGTTTCTCTCTTAGATTCTCAGTGTTGAGTGACAAGACAGCAGGTCCTCATATCCAGCCACAGTATGGTGTTCTGAACAGCATACCAGGCCCAAGGGTGTCTTTTTGGTGCCCTACTAGGTTTGAGTGTCGTAAAGCCAGCCACTGTAAAGTGGCTGGCCAAGGAGGATTCCGGCAGAGTCGGTTTTTTGCTTCTTTTGCTTGAGGATCACTCTGGGGCCCTTTCTGCATGGGCCTATTAAAACGGTGGTCTTCTGCACCATGGAGTGGACTGGGGCGGACTACTTTTCATAGTTCCGCACCTCAGTCTGCTCTGGAGCAACCGGAACTGGTCGCGCAGCATGCTTTTTAAAAACCTCTTCGCCACGCTTCAGTGCAGATTTGCAGGCGCGCACTAGTGTGTGCCTGCAGATCTGCTGTGGGAGGGCTTTAGGCTGGCGAGCTCCTCCGGTTGGTGGAGAGCCTCCACCAACTGGAAGTCACCATTTTGGATGCCAGAGCAGTGTGGAGCGATGAGCTCGCACTGCTCCTCGTCCCGACGGACCCAAACGGACCCACCAAAAAGCCAGTGAGTAGCGGCAGGGAGCGTTTCCCTCGCCGTGTGCAGAAGGGCCTGGGTCTTCACCTGATGTTTTAGTCATTCACCTTGGTAGAAATGACTTGGAGTTACTGATGGATAAAGTCTTGATTTTACAAGCACTGAAAGATTTTCACATTATAGAAAGACATTGGCCTGGACTTGTTTGTTTTTTCCTGCCATTTTGCCTGACAAGTGTGTGTGAGGAGGGCAGGTGATTTGAAACATGTTGATCTTGCCCTCACAAGAGTGAATAGCAAATTTCACAATGCCCTGGGCAGGGGGTTAGGCCACATTTTGTAATACTCTAACAAAGTTTTCTGACAGCCAGAGCTCTACTGTTCTACTGATTGTGTTCATTTATCAGAAGAGGATAATATGTTGTTTGTGGGAAATTTGCAACAGGGTTGAGGGCCATTTTGGCCAGTTTGTGGGGATCACTTTTTGGCACCTTTATTTTATAGTGTAGGTCTTTGGAAGTCTCATTTTAGGGTCCTGCATCCCAGGGGGTGAGGAAGGAGGCCATCCTTGAGACTAACCTAGGACTTGGGCTCTTACTTATATGTCGTTGTGTCTTAAAAGGGAGTTTCCTGGGATATCTTCCAATTATGGCCAAGCCAGGGAGCAACCCAAGTATTTTGAATTATCATTGGGGCTGAGTATTTTGTCCATGGGAATGCTGAGGAGGTAGTCATAGGTTGATACCTGGCTTCAGCTGTACCCACATAAGGTTGCTTCCCCCTCATATGCCTTTTTCAGGCCGGCAGAACTTAAATAGTTTAGGTCAAATAACATGGTCCTTTTCTAACCCAATTTTCTGTGTCTGGTCTCATCATTTTATGGTTGTTCATCAAAAAGGAACAAAGAGCTTCTTTTGTTCATTGTTCTTCCCCAACTTCTTGTTTACTAAAGAAGCAACATAGCACTGGGGGACTTTTTGACTCTTTTTCATATAACATCTAGCTACCCTTCTACTCTTGACAGTTTCCTCCATTCCTTCCTCTCTCTTTGTTGTCTCTTTGGCAGAGCTGATTGTCCTTTGCCATGTGTTTATATTATATTTGATATTAAAGGTCTCTGAACTGCTGACTTCAGCCTGAGCTGAAGCTAGAAATTTCTGGTATGCCTGTCAGAGAGTGCTTACAGGAATTCCCTGTCAAGCTCACCAGGTCCATTGTCTGTTCTTATCAAACTTCACTTTAGGTTGGGTACACATTTTGTTAGAAGAATTGATCCCATGCTTCCAGGAACATTATTGAAGATCTGACTAAAGGCAGTAAAGTGTGTGGTCATTTCCTTGAGAAACCTATAAGCCAGAAATTTTATCAGATAGAATTAATTAAGACCTATAGAGAAAACACTTCTCGTCTGCTGGACTGTCAATTAATTTCATTATGGGAAATATGCTTTTTGACCAAGAGGACAAACATTCTTGTGCTTCCCATTTACCATATGAAGTGAATTGCAAGAGTTGCATGGACTAGTCAAGCTGCCTGCTTCTATTGATCTTGGCATCTATGTCACTACGTCAGTCTCACGTGAGATGTTCTTTCACTCAAAGAAAAATCCTGTTTCATGCAAGGAGTTCAAGCCAGCCTCCTCACTCTCAAGCCCCTCCTAACAGCTGAAGCCCAACATTGTCATCTGAGCATACTTATGTGCATACAAATCCTTTTACCTCACACACAACATGAACCCAAAAGCAGACATACCAGGGAAGAACCATGTTGCCACTGACCCTCCCTGCACATTCTTGGAACATGCATGTGGGTCATCTCAACCCAAATAATATGTAAACCAGTGAATAATTTTTCCCATAGCATTGTCATATCCATCAAGCTTACATATGCCTTTTAGTTATATAAGCCTTTTTTTATGTAACATGACTTGTATACTCCCAAAGACTATATAAGATAGTGCGGGAAATGTGGACAACTGTTCATGGTTTCCTTCTGCAATGTAAACCTCTTAATAAACTGGTCAAATTTATCCCCTGAAACTTCTCTACCTTGTATTCCCGTGGACCTATCTTCATAATGTCACAATCCCATTGCTGAGTTGGATAGCCTGAAGAAGTTCAAATATTATTATTTTTATTTTTTTGCAGCTTTTAATAATTTTAAAAAGTTTATTTTTTACCTTTTTTCAAGGGGGCGTTGTTCCTGAATATATTCCAAGGAAATAACTTCAAATATTAAGGAGTTTTTTATTTCCCCCCCAATTGTGACAGTTCTTATGATAGTTTGCTTTAGTATTAAATTTTAAATTGTAAGTTCTTTGGGGCAATAACACCACCACCACCAACAACAACTAATGTAATACCTCTAATAAGAACCTCCAAAACCATTATAAACAGTAGAGGTGATAGCGTGCAACCTTGTCTTGTACCTTTCATGATTTCAAATGATTTTGTTTTTTCTCCGTTAATTATGAACTGTGCCTTTTAATTTTTATAAATTTCTGCAATCCAATTGATAAATCTTTGACCACAATTCATCTTATTGAACAAAGATAGCATAAAATCCCAATCGAAATTGTCAAAGGCTTTTTCTGCATCCACGAAGATCATTGCGAGTTTCTTTTCATTGTGTTTTTCATAGTACTGTATCGTGTTGACAACTGTTCTTATATTACTTCTTATATGTCTCCTAGGCAGAAAATTGTTTTGGTCTTCGTGGATCACTGTCTGTAGTATTTTCCTAAGTCTTTCTGCTATAATGCTGGCAAAGATTTTATAATCAACATTCAGTAGTGAGAGAGGCCAATAGCTACTTGGGTCTTGTTAATGTTTCCCTTCTTTTAAGATCAGAGTTATGTCTGCGCCATTCCATGATCGTAGCTCTCCTACTTTTGTGATTTCGTTGAGCATTTTATACACTGGAAACATTAATTCTTCTTAACAGGATGTATAACAGAGTGAAGTTAATCCAATTTGTCCAGGTGATTTGGATATTTTCAGCTTTTCAATTGGTTCTTCAATCTCCTTGATAGTTAATACAGAATTCAGAAGTTTGTTTTGTTCTTCAGTCAATGTTAAAATATTTTGTTGTTCCAAGTACATTTCTTGTATGTCCTTTTTATCTGATTATATTGTGCAGCTAAACAGATCACTGTAATATTTCCAAAACACATATTTTATTGAGTCTTGATCTGAGACCACTGACTTCTCTTTTTTGACTTGTAGGATCAGATTTTTCTCTTTAATTTTTCTTCATTTGTAAGCTAACCATTTACCCAGTTTGTCAGCATACTCAAATTGTCTTTGCTTAATCCTTCTAAGTTTCTTCTCAATTTCAAATGAATTTTCCAATCAGATTTGTTCTTGTAATGCCTCATTTTCTTTCCTAATTTTATTATTAGAAGTATCATTTCCTAACCATTTTTCTTTGTGTTTAATCTCCATCATAAGTTTCTGCATTTTCTCTTGTCTTGTCTTTTTCCATTCTGTGTTCCATTTAATAAATTGGCCTCTGGTTACTGCTTTGCCGGCATCCCAGATCGTTTTCATATTTAGATCTTCAATTGTATTTTCTTTAAAGTAATATTTTGTTGTTTCTTTGGCCTTTTTAAAGTATTCTTCCTTTTGAAGTATGAAGTCATTTAATCTCCAATTCCAAGTTTGATTTCTTCTTTTGACATTTAATTTTAGCTGTATTGGGTTGTGATCTGAGAATATTTTGGGTAATATTTCCATGTCCTTTATTCTTGTGTGAAGAGTTTTGGAGATTAAGAACATATCTATTCTTGATATCGATTTGTGATAATACGAATAAAAAGTAAATCCTTTTGAATTTCCATATTTTAATCTCCAAATATCTATTAGTGAAATATTTTACATTAAATTAAAGAAACCCTTGGGAAGTTTGCTGTGATTGTTTTGGTGTCTGGTCATAGAAGATCTATCTATTTTGGGGTCTAAGATCCGATTCATGTCCCCCATTATCAAAATATTCTCCTGTTTTTTTTCCTTGTGTATATTTCTTCAGTTCATCTTCAACTTTCTTGTAGAATTTACTTTTATTTTCTAGTGGGAATAAATACCGACCACCTGTAGTTTAGAATCCAGTAAATGAACTTCCACTCCAATATAGTAACCATGGTCATCACGGAAAACTTCTTCTGAGGAGAATTTGGAATTTATATATGATAACTAATATAATATAAGGTAGCATGTACATTGATAATGATCTCAGCATTATATCAGCAGCTGCAATAAAAAAAACAGATGCTTGAAATCTGTGAATTAGAATATTAACAAGTATATATGAATGTTCTAAGTTAGAAGAAAAATTTCTGAACATTCTGCCTAGGCCACCATGGTCTCACCAATGAAAAGGAGATATAAACAAATCAGACTATCTTCAAAAACAGCAGCAATTTATTCACTAAAGACTGCACATCTTTATGGAACAAGCTAAGCAACTTCTGAAAATTCTTATGCTCTTTTTTTTTCCCTCTTTGGCATTTGTGCTTAAAATGTGGCAATACTGACAGGTCAATTTATGGGCAGTCACCTTGAAAAGCTGTTGAATTATCCTTTCTTATTATCATTCCTATTATGGATGCACATGTTTTGCAGCTACAGAAAACTTGATAAGAAAAGTGGTTCTCATCATAAATCACATAAAAGACCCCTTAAGAAATACAAAGTAACCCCAGGGGTATTGGGTAAATACCGACAACAAGATTAGCTTGTATGATGAATATTAGAACAAGACAAATATCCGTAGGGAAAGAAATGGTGTTCTGCTTTGGAAAAGTTATTATAAAGTTCTTTTTTGGGAAAAAAGAAAAGTAGTGCAGAGTAGTGATCTAGTCTCTGATTAACAGAACACATCGACTGTGAACTTATTAGGTGACGTCATAAGGTACCATCTCTTTCCTTGAATGTCAAATATATGCTTTAGGTTTAATAAAAGTGGCCTGATAGTGAGAATTCTTGCAAGGCAGAGGTGGATTTTAAATGGATGTGGAAATATCAGAGGTGTTGTATTCTCTTTTCAGAGTAGGCTAGGTGGGCCATGGGAGGGATAAGATTTGCCCAAAAATTTCTGTATGCCAGATGGGGATCGAATGTAGGACAAATGAGGCATGAGCATTCAAGGTTTTCCTGTTGTCAGTAAGGATTGCTGAGGAAAGATTTTTCTTAACTTGCTGAGATAGCACAAGAAGCCTTGGATAATATGGGACAAACTAAAGAAACATCTAAGGAGGCCTTCTGTATTGAACCAAAGCTCTATCTAGTCTAGCATCCTGTTTATCTTTGAGCCACAGTGAACCCACCATCTGGATGTGACAAAAATGACACCGTTCTGGCTCTGCTATTCAGTAGCTCATATTACAAGTTATGCTATCTTTCACTTTGGTGGTATTTACCCATCATGATTAGTAATTCTTTGGTAGCCCTTTTTTCTATGGACCTGCCCAAGTGTGAAAGCTCTCTTTGTCAATGTCAAGCCTTCATGGACTGTGTTAATCCTTGTATGTGGTAGAACTATGGTGTGGATTTGCCCTGTGTGATCTGGGACTTCTGATATTTTCCAGCAGCAACAGCATGAAAAAGTACTGCAGGTGTAAGTACTTCCACAGCTATTGGGAAACACTGGAATCTAGCCTTTAGTAAATTGCATATGAAGTACTTTGTTCAATGAACACTTTATAAATGGTGCTTATGGGCATTATTGAAAAGAAGATGAATACTATGCATAAGTCAATAGGTAGTAATAAAAACAGGACACAACAGCAAATGTGACACAGATTAAGATAACTGAATCAAGACCTCAAGTAGACTTAAGAAATCAATAAGACAACTTCAGCTTTCAATACGTCTTAAGAGACAGATTTTGGAAATTCATGGACTTGCTGTGCTTTCAAAGTTTTACCAGTCTGGGTAAAATACTATTTAAATGTGCATTTTGATAGATTTAAACTGCCAAAAATATTCAGATCTGCATATTAGCCTAAAAGCTGGAGATCAGATAGTTTTATATGCAATGATCAACTTCTTAAAGCATTCATAAGAAATACAAAACTTTGTTTACTGTACTGTATTGAGAGTTAAATGTAGATCTTTTTGTTTTTGTTTTTCTTTTTCATCACTTGTTGGATGCAAGGGCTACTTGAAATGCATGACATCAAATTAAAAATAAAAGTATGCAAGTGGTACCATACAACAAAGTGTTACATTATATCTTTGATATGTATGAGTTATAGTGGCAAAAAAAGTTTTAAAAGAATAATTTCTCCCCAAAAATCTAGATTCTGTTTTATTATAAATGCACCTTTTCACAAAATAAAGTAATAAAAGAATATCCGTGGTTTACAAATTTTGCAGTTGAGAAACTGCTTCTAAAGGTTGTTGCATGTTTTATTTTTGTTTGTTATTTGTTTGAGGGGCTACAGGAGATTATTTTAATCTTATTTCAATACATTGCATGGATTCTTACACTTCAGTAAGCAAGCTAAAACAGAAAGCCTTGCCAGTTAAGATATTCAGCACTTTCATTTGGAGACAAGTCAAACAGTCAATTGTATCGGCTTTGGGGACATTGTTTTCAAATCAAAGGACCAGATCTTTTACTTATACTTATATTGCATTATAAACCATGTTGAATTTTTTGCTTGTTGATCGAACCGTATGAAGTCAATATGGCTGTATATTATCTCAAAAGGAACTGGATACAAGTATTATCAATACACATCTCCACTTTCCTGGTGTACTGCCTGATGCCACTTTAATATGACTTTGAAGTTATTGGTGAGAATTCAGATAGTCCAACAAAGGTTGGATTATATTAGCCACAAGGAGGAGCTGCTGCATAGAATATGACAGGAGAGGCATATAACCCACAGGTGTCAAACACAAGGCTTGAAGGCTGAATCTGGCTCACCTGGCCAGTTCATGTGGCCCTCACACCTCTCCTGCTGCTGTGGCACTCTCCCTGCCTGTCAAGCCCAATCTCCACATCATGGGCAGGTACAGAGAGGGGCAGGGGGACAGAAAAAGGCACAGGGGAAAGGGAGAAGAAAGATGCACAGAGAAGGTCTCAACTGGGACCAAAAAGTTAAACAAAGTTAATGTATTAATGCTTGGTAATATTTGTCAGATGATTAAAAAAAACCTTTCTGTTTTCAAAACTCATTTTTCAATAAATAATAATAATATTTTCTTTTATTGCGGTCAATGACCAAATTCAAAAATTCATCTACATACATGATATACATACATCTGGTAGCATTAACAAAGTATAAATATAAATATAAACATAAATCGTATAAAATATATGATATAAAACATAAAATATAAGTACATATTCCTATAATAAAACCTAAGCATTTACTAAAACCTTATTTTCACGAATTTTAATTGCAGTGGCACAAAATTTTGCTATCTTGGTCAACATCTCTGTATTTTGCCCTGACATCAGTAAGAGAGTATAAAAGGCCTCCGAACGTCGATCAAATGCTTTTATATAAGGTTCAATAAGTGTTTCCCAGATTTCAAGATAATAAGGGCAATGCAGAAGAACATGAGTTATTGTTTCAATTTCACCAGAATTGCAGGGGCATTTACATTGATCGTATGGAATCTTTTTAAACTTCCCTTCTTGTATTGCTGATGCAAAGCATTTAATCGGGCAAAAGTTCTACGTTGATTTGATATTAAAAGTAAATAAAAATAACTAGCTGGCTTGTAGGGTATCAGTGTAGTGTCAATTAATATATTATTTGAAGTTGCCTCTAAGTCATGATGCCTCTCCATATCCATAATTCACTGTCTAAGGGTTCGGCTAGCTACCTCAAATCCCACATGTAAAAAGTACTCCTCAGAAAAACCATAAAATCTGAGTTTAGCAGATATGTTTTTTTTTTTCCATACTGATTGGAAATTATCTTGAAATACTAAGGAAGCTAAACCACTTGGTAGAAAAGTTAATTTCAGCCAAAAACTAAAAATAGCTAACCAAGCCGTAGATTCAACTTTCAGGAAGCCCACCTCCAACCACAGAGCTGCACTGCAAACCCAACATGATACTTGCAAGATGGCCCTCAGAAATTTTGAACTATTTTTAAGGTAGTGAAAGAAGAATAAGGACCTAGTTGAGCACCATAAAGTAGTTGACTAATTGATTTGGCCTGAAACAACCTTAGGGCAGCTGGAACATATTGCCCTCCTTTAGTAAAATTTTTTTTTTTTTTTGAATTACGGATGTGGATCTCTGTGCTACTTGTGCAACATATTCTGCATGTGCCTTACAACTTCCATTTGACTGGAATACAACACCAAGCTACTTAAAGATCCTTATTTGTTCAATCCTATGTTCATTTATCGTCCATTTATACAGCTTTGGTCTTTTTGCAAACACCATAATTTTAGTTTTCTCATAGTTTATTTCGAGTCCTTCCTCTTGGCTATACTGTGTTAGAGCATGCAACACTCTCTGTAAGCCAATGGGTGTTGGCAACGGTATTACTGCATCATCTGCATATAGCAACACTGAAAGATGCCTACCCGCTAACTTGGGAGGGTGAAAATCTAACTGACTAAGAGCAGCAACACTGAGTTAATATTAAAATTAAATAACAATGGGGCTAGTATACATCCTTGCTTATCTCCATTATGCATAAAGACTTTATTGGACAGCTGACCTTCCAAATTACACCTTATTTTCAAGGCTATATTTCATGTAGCTTGTAAATAAGCAATAATAATCGACGATCTATTGAAGAGGCTTCAAGCTTGTGCCACAATCTATCTCTAGAGATAGAATCAAAGGCAGATGTAAGGTCAATAAAAGCTGCAAACAAGGACCCTTTAGTTTTACTAGAGTATTTTTTCCACATAGTTCTAAACTGTGTGCCATCTACGCCAAATTAAGACCTGCATAGTTGCTAACAGTATCTTTTGAGCAGCACATATTTCCTGAAATAAAAGGTGTTTTTTCTGGAGAGCAGATATGATGGGCAGCATAAAGAACAGTATCATTTACCCCCAGTCTAGGATTAAAATCACCCCCAATAACTATCTGAGACAAAGAGAGAGCAAGTTGAGACTCTTCAATATAATTTTCAAAATCTTGCCAGATTAAGTCAATCTGAGCATGCAATTGCTGAGGGGGAAAATATACATTTATAAACAATATTAAACACTTGTTGAATTTTACCATCACTGCTATTGCATATTGATCATAAGTAGAAAGCTTGCATGATGTCATACAAAGTTTAGTTGAGATAAGTGTAAGTAATCCACCCTTTGATCTACCCTTCCTTTTACTAAGCGTGGCAAATAGCTGATATGCAATAAAACCATTTACTTCTATTACCTCCAAAGCCCAAGTTTCTTGCAGCTTTAAGATATCAGACTTGGAGAGATACTCCACAAAATAGGGATCTCTGTATTTGGCATTCCATCCTGCAATGTTCCATGACAGTACAGAAATATATTCCTGAGAATCTGTGAGTCAATCTGTTAGCACCAAAGGTGATATAGGTAACTGAGTATCCTCCACCCTGTCCATTCTAGTAGATATGCCATTGGGAATAGTAAAAAGCTGTTGAGTGGAAGCAGAGTGTATTGCATTTTGTTGAAATAAGACAGATTGAGAAGTAATATTTGGAGGTAAAGAATGACATACCAAGTCCTGCTCAAGACCCAATGTTGTCAGGAGTGTGGATACAGTTTGTGCTTCTGCAATTTGTAGATCTTGTTTAAGACAGCCTTCAGTGTCTTCTGTATTTTCTGGATTCAAACAAATTAAATTTCCTTGTTGACATTCCATCAGCTGATTCAAATTTTCTACTAACCGAGCAGTTTTGCTTACTGTTGAGTCTGGAGTGAGAGAGTCTCCTTTATCCTGAGTAATGATGTTATCCTTCTTAAGATAGTCACTCAATGGTTCAATTTTGTCATGTAGGGAAGTCAAGTTTTTTCTGACCTCCTCCCATTGGGTATTAAATTCAACCAGAGGATTTAAAGTACCACTGCTGTTAGAATGGTTATCTCTATATTCTGATGCATGTTGAAGCATTGGTTTTTTATTTGTTCATGTATCTACTGTCATATTGCCATTTCTTCCATACTTTGCTTTTAGAACTATCTTGTTGACATTCTGAGAAATATTTTCAAGGGCCTGTGATACTATCCTTCTATGAAACAAGGGTTGAAGAGTTGTTTCTAAGAAGATTCTTATAGGAGAAATCTGAAAATTAGTCAGGAAAGTTTTCATTTTAAATAACATGACTGGGATCACAGCATGCTCAAAAGTGAGATGTACTCTTTTTTGACCACTTACATCTGGCAACCAGTGGATTTCCTTAAGTCTTGCTTCTGAGTTTCTATATTTAACAATTGTCTTAAAGAGGTCTTTACTACTCTGTGTGAATCCCATCTCGCTCTGTTAATATTAATTGGGGCAATTTGTAGAATAACCTGTGTGGGCTGGAAAATCCTTGAGCTGCAAGGTTTTTCCTTCAATGGAGAAACTGACTGTAGTTGCAAGATGTTCTGCAATTCAGTATCAGCCTTTAATCTACTAGCCTTCTCTCCCTTATTACTTCCTACCTGAGAAATACTCTTAGGTTGAGATAGAGTCCTTCTAAGTTCCCCTAGTGCACATTCCACAGCATTCATTTTATTACAAATCCTTTGCAAACTTTCAAATATTGCTGTCACCGTTTGAGCAGTTAAGAGACATTATTCAGCTAAATAATTAGGGTTGGAGTTCTTTGGGAAGTTCAAATCATCTTCTGAGATAAGGGGTGTAAGAATGACTGAGGAATCACAGTTCTCCTGAGTTAACTCAGGGTTTTCATTACTCAATGCAGCAAACCTGTTATTTAGAGTAATGGTAGATGAAATAGGCAAATTACTCACAGGACAGTTAGCTGTTAGAAGTTCATCAATCTTCAACTGCTTCACTGCTTTAGCCAAAGGTTGACATGGGTTAGATCTCTGGCGTTTATTTCCCATTGGATTATCAGTTCAAACTTCCACTCTGTACTCAAATGGAAAAACTCCAGCTATTCAATTCAAACACCTTCCAATCAACTCAGAGTCACTCCCTGCTTCTTTCTATAGTGCAAATGGGGCTGCAAAATCTGCCTGGTGTTTCTTCAGTCAAATAGGTCTAGTTGTTTATGTTTGTAATCAATTGCAAAGTCCTTGAAGTGTGGCTGAGATAATAAAACCATACAACATTCGCTCCAGCCGGGGAGCGAGGTTCCCCAAAAAGGTTCAGTCGGTTGTGTTTTGTGGCTTGTCAGCAGATTGCCGGCCCCTCTTGAATCTGCAGACCCCAGGATTCCCTAGGAGGTTGAAAGCGGAATAATCACGCTATAAGAGTGTCATGCAGAAAAGGAGTGTGTCTACTCCCTCTCTCCCATCCAAAAAACTATGCAAAAAGGCAACAAAAAAATAACAAAGGGATAAACTTTCAGAGCAGCTCTTTACAGCAGCTGCTGCCTCGTCGCCATCTTGGCTCCTCCCGCTTTTCAATAAATTGTACAATAATTGTACATTTTAATATCTGCTTTCCATTTTTCCTAGACTTCTAATTTCAGAACTAGTTATTACTAAAACCAGTAATAATCAAATGCAGAGGCAATTATTTAATATTATAAAAGAGTAGATACATTTATATAGTCTTACAGATACAACTGGCCCTTTGAGGGCAACCATAATTCTGATGCCACCCAAGATGAAACTGAATTTGACACCCTTGATCTAATCCTTCCCTTTTTAGTCTTCTGCCTCAAGCACCCAGTGAGAGTGTTTTATCTCCTGGCTGTTCCCTCTAAAGCAGACATATAATTTTTATATGCTATTGACTGAACCAGCCAACAAACTGTAATGGGCAACATAGTGAACCAATTAACATTATTAAAGATTTCCAAAAAGCAAGCGTTTTTACAATTGTGGCATGCATATCTCATTTTTTAAAACACATGCACGTATATTTTAAAACAGTTTTAGCAGTCAAATGAGAGAGAACAATTACAATATTAACAGCACAATCCTAACCCAAAATATGATGTCAGTATGAGTCAGGATTAGGCATAAACTTCTGTCAGATGATGTGAGAGGTCTTCCAGCAAAGCACTCTGCAGGCAAAATTACTCCATTGGCTAAAGTTTCTCAATAGAAGAGTCAAAAAAAGGGACAGGGAATGAACAGTCCAAGGGAATTGCTGAATTATGCCAGTTCCAAATTACCTTGAGCCCAGAGACATAGACATAATGTTGGCACAAATTTAGGCCAGGGTGAGAGGATTCCTAAATAATTACCAGCATCCCTGAACTGAGAGGGACTTTGATTCAGTACAGCTCCAACTTGTCTAGCACTGGCTGAGATGGCCTTTAACCATCTGGCCTTGTTAATATTTTATTCTGTGATGAACAATAGCAACAGCAGCAGCAAAAACATCAACAAAAATAGATCTACAGCACTTAAACCCAATTTACATTTTTTTCCTACTAAATCAAAATTTAGTGATCTTATTGCAAGTGTAGTTTACAGTTTTCCTCTTTCAACTTTTTTTTTTGTCTTCGGGTTTTTGCAGTACTTTCCATGCCATCTTCTTTTGAGGTGACTTAAAAAAAATCCAACAGTACTTTCTTTCTTAACTTATTTTGCCATCTTGACTTAACACTATTTTAACTTTACCTCCTACCATGTTAGCTAACTAGAAGGACAATAGTATTGTGTTAAATTCAAAGTTTAGCCATAACTAGTCAGCCTGTTAACTTGTTAATTTATTGTTTGACATGGCTTAACTCACTTGATTTGCTGAGTAATGATGAAGCTGATCCTATACTCTAACAAAAGGAAGAGGAAGAGGGGAAAAGGAGGATTTACAAGTTTTAGAACTGATGAGAGTGGATGGTTCCTGCACTAGCAGACTAAGACAAGGCCTAAGGAGAAGAAGAATTAAGAACGGCGAGAATGTACAACATGACTCTTTTTGCTGGGCAGTAGAACTCAGTCGAAGAATAGAGAGATGGAAATGTGGATAAATAGAAGAATAAAAAGGAAGAAATAAAGAGTCTTGATATGGAATGGAATGAGGTCAGGTGGTAGACCAATTTGTTTATTTAGGGCTAAGGCACCTTTGAACTTTATAAAATCTCAGACTCTTAAAGGTGGAAAGGACTGTGTTCTCTTTACCTGCTTCTATGACTTTCAATTCTTTTTTTATTATTATTATTATTATTTCTAAAAGCTTTGAATATACATTTGTACATATATACACAAAGTTTGAAAAATGAATTCTGAAAGAAATGTAAAATGTGGCAGATAAGTTAATGTATCAAGTAATGTAATGTAAGATGATGTTTAGAATAGTGATGCTACATCTTTACTTTGTATAAATAACTGAATATAATTTAATACCAATAAAAATAATGTAAAAAAAATCTTTTTTCACCCACTAATTTTATTCTGGTTCTTTTTTTTTTTAATTAAAATCCATCTATTTACAATTTTACAATCGTTATGTCTTATTCATTTTTCCATTATATAAAAAGCACATAACAATTTACATATATTCAATCTCTCATGTCGCATACATCCCAACATATTGTATAACATCTACGATCTGTTAGATATTTCTGCTCAGTATGGATACCTTTAACAATTCCAATCCCTCCCTTCTTCTCCTGCTTCTATCCAAAGATACTTTCTAATGCTCTAACTCCAATCCTATTCTATGTTTCAATGCTTTTATAACTTCCTACCTTCTCTTGCTTGAACATTCTTTTGTTCTGTTTATCTGTGACCTCAAATCCAATTCTATCACTGAAGACTTGCCACTTCACAAGCAAAATTAACCTTTAAATTGTCTTTTTATCTACTCTACGCTCTTTTATTTCTCTGTTATTTTTCATGCGCCATCTCCTTGGCATAATCTTGCCCAATTTTCTTCAATGTACGTCTTCACAGCTCTCATAATGCTTTCTCTCCGTTATTATTTTATGGATCTTCTTCCAGTGTCTTCTAGCTTCCATACACTGCCACCACATATGATAGAAAGTCCCTTTTTCTTGCATACATTTCCAACACTTCATCTCTTTAGTTTTGTATATCTTACTCAACTTCTCCGGATCCAGATACCATCTATATAGCATTTTCAAATAATTTTGTTTCAGATTTTGGGCCAAGGTAAATTTTTGTGTAATTTCCCAACTCCTCTTCCTATGCTCTAATTTTATTTCATGTCCTATGTTCCGGGTCCAAATTATCATTGTGTCTTTTATTACTTCGTTATTCTGGTTCTTATGCTATAATGATAATCATGGTGAGATGAAATGAACCCCTTTGTAATCCTTCAGTGTTTTTATTGTTGGTTACATAGTGTTAGGCACTTGTATAATTAAGTGGATTTTTTTCCCCTCACAACCCTCTTCCTTCTTTCTTCGTGCTTCTCTCTCTTCTTCCTTCCTCCTCCCACTCCACCTCTCATTAACCTTCCCCTTCAGTGAAACACGCACTTTGGAGGATTTGATAAAGGTGGAATTTAAAATCAAAACATACAGCTAACGTGTGCTTTAGCACTGATTTTTACTGATCATGTTTCTTCATAGTGGGTAGGGAAGCAGGGAGTATTCAGTAATTGTTCAGAAAAAAAATCATTTATGTTGAAAGACATTCAAAACATTTATGACTAAGCATGTTCCATCTGCAGTTCACTGACTGATCTTTATATCTAGTCAATTATTGCTGTATGTTCAGGGATCATTAGCTAAAATCAACATATTTCTTATTAATCTTAAACATTACTTCTTATTAACCTTTGATAAAGCATTTACGTGGCAAGTGATCAATATGTAAGTAGCTGTAGAAAAATGAGAGGAGAAATGCAGCAGTGACAGAACTTAATTGAAAAGGTTATATGATGAGACCTAATACTTCAGAACCCAATCTGATGGTTCCCAAATGTGTTGAAAACCACTTTTTTTCAAGTAAGGGGGAAGGAACATTAAAATGACAAGAATAACACTTTTGAAAATGTTGATAATAAAATATCCTCTTGAGTGACCACTTTTGTGCTATATACTTGTAAATCGTATTCCATATTTCAAAAGGAATATGATGAATAATGAGCTTATCAAGAATAATTTAACTAATAAAATTGTTTCAGTTATTATTGTTGGTGGTAGGTCTTTCTTTCTTTCTTTCTTTCTTTCTTTCTTTCTTTCTTTTCTTATAAAAACTAATGTCTCCTCTCCTTTGAGTTCCAGTTTCCTGCATGGAATGTTTGCACTCACTGTGACCTGAATTACCTATGAATTTCCTGCCAGGAATACCTCTGAACAGACAGAACCATTTTACAGCCAAAAACAAAAGACAAGGTGGCTGGACCTCATTCCACCTGGGGGCTGAAATTGACTGGTAACATTCCCTATGTAGTTCAAACGCTCACTGAATCATAATTCAGTAATTTTGAAATATCTTCAGGGAGAAATGAATAAGTAAAACATTCTGCTCTCAGAGGATGATGCCTCTGTACCTTTCCACAATCTACTGCTTTGACCATCCCTCTTTCTCAGTAATTGTACTGTGCCCTTGCATCAGGTGTAATCAGATAATTCTATCATCCTGATGCAGAGACACAGTAGATTTATCTTCCCATAGAGGAGTATGCCTCTTGTATCTCTTGCATATGTCACTGATCTATGTTTGCTTCCTGACTGGAAAGTGATGGGCCTAGATTGTGACTCATGCAGAAAGACAGCTGGGACTGCACTAAAGGCAGGTAATTCTTTTTCTCATACACTCAGAATTTAATGCTAGAGTCAAATGCCCTTTAGCTGAAGACAAATGCTCAACTTGCTTGGGGGGGAGGGAGGATACAGAAGCTTTCTTCTTTCCTGTCACAGGGAGAACAGAAGCATATTGAAAGTGCACATCAAGCCAATGTGCTGTTGATCCCATTCAGGTTTGCAAAGAGTGTCTGCTCCTACTTCAAGAATGGCCAGAGGGAAAAATGCTGCTTCATGACATAGTACCATTCATGTTGTCCTTCTGACTATTCCTGTGCACAATTTGGGCACAAATTTCCTCTCAAAAGTTCTACCTTATTATTGGGTAGAGAAGTGGGGAAGGAGTGGAATTTCAGCTAATTCTCCAAGAAGAGTAGAAAGTCTCTAGTAATTTCTCAGAAGTGGCACTTGCTATTAGCAGTTGTTACAGTATAATCTTTTTTAAAAAAAGAAACACAGAAGGTGTCCTCCTCCTTGCCTGATCACCACCTTGCATTCTACACAAAATTAAATATTAGCACTGTTCCAGAGCAATGGTGGGTAGTCTCAGCTACCACACATGCATGCGTACATACATACAATGGAGGGAGCATTGGACAAAACTCTGAAAAGCACTGTTCTCCTTTTCAAATTAATTCTTTTTCTACATCTGTCTGAAACCCCAATTCCTATTGTGTGGTTGTTCTTTACTCTACAATCTTCATAGTTGCTTCATTTGCTTCCTGATCTCAAAATACTCTGAGAGGAATTATCTCATGACATCTCTTCTGGGCTTTAACCAAAACGCAATGAAATAGCATTCATACATTCCTTGGATGCCTCAGACAGCTAAACTTAATAGCCCTTAACCCTTCTCATGAGAAGGATTTGAATGATATTTTTAAAGATATTTGTCTAACAGTAAATGGAAATATAATGTTTAGAACAAAAAGTTGGAGAGAATACAGCACAAATCCTTCATGGCACTACCAATGGTTGCATGGATTTTTTTCCTTTTGAGTCAAGATAGTGTGGGGAGGATTTCTTTCCTCTGAAACTTCTTAAAGTTGATTAAGCAAGGGATCACCTCCTCAAAAACACTTCACCAAATTCTTCATTTCTGAGGGCTCCTTTTTTTCCCAACTCAAACAGGAAAAAAATGAACCAAAAGTTATATCTCGGTTTTATTCAGCGAGAGGGGAGCGAGATGATAGATGGATGGATAAATAGATAGGGACAGAGAGACTGACAGACAAACAGATGTTAAAGATAACATTGGCATTCTCCAGTCATAGTAAACGTTCCTTTGTTGCATTTATTGTTGTGGTTCTCAGATTTTTATTTTTGTTTCTAATAATCAGATAATGTAGCAATTCCCAACCCAGCACCAACATTAGCATGATATATTATTACAGGTAGAAAAAAGGACTTGTATGGTTCAATATTTCCTTGGCTATTTCTTCTCCCCACGGGATAAAATCAGAGACCAGAGATAGTCCCTTACAGTAGATAAATGCTCCTATAGGCCTCAACAACATCTGGAGCCAAGTCCCTAAAGATATTTAAATTATGATTGGACAAATTTCCTACAATGTCATACAGCTTTCTTCATCTTCCCATTTGTCTGTGCAGGCTCCATAGGGACCAGAGAGATTACAAATGGATCCAAAAGCAACAGTATGAGGCACCAACCAGTAATAAGATAAATTCTCTGTGGTAGGAATTGTCACTTTGTTGCACTAGTTTGGATGATCATATGGTTAAATAATAAAGAAGTAAGGATTTCTTTTTCAATCTTGATGAAGACAATGTGTTGACACATTGAGACACTCTTAGATATATTTTGGGAAGAAATGTTGTTATTTTTTCAGGAAAAAAGGATGTTTTTCAAGTTTTTACATATACTTAGAAAGCATGCATTAGTGCAAAGCATGTAGAGTTTATGCACAAGCACACACATGCATGCATGCAGATTTGCACTCACACAAACTTTTGTGAAATCTCAAGATGTGCAAAATCTTTGAAAATGGTATAAAAACTCTCACATTCTGAGCCAGGAGAGTTTTTTGCTTGTTCGTATGTTCTGGTGTAAGAAAATGGAATAAGTGAAGGTTGCATCTATCTAAAAATACACATTTTACCATGGAAATGAGAATATACTGCCTCTGAATTTTATGAATGCTTTTTATTTATTTCAATGAATTCTGCACAGAAGATTCTCACATTCATTTCAGATCACTTTCACCCCAGTTTGCACATATAATAAAATGATCTTGCAATGATTGCTGTCTTGATAACATTAGAAGTATTAGTAGTAACTATTAGTATTTACCATGTCCTTAAAAATATTTCAGGAGAGATGGAATCATATGAGATTCCTTTACAGGACCAGAGTGGAAAAATCAGTTTATTGATTTGCATCTTTCACATGATTGTTTGCAATGACCATATGTAAGAGCTTTAGGGCATTTTTTGACCTGGTGAAAGGTTTCAGAACATGTATAGACTGGCTTAAGTTTGAAGGAATTGTGAATTGGCAACTCAATATGTGCACTGAAAATTTTTCTCCTTGGTAAAAGCTAAGACAATCCAAAATTATATTTGTCCGTTACCTGCTTTGAAGAACTGTTTTAAAGCTGCTCAGATTGAACCAAACACGATCATGGTTCTATAATTTTCTATGCCACCTATTCATCAAGTGTGATCTAATACACCAACTCAGAGGGTTATCTCTTTTCATTCATTGTAGTTTATGTTTCCATATTTCAACAGATCATCTGGTGGTCTTCCCAGACTTGAAACCTAAACAAGTTTTTGCCCTTCTTTTATTCTAAAACAGAAAATCAAAAGACAGTGTCATGGATTTTATGCTCTGTATTCTACCATCTATAAGTTTTACCAGACTATGTTCCCTTTTTTACAATTTTATAAATATGTTAATATTATATAAGTACAGGCTGCAAAGTTGCCAACTGAAATATGTCTGGTCTAAGTATATGAGTATATTAATGCTCAGGTGTTACTGTAGTTTTACACAGAGGAACTATCACTGCAGAACTACTGCTACTGCCCAAAACAATATGTATGAATTTACCCTAAGTGTTGCAAAATGTCAGTTAAAATTCCTGAAATGTTTAGCGTCACTGTTCTGCCAATAATGTACTACTGCTGAAAGATACATCACTTGAAAACCTTATCATTTCTTTCCTTAAAATAATGTGTTTACATACAAAATTACTTATCATTTCTGCTCCTTAAAATAATCTGTTTACATACAAATATAGAGATAAATTGTGAGATAAGAAACTGGGTACTTAAGGAGATACTGTTAATTCAAAGGCTGAATCAGTCTACAACATCTATATAAGTCTCAAGTACTGTTTCTCAGATCACAGCTCCAAAACAAATTATTTCTCACTTTCTGTCTGCATTCACTGCATCCTTTTAGGCTGATTCTCCTGGCAGGTGCCATTCTCACTATAACCTTTTTGATACAAGAAGTGTCAGATTCAGACATGAACATCTTCAGAATACACTTATTGAATTCAGTGGCTCTGTAGTTAGTGATGAGGAGGAGTGGAATGGAAATTTATCAGTTTCCGAACTGCAGTGAAATAATAGTATGTCAAAAGTTCCCACAAATCAGGAGAACTGTTTCTGGTGTTGTTCCTGCAACAACATAAATTGTTGTTTACATTTATTTATTTTTTTATGTAAAAAATTCCAGCAATCTTACACATCTTGGCACATAGGCAGATTTTGCACAGACTTTGGTGTGGCTTTTCCTCAGCAAGTCTTTTGTTGTATAACATTTTTTTGTTGTTCAGGATTGCTATTTCCTATATTTTTTTCTTTTTTAAAAAAGCAATCCTGCATAAAATGAATAGATGGGTGCCTGGAAACAGTGTTTTACCATAAACTCCATAATGTTGTGCAGTTTCCCTGGCATGCCAAAAACTATGTAATTTTCAGGAATGCTGAAATGTGGTTTCTGGAAAACTATACTGCTCTGGGGGTAAGCTGTGTAGCTTTCATGTAAAATCTGTGCAATTTCTCATAATTCTAGGGGGGAAAAGACAATAATTCCCAAGTGTCCTGAAACTATGAGACAAAAAAAAGAGAGTCTGTTTTATTGTTCTTGAAATCTCTTGGGAGTTGGAAAAAACAAAAGTTACTACCCCAGTCATTCCTTACTTACATCCCACTGATTGTAATTATAAGTCTTTTGACCAAAACCCAAACATCTAAATAATAGCCTACAAAAACATTATTATTTTTTTTAAAAAAATTTTTTATATGTGTGCAGATAGAGGCCTCTTGTGTGTGTGTGTGTGTGGGGGGTGTTTAACTTCCAGGATCTTTTCAGCTTTGTATACCAGTACTAATGCAGATATACCAGTTGGAAATTAAAAGAATGTTTTATTGGCGGAAAATCAGAAACACATGCAAGATTCAAACAGTCTCACAACCATATAAGGCTAACTGAAGAAAAGGAGGGAAAACTTGATAAAAAGGAGTTAGGATGAAGTGAGTGATATTTACCAGCCTGAAAAGTAGAAAGCTGTGGCAAAATGGTTCAAATACAACATTTTGAGGATAGACCAGAGCATGAGGATCAGGGAGCAAATGCATGAAGTGACATGCCTACATCATCAGGCCTGGGCCCTGGGTTTTTCTGCCCTGAAGGGGAAGGTGTTGATCTCTCTGGCAGAGCAAACAAAGAGGTTCAGAGCTGGCTAATGGTCTTAGCATTAGGTGAGCAAGCATCAATGGGAGTTATGATAGCTTCTTAATGTTTGGGCAGATGAGGAAACAAAAGGGGCAGTTTAGCAGGAAGGAGGCTACAGGATGCTGATCACTGTTGCTTGGGCTGCAAATTTCAGTGGCTATTGTTTTCTAGGTTTGGGCCACTGAGAGGATAATCTCTAACTAATTCTCAGTGAATTTATGACCTAGCCATGCCTTGAGGTCCCTTCTGGCCTACTGTTGCATGTGTACAGCCAGTCCTCTTTGCCAGCACAACTTTTCAGCCATAAATTTATGATTTGTATTTAGTGCAATTAAATAATATTAATTACCAATTGTACCATGTCATGAAGAAGGAGTATACAGCATGGTAACACCTCCTGCTTCCACTTCACACCATATCTCCCCTTTGTCCTGTGATTTGACAGAGGACAGATTGTTGATCCCTGGTCTACTTCAAAACATCTTGGCAAAGGAAAGAATCTGTCTTCAGAGCCATGTCTGGCTGCCATTTTGTAGTGGAACATGTCAACAGGTTGAAAAGGAGACATATGTACATTTTATTCATTTCATGTATTCGATCTATAGACCAAAATATCACATCGGTTCAGAGAAAGCTACATGAATTTTTTAGAAGCATATATTTTTGTCTTTGTTCTCCCACACCAGCACTTAACAAGTAAACACATTTACCATTTTAGATTTATGTTGATGCTTTATAATACACACACCACTTCTTTTTCTCCTGAAACTCTATGGAGTATTTCTTGTTTTTCTTCACATTTTTTTCTTGTAAAAGAATCCCCCACTCCACCCCCTTGCAAGTAATCTATCTTTCAAAGTTCAAATTGTTTTCGATTACACTGAAGTGCTCCCACCTCTTCCTAACTGTCAGGGATGCCAATATTTCCTCACTTTCCCCCTCTTCCAAATGTTTTTGTAACTGATGTTTGGAGGAGGGAGAATATCACTGACCTGCTGGCAAAAAATCAAAATTAATAGTCTTCCCTTCCTTTCTTACAGCAATATGTTATCTGCTGTGGCTCTGTTTCCTACATGCAGTAATTCACCTTTAAGAGACATATAAATACATATATATACACACCCTATAGGTTAGAGAAAATTTACTGTTTCCTTCAGATTAGTCAGTATAGATCAGGGAACATAAATTTATCTCTCATATCCAGTCTTGCAAATTTTTCAAATTCTTAACCATTATGTTGAAATGGCCCCACCTCTTCTCTCTGTCATGGATCCCAAATCCCACTCTCTTTCCTTTATTGAATCCATATTATCATGCTCAAGAATTTTAGTCACCTATGTCATATCATGCTTGTAGCCCCATTGAAGCACCTACATTTTGTGATAAGGTTACTTTTTCAAACTATGAAATAGAAATAGAAAATGCAAGCTAATTTTTAGTAAACCAAAGAACAAAATGTCAAATTACAATTCTCAAAGAGATTGTTGTCCTGTAGCACACATCTAATAATGAGAGATGTAAAGCTTTGCTGTTTGTGTAAACCAATATGACACTTGAGGAAAGCAGTCTTCCAGTATATGCAACACAATGTATTTTAAAGTGTCCTTATTTTGTAATTCACAAAATGGAGCATAAATGGATCTGCCTTGGATCCTATCCTAGGGGAAAGGTGGATATAAATTCAATAATTAATAAATAAATAAATAAATAAATAAATAAATTTGATGATCGGATTGACAGGGCTAACTAGATGTGATCCTCTGTAGTTAGCTTCAGGAGCTTGACATATGACAAGAACATCAGCATTCCTCCAATAAAGAGAAAATATTGAGGAAATTTGAGGTGAAATGAAACTCTAATGTTAGGCATTCGGCAGCAATTTTACAAGGTAATATTAAATATTTCAGGCAGTGCTTTTTCAATCAAGCTATTTATGTGTGGTAGGAAAACCTATTACTGCTGCCAAGGGATTTTGCCTTGTGACAAACTGATTCAGCCAGAGAGGTCTGAAGAAATAGTAAACAACTGTGGATAATGAATGGGCAATAAATATCTTTTCACTTGACTATGGAAGTGTTGATGACTTGGAAGCCACATTCAAATTGTAGATAATAAAAGGGAATCTCCCATGGGTTATTTGCCAAATATAGCAAAATAATTAAATATAAGTGCAGGTGTTTAATTCAGTGTGTGCTGCTATGAATTAAAGGGCAGGAAGGGAAGAAAGGAATAGAAAACTAAAGAAGAATACTTTGAGTCAAAGACCTAGGCCTTTTCCTCACTGGGTTTTTAAAACAGTGCAGACCGTCCTCCAGAGAGGATGTCTACACCTGGGAGCAGACTGGGTCCGGACTACTTTGTGTAGTTCTGGACCTCAGCCCACTCCAGAACAACTCAAAGTGGTTGTTCAGTGTGCTTTTGAAAGACTGCTTAAAACAGGTCTTTCAAAAGCATGGAGGACGCCACTCCGTTCCCGCTCTCTGGTGCAGATTTTCAGGCTTGCACCAGTGCGAGCCTGTAGATCTGCCGGGGGCAGGCTTGGCTGGAGAACTTCACCAGTTGGTGGAGAGCCTCGACCAACCAGAAGCCACTATTTTCATCCCCGGGGCAGTGTGGAGCGGCAGCCACGGACTGCTCTGGACCAGCCTGGACCCTCGCATGGAGCACACAGGTCCGGTGAGTACCGGCACAGGGCAATTCGCTCACCCAGTGCGGAAAAGGCCCTAGTTAAGAAGTTGGGATTGTACACAGCTCAGAATACCTAAATAAATCTGGGTAAAAATCCTGGACACTCCTCTTTTACACTCATGTTGACATAATGATTGTTGTTGTTGTTATTATTGTTGTTGTTGTTATACTTATAACACACCTTATTCCCAACAGAGGGACTCAAAGTGGCTTACAAAAATTAAAACACATATATGTTCAAGATGTCAGAAAAACTTGAAAGCTATTTTTAAACAGTTTACAGAATTAAAACCATTTTAAAAAATGTTAAAAGATAAATGATATAAATCCTGAAGTCAATTCCTAAAGCCCATTGGAATATATATATATATATATATACACACTTCCCAGCAGAATGACAGCAAGGGGAGAGCCATTTCCAGTTTCTGTGCAGAGGTTCCAAATCTCAGGAGCAGTCACTGAGAAGGAGCATCCCTGTGTTCTCACTAAATATGCCTAGAAAGGTGGTAAACCTGAGAGAAGAACCTCCCTCAGAGAGATTAGAGGCTGGGCAAGTGCACATAGGATAATATGATCCTTCAGATAGCCTATATGTGAGTTGAGGATTTATAGGTTATAATTCTCAATTTGTACTGTATCCAGAAAGGTACTAGTAGGCAGTGGAGCTGTTACAACACAAGAATTGTTCTTTCTAGCCAATTCTAGATAACAATATGGTTGCAGTTTTTGGAGCTCAGTTTTTTGTCAGCCCTATGCAGAGTGTGTTGCAGTACTCCAAAACGGATGTAGTCAAAACTGAATTGATTGTTGAATGGTGGCTGAACAAACAGGAAAATCCAGGTTATTCAATTGCCCTACTCTACGTGGAGGTACCAATAGGGTTTAGGTCCATGTGAAATGGTTATGCTTGTAAAACTCTGCTTATGAGATCATGAAATGAACATTTCACTATGGCCAAAACATATAACTGTGTGTGTTACAGAACTTACATAGATAAATGACACCAACATAATTCTTGACGAGGTCTGCTCAATGTGGTACGGTGATATAAATGGCATGGTGGTTTTAGACATAGGAATAATTTCATAGAGAAAATCATTGTGTCCAAAGTTTTCTCCCTGCCTTACAATATGATAAATAATAAAAATTAATAGAAATTGATACTGTCTATACAGTGGCAGCGATGAAGACTTACTCCTATCTCCAGATGACCTCATTGAGTGACTTCATATAGATCTTAAAGGAAAGAAGAGAAGATAGAACCTCACAGATTTTGACAAACACCCAAGAGTTAAACAATCCTCTGATGATACTTTTTGAAACAGATCCTGAAGGCATAAATGGAACCACTATAGTATCATGATCCCCAAGCCCATTGTGTCAGTAAAACAGAATATTACGTTGAAGGTATGAAAAGCTGCTGAAAGATCAAACAAGGATCAAAAGATTGTCCCTTATCTCTCTCTCAACAATAGTCGTTCATCAAGGTGATGAAAGTTGTCTCTGTACCTAACCAAGGTCTGATCTTGATTAGGAATGAAATTTTTTCTGCTCTCATGTGAGAAATAAATAAATGAAGATTTGCTGTTTTAATCTAGATAGCCTGTTTGATGCATACTGTGCTTGATATTATGGGCCCTTTTCGCACTGAGGCTTTTTGCGTGAGCCGGGGTGGGCGGCTTGCGCGAAAAGTCTCTTCCGAGAGCCTGCCGGTTCCCCGCTCGTTCCTTTCGCAGGCGAAGGAACAAGCGGGGAAGCGGCAGCGTCCCGGAGGCGGAGGCGGCTCACGCGTCCATCCTCCCCCGCTTGCGCGAGAAGCAGGACCCTCTCGCGCCACCCCCCGCGCACGTGGGAAGCGAGCGACAGTCGCGCCCACCCACCCCCCGCGCGCACCAGGAGCGAGTGACAGTCGCGCCCACCCACCCCCGCGCGCGCGCGCGAAGTGGGAGGCTGTCGCGAGCAGCCCCCCACCCACGCGAAGCAGGATGCCATCGCATCCGTCACGCAAGTGCCCCGCCCCACCCCTTCCTTCCGCAGGAGCAGAGGGAAGGAAGCCCTACCCGGCCGCCTCTCTGACGCACCGCACAACAGGTAAGTGCGGGTGGGCGCCGGGAGCGTTGCGCGAGCGCGGGGTGATTTTCGCTTGGAAGCGAAAATCAAAAACCCCGCGCTCGCGCCGCTGCAGCCCCGTGAGAGCACCGGAAGTGGGAGTGCGTCGTGTGGAGCGGCGCTCCCACTCCCGCACGGCTCACGGGGCTATTTCGCTCGGGAAAGCCCGTGCGAAAAGGCGTATTGTCACAATTCAAATATCTTATTCAACAAATTTTTTCCATATGATAGCTGTTAAAATATTCCTTATGTAGAAAAGATTACTTAGAGAGTGGCCTTGCAATCCCTCTTCATTCAACATAGTTGAGATCACTTTCTCTCTCAGTGAGATATTGATAACCTCAAGAATTCACCTATCTGGTTCCTGGAGACTTGGTGTAATTATCCAAGATAGGCGACCACATACATGCTTAGATAAACCTCTCTGAACCCCTTTCCCAGAATTTCAGGCTGCATCAGTTGAAAGTGATTAAATTAAGCCAAATCTCTTTATACAACTCCACAGGAACTACTTCATAATAGCAAAAATGTCAACATGAATAGGAGACACTTTATCTTTAAAGTTCCTATCAAAATGTTTACAACAAGCCTTCAAAGTTTCCAAGACCATCTTCTCAAAGCCCAAATGCCACATCCCCATTAAACACATGGAAATAAAAAAAATTTTTTTAAAAAAAACTTTTGCTGTTGACTAACTCAGGACACAATGGAAGAAAGCTAAAAATGTATGTTTGCTCCCAACTGTCTGGTAAACTAGGGAACTGGCTGCATTTTAGTGTGCCAGACAGGATACTTGAGAGTTTTTGTGCCCACTGAATTGTTTCAAAGAGAAACAGTAAACTGGATCATGCAAAGAAACCAAAAAGTGAAAAATGAAATGTGTTCTGGACCTAAATCACATGGTCTATTTCCAGGTTTTATATGTCTGGGATATAAATTGTTTGGATGATGATGATGATGACGACGATGACAATGAATATAATGGAAATAACACTCCTGCACATGAGAGTAGGTAAATACGAATGTTGTATCTGTAGGAAATTCTCTGGCAGAAAATTCCTTCTGAAATCTATTGTACATTGCCAAACCATATCCCTTTTAATCCTATTCATGTTTTACTGTGCCATCTAAGTGATATTTTGGATAAAGCCCATCTCAGGCTAATTTAGGAGTCTCTTTTTAACAGCCAAGAAAAACATTTTTCAGCAATAGATGATGTAGCTAATCAGAATGGTTAAATGAGCACTGGAAAACTACCAGAATGGCAACAACAGGCATAGTATGTGACACAGGGAAGGCAAACAAATAAAGAACACATTGAAAACGTATGGTGTCCTTGATCCATTACTGGGTCTCAAAAATAAACACTGGTGAAGCAGTAGAATGATAGCAAACAGAGCCATGTTAAGATAACAAAATTGGACGACAGACCCAGATCTTTGCCTCCAAGAAGTACACAGTTGCTTTAGCATGCAAAGCTAACACTATGCAAGCTCATATCTCTCACTGTCAGAAGCACATTGCCTAGCCTATGTACCCACTCAGAGCAGCTGAATGCTTCTTGCTGCTGACTGTGCCATCCCTCAACATCCTGTGTCACCATCTGATTTACACATGGGAGTGCTTCTCCATTTATTGCCTGCAGGCATTTACTGTCCCACATGGATGGCTTTTGCTAGAAATGTTAAAATGCCAATGCAAATTTCCCATAAGCCTTTGCATGATTTAAGATTTGGTTTAATTGATCATGTTTAGGAATCATTTGGTCCTCCTAATATTTATGGATTACATTTCCTTCACTGCTGGCTATGCCGGGAAGGACAACTGGGGCTTGCAGACTACAATATCTTCAGGGCTACATAATTCCCACCCTTCACTTTGATAATATGACTCAATGAGATATACAGTCATGTTGATGTCTATTCTGACCATAAGGCCCACTGAATTCGGTGAAGCTAACTCTCCCAGGAAATCTGCATAGTATCACAGCCTTAAAATACTACCTGAAGCATATTTTTGGACTTTCAGTGGATTAGCATAAAGTTGTGTTTATTTCAGGAACAGTTCAGTGTCCTTTTTTTTTTTTTTTTTTACTTTAGCTGAATGGAGCACTTAAAGGAGGGCAGGGCTTCTGCTTACAAATAGAAAAAAGGGGAATAAACCCAGCTCACATTGATTTTCATAGTATATTTCAGAAGCAAATGTATCTATCATTTGTCTGTCTATCTATCCATGATAAAATAAAAACATTTCCGTATATGTACTTTTACATCTAAAGGCCAGCTGTGACTATGGCCCTTTCTGCATGTAACGAGGGAAACGTTCCCTGCTGCTACTCACTGGCTTTTTGGTGGGTCCGGGCAAGTCCATCGGGACAAAGAACAGTGTGAGCTCGTTGCTCCACACTGCTCCAGCGTCCAAAATGGTGGCTTCCAGTTGGTGGAGGCTCTCCACCAACCGGAGAAGCTCGCCAGTCTAAAGCCTGCCCCCGGCAGATCTGCAGGCCCACACTAGTGCGCGCCTGCAAATCTGCTCTGGAGTGCGGCGATGGAGCGACACGGAGTCGCGCACTCCATGCTTTTTAAAAACCTCTTAAAATAGGTTTTTAAGAAGCATGCTGCACAACCAATTCCGGTCACTCCGGAGCAGACTGAGGTGCAGAACTATGAAAAGCAGTCCGCCCCAGTCCACTCCACAGTGCAGAAGACCTCCGTTGGAGGTCGCTCTGCACAGTTTTAATAGGCCGGTGCGGAAAGGGCCTCTGATATTAATGGCTGATACTTCTAAAACTTGTTCAGGAAAGAACTCCCACTCATTTGAGTTCCTTATACTTGAGTTACTTATGGTTTTTGAACTTTTGTAATGAAGAGTAGCACCACAACCTCGTACACATTTATTAGAGAATAAGTCCACTGACATATGCAAGGAATTAAGCAGAAAGCAATGCTCAGTTAATATTTTGTCACCATAACAAACAATATAAATAAATAGTTATAAATAATTAACAAATCACAAAAAAAAAAAACTTGGAAGAATTTAGAAACTAAAAGCTCTATTCCTCAATCTATGACATTTGTATGCAAAAATCCTATTGAAAAATCATGCATCCCATTTCTAGATAGTTTCCTTATCACTGAGCAAAACAATGTCATTCCTGTTGTATAAAATACGTCAAGGCAAACATGTGTGATTTGACCCTTAAGAATCATACAGTATGCATCTAAGATCTTGATTCTACTTGTCTACAGTGGTGTTTGGTTATTTTAAAATCTATATTGGTAAATAACTATCAGAAGTAGTAATGTTAGAAACTTGAATCCAGACTGAGTTAATTTGTGTTTAGGCTAATTGAAATCTGTAATTTCAGAAAAAAGTAAGAGCAAAGAAACCTACAGTCTGATAATAATTGCAGCCAGACCTCAAACAGCATGGCATAAGTCACCTTACTGCAAGCATAATTATGGGTTATTTCCCTACTTGAGAATGAAGAGCTTAAGTATCCAAAACAGGGGGAAAACTGAAATCGCTTTTAGGTCCACCTTGATATTTTCACTATCCCAGAAAGCCATACAGTTTCATTTACCTCAATAAAGCAAAGTGTTTCTGTCACATTCAGTCAAAGTGCATCAAGTCAAAATATATAATTATTTTAAATATTTGTTCATTAATGATAAAAAGTATAGACATCTAATAAGCACAATACACTCTGAAGTGAAAGAGGACACTATAGCAAGACTGTTTCAAACTTGTTAGAACAGGTTCAAAGCCATGTTGCTGCAGCTGTATATTAGATGCTGCTACTCTTAGTAATTTTTTTCTAATGCAAGTACAATTTAATAACATTTATTATATGATACACGCACACTTTAAATCTACCTAGATGCAAGAAGACACTGTAGCGATGTTGATAATATTGTCTGCACAATTGGTGGGTGAGCCTTGACCTGTCTCCCAACTTAGGATTTCATTCAGTTCACAAAATCAGCCATAGGTATTGCTTAACTAGGGTAAATTCCATTTAACTCAATGAGACTCATTTCTGAATAGACTTGTAAATGTTGAACTGAGGTATACTTGCTTTATTGTGAAGTAGGGGCTGCCTCCATCTTAGGGATGTAAATATCTATCTATTTTCTTCACACACATAAGAAAAAAAAGTGTCAAAAGTTTTATCTCTACTGGGTGAAACAACAAAAGAATTTTACACATTTTTAATTTGATTTTTTTGACATTTCAAGGCTTGAAAGAAAGCACTTGGACAAAAACAATAGGAGAAGAAACCAATAGCTTTTATACAGATGCATTTTTCCCCCACAAAGAAGTCTCAAAGTATGTATACATGTCTGTATATGTATGTGTGTGTATGTGTTTGCAGGAACTCCTGCAATATTTGAAGATACTTGTTCTCATCAAAAATAAGAAAATTTGCAAATACTCCTACTCCAGCTAGGGCATATCTTTAACTAAATACTTGCATGAAATAGACACTCTAATTTGGGGAAAAGGCAGAGGCAGCAAAGTAGGCACACCATTTTTAGCTAACAGAAAACACAAGTGTCCATTATTTGTATCAGCTACATTGCTGTGAAAGTTCCTTCACGGTGCTTGAAAACTTTTGGACACACTGCCTGGAGGCAGATATAAAATTCCTGAGTACAAATGAAAGAAATGGAAAGCAAACTGCATATGTGCACTTTGTGAAATGAATGCAAGGAGTTCTCCTTGAGCAAAATAGAAGGAGAGGAACAGCTGTCATGATCAATACTTCTGGAATGGAGGAAATCCATCAACCTGCATTTTGGTTTCATCTCCTTTCAGTGTCTACTGTCAGTAACTGGACTACTGTAGGGAGCAGATGTTCTTTTGTGTCAGTAGTAACAGCAGCACAAGTCACAGTTGGACAAAAGTTATAGGGAGTGGAGAACAGAAGAAAAGATTTTGTCTCAGTTCATTACTACCCATAATTTACACAGAGTTCAATAATATCTGAAATCTCAAGAGTACAACCCTGTATGTCTTCCAGTAGTCAAAGGTATAGTAATCTCAGCATGAGTTCTTGAGAAGTTGTAAAAGGTATCGAATATCTATCTCCAGTATAATAGCTCCAGTTTTATATAGCAGCCTTTTAAGAAAACCTATTATGGAAGTAGTTACAGTGTTTTTCCCTTCTGCATTTTAAGATATACAAATTAGTTCTATGGACTCTCCTTCCCTATCAAATAAAACCGTTAACAACTGTTTGTCATTTCTCTCATACGCCAAAACTTCACCAAGTAGATGAACATAAATAAATAAGTAAATAAATAAATCTAAAATTAAGGCATTAGATCAATAGAATCATTTGCATATTGAGAATATTCAGTGATTATAAATGTAAAAGAGAGAACTTGTCTTTATTTTTATTGAACATAGAACATTCTCCATCTGTTGCAATCCACCTACCCATAAACTTCCCCATTCATATTCCACTTGCCTCTCTCTAAAAATCCGAACAGAAAACAACACCAACTACTGCTGCTGCTGCTGCTGCTGCTGCTACTACTACTACTACTACTACAAAAACGAACTATTGAATTTATTTCTCAGATCTAAATTATGTAAATCACCAATAACAAATTTCAGGGGATGTCCAAAAAAATTTAGAACTTTTAAACTTTTAAATTTTAAATTCATGGTTCAACAAGAAAACATAATTTTAGTGTTCTCTCCTGAAATGGCATTGCAGAGAGGGTTTCATAAATTTTACAAAGTCAACCCTCACCAGGATGGATTTTTCACATTGAAAAAGACTTCATGTTCCACTGGAGAAGATCGAGAAGTAGGATGTAAACCAATTTTGTCCTCCACTTTGGCAGTTAATTTGGTTTCAAGCAAAAGCAGGGAGAATTTTAGGGGTCAGATTTTCCTTACTGACCTACTTCCATGTTTCCTACACCTGTACAAATAAGTCTTTAAAAAATTCTGGTTTTTTGTTTCATAAAGATAATTTCTATGCCTCTTTTATTTTTACTTTTGTATTTTTACAATCCTTCTTCCACAGAATAATTTAGTTCATGACTTCTGTGCAATAGCATGTGTAAAGTTCTGCAGAGTTGGAAAAAAAATCTGCGTCAAAGAGGTTCTGTAGATCATATCCTAAATTAGCTGTTTGTAGACATTTCTTTAACTGTCTTTTAAAGTTCTTGGTCTCTCTAGTCAACTGTAGAGAGTAAACTGATGAGTTTCTGTATATGTTTTGATACTCTTTTCTGACAGAAGTAAATGGGGTACCATTACCCGAGATCAATTACTTTGGATCTTCTTCTCTAGTGAAAACAAAAGAGAGGAACTTGATAATATGGAGGCTAAAAGCCACCTCCAGACATTTTCTAGAATGAGCCATAAGGTAATAGCATAACAACAATTATCAGGCACCTTATTAAATGGTCCCAGAATATCTATAGGTAGCTTCTTCCACATCAAATCAGAAAGTATGACAGTCTGATGGAAATATCTGCATTGGCACCCTCATTGTACTCACATTCTGACAATGACAAATGTGGGATAAATCACTTTGGTATTCTTGGATAGTACTGAAGTGATTTGCATATGAACAGTATGTATCAACAGTGCACCAAAAAGATTTCTGCTCTAGATAGAGTCTGGTACAACATAGCATCCAGTTATTACACAGTTCCATCTCAATTTTTTCTTACACAGACAATAACAGGAATTAGAGATAAAAATGTATGTGCTATAAACAGTGATCTGTAAATGTGCTGTAAACAGAAGCTCAGAAAAGTTCAGTTTTGAAACTACAGACCTCATAATTCCCACACCAGCATGGACAAAAATGTTTGTGTAAGAAAATGCATTTGCTGCTTGAAATACCCATAATCTCAAATTTCATGTTCTAGAGGACTGAAAGAGCCCTACCCTTGAGGCAAACCTGGGATTCAGGCTCTCACTTGTAGGGTTCTGTGATTTGGGTGGTAGTCCCCCTAGGTTTACCTTCCAATTATGTCTGGCTGAGGAGCAACTCAATTGTTGCATTGCCTTCAGGGCTGAAGTGAGAAGGCTGAGGAGGTAACCAAAGGATGACATGTCGCCTCAGCTGAACCTGTATTGAGTTGGTCTCCCTCTTGCTCCATTTCCAGGTCAATGGAATGTGACATACTGAGGTCAAATAAAGTGGTCCTTATTTAACCCAATTTTCTGTGCCTGGTCTCAATATTCCAAGTCTGATCATCAAATGCAAATTGTTGTTCATTTCCTTTTTGCTAACAAGAATGAAATATTTAAGATGTTTTCTTCACAATGTGAAAGATGACAAAAAGGAATTGTTATACATTTTTGAAGATGTTTCACATTCTAGCACCTAGTTGCAAATAAAAAGTTTATGTAAAAAAAAAAACTGTTTTGTTGTTGTTGTTTTTAGCAAACCAATGTTGTTGTGCACAAAATAGAATAGAATATTTTGTGGGGGAAAAGAGAAAATGAAAAAGAAAGAAAAAGAAAAAGAGAGAAAAGAAAGAAAGAAAGCTGTACAAAACCAGTGTTTTGCAAACCCAATATTTTCACACAAATTATTTTTTTTCTTTAAAAATAAGAACACTGATATGTGAAAAATCTTACACTGCTTTGCTTCTTTTGTATTGTTTTTTTTTTGACAGAGTATCTTCACTCTGTTTGAAAAGGATGAGAAAAATTGAAAATATTATTTACACTATTGCTGTTGAGCACCTTCAAATAAAATCTGCCTTACGTCAATGCTATCATAAGGTTTTCCTAGAAGGATTTTTTCAGAAAAGGTTTGGCATTGCCTTCATCTCAGACTAAGAGAGTGTGATTTACCTAAAGTCATCAAGTTTATTTCCTTGGTAGAGCATGGATTTGCACTCTACTCTTGAAGTCCTAGCCCAACATCCAAACCACTATTCCACACTTTCTCTAATATTTACATTAGTACTTCAATATCACACATATGAAAAGAGAATGAAAGTTCTTAAAGGCACAACATTTGTATGGGGGGGGGTATGTGTACTTCGTCCTTTCTTCTATGACATGGAATTTGAGATTCTGGATGTTTCAAGCAGCAAATGATGTAAAATGGCTGAATCAGATGAAGTTACATAATGGATAGATTCATATGGATGCAAGTGGTCCACTAAGCATCCCAAGTTTAACCTTTTACAGCTACAAAGCTTAAAACCAGCACTGAGTATTGCACCTGAAATAGACTGGTAGTGGCTGTAACATGCTAATAACCAAAGCCATGACAAGCTGTCCTGTTGCCTGAAGCAAGAACAAAGTGCTGCCTCTCCATCAACTACTAGCAGCCACTTGGTGGAGGAGGCATATTCAGCTGTTATTTCCTAGGCCTTCCACTTCTGGGAAGGACACATTTACATCCTCCTCCTCTCTGGGCAGATGGGTGGGGGATTGCTCTCTTAAGGCAATAGTTGATGGACAGCAAGGAGGCGGCTATAGCCTATTTTTATCTCTCTGACAACTGAGTGCCACTTCTACGGTTCATTCTAGTGGGCATTGGTAGTGCTGCTAGCATTGCTATGTGGTTGGCAGGGGGGGACTTTGTTCCTGACTAAGGTACCCCTCAAACACCCCACTGGGAACTAAGGTAATGCCTTTAGGCAATTGTTACTGGTGGTGGGAATAAGCCTAGCTAAAAAATCCTCAGTTCTAGAGAGCTGTGTGGACCAGCAGCAGCTCTTTAGAGTGGTAAGAGCCCTCTAAAACAAAGCACAGTACCAAGTAGCATCCTGCCATTTGAGATATTTGACTCAGTGAGACTAATGACAAAGTTAGCCCTGAGTCATAAACTCTCCAAATGAGACAGAAGTAAAGCAGCATTCTATTGTATTAGCTGCAGTTTCCAAATAGTCTTCAAAGGCAGCCAGATGTAAAGTGCATTGTAGTAAACTAGACTCAATGTAACCAGACCAGAGCCATGAGTGTTCTCTGCAGGAAGGACAAGGTTTGATATTCATACTTTAATGCCTTTTAATTATAGTGGGCAGAACATCTTGGCGATTACACACACACACACACACATACACACACAAACAATATGAACAGTACCAAAAAGAATAAACAATTTAAAATATAAATGAAGCAATCTAATAAAAATTTGTGTGGTAAAAATGTCTAATCCTTATTACAATTTCTGTTCTTCTGTTTGAGTAATAAATAATTCATTATTTACTAATACATTTGTTTTCCCTAAGAGTTATGCTGAAGAGTTTACGAAGTTGTAATTTTACCTTAATTGCTGTCACCTAATAAGAATGATTTTTGCTAATAAATATTCATCATTCATTGTCCATAATCCTAAACTAATCCACATAATTAAAGTCTGTCCCAGTTCAGTGTGTTGTTTAAACTATTTTTGTTGGTGTACAGAGAAATATTCAGATATAGTCAACTCAGATATTCTGTAAACATCATTTTAAATAATATCCATGTTTAAATATTAAATGTCTTCATTCAGACACAGAAGCAGATGCTAAAAGGACACCTGACAGAGTCTTGTGCCCACTGAATTTACCAACTTGCAGAAAACGGGAATCCACTGTGAACAAGTAGTCGTTTAAATGCAGCAGTTGCCTTTCCCATGAAGGCTAAGAGAAGAAGGGTAGCTAATAAGGAGCTTAGCAAGACCACAAAATAGTTGTATTCCTTACTGCATGATCCAACTTTATAAAAGGGGTGCAATTTAAATTCTGGCTTTGCAGGTTACATTGCGACATAAAAGAATGGCTATAATTAGCAACACATTTATTTTTCAGCATGGTTAGCAGAAAATGCAGAAGGTAAAAATGGAAACAGCAAATTAAAGTGGATCTGAGCCAGTATCTCAGTAGATCAATAGCTGGCACTGACACATCTACATAGCAGGATTGGACTAAAGGCTGATTTTGCTTCTACCAGCAACTGATACATTTCTGATAGATGCTGAGATGTAGATAAAACTAAGGGATCAAATTCAGCAACAGCATCATATGCATATGAATGATCTTAGATTCTGTCTCTGTGAGAGAAATTATGGAAAATGAATGAATGAATCAATTAAACCTAGATTACAAAGCAAGATCTTAAAACTGAACGTGGTATAGAAATTGTAGATCTCAACACACATTGTTTTCCATGGTCTGACTCAACATATGAACGTGGAGTAGAATGAACCTTTTGGTTCCCCTCTCATCTCTGAAACCAAGGCCCTTTCTGCCCCTTACCTTAATCCCATGACATCCCAGCATCATCCCAGCAGTGCCTTTGCCAGGATAGGAATGTGTCCTGGATGATCCCTTCAGCAGCTGGCCAGCTGCCAGTGGATGGTAGCAACACTCCTTTCTTCTGCAGTGCAGACAACCTTTTCTTGTGCTGCACTGAAGAAGGAAGCACCTAGATACTGCTTCCATCCTTTCTGCATGGCCCAGCAGATGCAACTGTCATGTGATAGGGGCCTATTACCAGTTTTTTTCTTTCTAGTTATAATATATTGCATGATTGTGACAGCTGGGGATGCAACAAGAATGAGATTGCAATGATTTTGTGCAGTAGCACATATCACAGCCTGGCTTCAATGCATCCCCATGGTGGGAATGTTGCTGTAGTGCAGAAGTGGCCCAATTTGCTATCACCCCTGTGTCCTCCACACATTTGTACAAGGAATGAGTTGTGAATGCATAGTGTACTTGGGAGCCTTGTACAATCAGAGGTCAGTTTCACTTCAGATTTTGACCAAATACAAGACTATATTTTGTGTTATTAATTTAAACATTTGGGCTAGATTAATTGTATCATTTGAAACAGTAGGAACCTTTTTAACAAGACTTGCAATTGAGCAGAGGAGCTTCAGATAATACAATGGGTTTTCCCTTCAGAAAAATTGAAAAATTAGAACTACTGTTGATCCTCCATATTTTGTACCCACAGATTCAACCATCCACATTTGAAAAATATTTTAAAAAATCCAAAAAATAAATTTTATTTTTGCCATATTTTATAAGGGACATCATTTTAATACAACATTGTACATAATGAGTCTTGTGAATCCACAATTTTTGGTAACTACAGGAATACCACAGGGAGTCTTGAAACTAAACCCTAACAGATGGAGGAGGTATTAGAAGTGCCATCTGGATATTCACAAACACGTGGAGAAGACATCCTTCTCCCCACTGGCATGAACACACACACACATGCCACTTCAGGCAGAACTGTTAGGAAGCCCTCTTACTGGGATGAATCATCATGGATCTAAGTACTAGGTCAATGAATTTGCCAATTCATGCTGTTCATCACCTGTTTACCAGAAAAACAAGAGTAGGGGTGCCCAGTTGTTCCACTTCACCCTTGCTCAGAGCTTGTATCAGATTCCGCTATTGGCCATGAAGGCTGGAGGATTCTGGTAAGTGAATTTATTTAACATAAATAAATTAATAAAAACCCTATTATTATATTTATTTATTTATTTCTATTCTCTCTTTTACCCAGATCAGTATTCAAATCAGTTTACAACAATTTTTTTTAAAAAAGACATCATTAAAAATCCACAAGATATAAGAGTTAAAACAAGATTAAGGAAACTCCCCAAGACCTATCAGGAATCCATCTGGTTCAATAAGCAACATGGGGCAACTCCTACAGAGGTTCTGAGTCCAATAAATCTAAACCCCACTATCTAACCATTACAACAGAACTATAGATATTTCCTTCATTCCCAAATCACATTCACCTCACCCACTGCAGAAATAAGCTCCAGAGTATGCCCAGCAGCAGATGTAGGGCCAGATACAGCTTGGAACAGACCCATGGTTGTCATGGCAGACATGAAGTCCTAAGCTGCTTCTAACAGGACAGTCACAGCATGAATGTTGAAATTCCCTAGTACTACAACTGGAACATTCTCTTCCTCTGTTGATAGCACTCATATATTAACCCTTGTAGGGCGTGACTGTTTATTTTTGCATGCCTTGTAGACTGCCCAACAACTGTTGTTGAAGTAGTCTTCCACCCGCCAGGAATCTTGAAACACTCATTGGGATTATCTACCTTAACTGCCATCTCCTCAATGTCCTCATTTCCTGCCAGTTGTGATGAAAGTTGCAATATTATAACCAATCAGCCATATTAATTAACATTACAACTTGGGTATCAGAACAGTAGAACACAGTAGGTAAAAAATAAGGGATCAACTTCAAAATTCACAGCGAATCCCCAATATTTTTATGGATAAAATGGATGCAATGCTGTACTTGTACAAAAGAATTTGAGCAGAAGATGGCAGTGCCTTGTAAATGTTTCCTGTATGTCATTATGATATCTCAGATGTCTCTAACAGGGATGGGTAAATATTGCCCCCACCAGAGAGCTAGAGAAGCAAGGTGTATAAAGAAGACTTATGACAACTTGCAGTTTAATAAAAAATGGCCAGCACTGATTTTCTTAGTAGGAATGTCCATCTTTAGTATTTTCTTTTCCCAGGCACACATTAAAACAGAAACAGCCTTCAGAACAAACAAATGTTTCCTTAGTTTCCAGTTCTATTGCCAAGTGGGAAATACGGTCTTGACTTTTTTCAAAAAAAGGAAGAAGCTAGGAATAAATAAAGAAAACAATTCTGTTGCAATGGCTCCTACTATTTCAGATCACTCAACTAAACACTCCCACCAATAACTGGACGTGAACTACAATCTGATCAAAGTAAATATGTGTACAGCGTCCTAGAAGTAAACTCATTGTTTCTCACACTTTACTTTGGAATAAGGATATATAAAAGTGAGTTCTTAAAAAAAAACGAGGGGGGTAGATTTTGCCCAGTTTATTGACTTGTATCTGATAACAGAATTAATTTCCAATAACTATTTCTGCCAATCATTATTATTTTGTTCTTTAAGATATATTTGTTCCGCAAGGAGTCAAGAGCTATGATGCTGGGAGGAAGAAAGTCTCTACTACTATGTGGATGAATTTTTCTAATATTATTATCTCTGTTTATGGATGGAAATTATGGATGAGAGAAAGTCAAATCTGTGAGCTAAGAGACCAAGTAGCTCCACCCTACTGTCAGTATGTTGACACTGGCATTACTACAACAGTACAACTGTCTGAATTAGGAATACTTTCATATGTTCAGCTGGATGTGAAAAGTCTTCCATGATATCTTGCACCATTGGGGGGAGGGAAGTAGAGAGAAAAGACTTCATTGAAAACTGGATTTGATTTGATTCTTTTCAGTAGTCTAAGGACTGGCTTCACTCATGCACTGGGATGCTTGAATAAGGAAGTGTTTGTTAAGGAGTTTAAAGAGTGCTCTAGAAATGAAGCCTACTGACTTCTGTGAATTGGAGTTATCTGGATCCACACATATCTAGAACAAGGGATTGCTTAATTTGTGATTAATGGTGGATTCCTCAAAGCAAAATAAACAAACAATACCTTGCAGCTTGTTTTAATCTCTCAAGTCTGGAGCCCTTTTGGCACCTTACTTTTTTTTGGCACTGGAGTGCGGGGATCATGAGAGCAGCCTCCAGTGAGAGGCTGTCATGTCCCTGCTGCTTGAGCTCCACACAATCTGTCTGCTCCTGAGTAGGCAGCACAAGTGCCCCACCACTTACTTACTTACTTACTTACTTCCGCAGCGCAGTGCAGCCTGGGAGTTTCTCAGGTTGTGCTGGGGCAGAAAGCATGAGCGCCATGACTCTAGAGGCTCTGCAAGCATGGCAAGTGCATGCGGGGCCCAGGAGCAATGCTCAATCATGCACCATTTTCAGCTGAAAGCTGAAAATGAACAAGTGTGTGAGTGGTGCCTGCCCTACCCTGGAGAGTCGTGTGATTGTGAGTGCATCGTGCAGATCACTCTCACAATCATGTGATGCTTGAGGGGCCCTTTCACATGGCAAATGCCATGCGAAAAGGTCCTGGGAATGCAGACTTATTAGTTTTTCATAGCCTCATTTCACGTCTTTTCTTTTTTCTGTGTATAGTTTTGTTTATAAAACCATATTTATTGCTAAGAGAACTGTCCCATCATGTGTGGAGGGAGAACACAATGGCAAAATAACAAGAATTTGGAAAAAAAATAATGAAAGATTTTGGTAACAGTTGTTTGGTTGTTTCTATTAGATGTTGTTGTGGCAGTGGTTGTTGAATAATGTGGTCATTTCCACCCTACACTGTTATAGTGCTATTGTTCCACTTTCAACTTTCTATGGAATTCTGGAGTTTATAGTTTAGGGAGGGGCATTTAGAATTCTCAGTAAGAGAGCTCTTTGGTCTCAGTAAACTACAAACTCCAGAATTCCACAGGATGTTGAAAGTGGAATAATAGCACTATAACAGTATAGTGCAGGAATGGCCTACGAGAGGTAGCACAGTAACTCACAAGGAGATTAATTTGTATTCATAAGTATAAGGTCAGCAACAACCAGTCCTACATTACACCTCAATCAGGTATAGCAGAGAAATAAAGTAGGCTCATCTTCTTCATTAAAAAAAGAAAAGAAAAGAAAAGATTTATTTACAAATACTAAAGATCTCAGGGTGAGAGGGTCTACAATATGTACTTTTCAAACATGAAAAACACAAAGATAGAACAACAGATAACAAAATGCTGATTGAACAAACTCAGACTAATTGCAGACTAAGTGGTGCAGGAAAATATAGGCCCTTTCCGCACGACATTTACCATGTGAAAGGGCACCTGGAGCATCGCCTGATTGTGAGGAACGATCTGCACAATGGGCATGTGTGATGGTCCCGGGGCCAGCAGGCACTGATCATACACCTTTTCATTTTTGGCTGGAAGCCAAAAATGGTGCACAATCGTGCATTGCTCTTGGGCCACGCGCACACTTACCTGGCGTGTGGAGCCTCCAGAGACACACCAGTTGTGCTTCCTGCCCCAGTGCAGCCTGGGAATCTCCCAGGGCTGCACTGTGGAAGGAAGAAGCGGGGCTCTTGCATGGGCAGGCAGCTCATGCGGAGCTGAAGCAGTGGGGACGTGAGAGCCTCTCGCTGGAGGCTGCTCACGCAATCTCCGCACCCCAGCGCTGGAAAAAGATAAGGTGCTGAAGAGTCCATAGTGTGTGGCTAGGGCCAATCAAGAGGAAATGGCATGCATCAATGTTATGCCATCAACCTTAAACATACTAACTAGCAACTGCTAAGTATAAGCATGCTAAGGGAAATGGATAATAAATGACTTTAGCAAACAGGGAGAAGGGTTCAAAAAATCACTTATTATCCCTTTCCCTTTCCTACATCAGTTCCATGTGATGTCTTTCAAACTGTGAGAGCTTTAATTACTACTTCCCAATTGCAGCCTTAACAAAGTAGAAGAGGTGAACATTTTATTTCTTGTCCTTCCCTCCCCAACCCCATCAACTCACAATAATTTCTAGCCACAGAATGCACACAAATAAATGTGCAAAAAAATAACAATAAGGAGCCTCAAATGAGAAATAAAAAAAAGTCTTTATTTTTTCTTTCTTTTGCAGAATAGTCACACATTCAATATTGAGTGGTAGGTAGTCATTCAGAATGCTACCAAAAATCAAGGCTCCTTCTTAACAATATTGTGTTTTCTGGTTAAAGAAAAAAAAAAGAAAATTGAAAGTCCTGCTGTGAAAGAGATAAAGTAAGAAAAATAAACAGCATACAGTGCATCTAAATCTTCTTCATATTTGCATAGAATTAACTTTAAAAGAGATGGCTTCCTGACCATCCAGGAGGATAGATTATACATACATAATAGGAACTCACCAAAATACATTTGTTGCCTTGAATAAATGCCTCTGCACGCAAAGTAGCATATTTTAGTTTACAACAGTTATTTATGTTCTATTAGAAACAGAGGTAGGTGGATTCACACACACACACCTATGGATGATTGGACAGATTACAATAAACATTCTGGGAGAAGCAAATCAATGAACAGAAGCCCATCATTCAACCTTTGCCTCAAGTTTTTTAATTGTAAAATGCATATTAGAAATGTATGTTCCCTATCCCAGTGTGTGAGTGTAGGGAGAGGTCAGTAGAACTACACTGCAATGCTCCTGGGTCTGTTTTTTTTTTTTAAAAAAAATTGTTCCCATAATTCTACCTCCCTTTTTATACTGTATTCATTTCTACTGTCTTCTTTCAAACTAACTTCTAAACATTCAGGCTGCCTCTGTTCACATATGAATTCAAGGTGTAATATCCGTTTAGTAATATCTTCAGATCATGTTTGGGGGCAAAGAAAGCTGCGTGTCAGGGATATTAGAGATATGACATAGCTAAGGAAATTGGATGAAGACACAACTATTTTAATTAATGTGAGTCCCTCTTTTGACTGGCATAGTTGCCTGTGCTCTGCTAGGCTTTTTCTTTTTTTAAACAAAACTGTTAATATTGTCCCTTCCCTGAAGTAACTTGTATCACTGAAGTTATTATTACTATATAAAAACATAGCAGCTACTGCTAAGGGTAAAATATGTTTCAGTGTACTGGTTCAAATATTAAGATACATTGATGTATTGCATTTTTGTGAGGAGAGTTTATAAACAAATTTCAGGAAAAAAGTTTCTCAGAGCATGGAAGGAAAAGTTTGCAAGTGTGAAAGTTTGTTATCCTGCTGCCATCAAAGGGGCAAAATAAGTTTGCTGTTGCTTTTGTTTGGAACATCTAATGAAGTTTTTGGGGCAGGGAAAGGAGCTGTGTTTCCTACATCTGCTTTGGACTGAGGCTATGTATGAGCAGACATAGGACCATCTAACTCAGAGGATAGAGACTGTGCAATCTGTGGGCTGCATGCAGCCTTGGGGGCAGCTTCCAGTGCCATACTTGGAATCCCCAAGGCATTGTACACCCATTTTTGGCTCATGTCTTCAAAAAATTCTCTCTGAAACCAGCAAATGAATGTTGTCAGCCTTTAAAATGTTGGTTTGGGGCTTCCCACTTCAATAAAAACCACAAGAGCATCAAAAAGAAAAGCTTGTTGTGTTTGGCCCTAAAAATAAGAAGCTTAAAAGGAATACAAAATCCTTTCCTTAAAAGGTAATGATTTACATTGCAGTTCAGTATTTGTCTACTCAGAGTTCAATTGAGACCGTTGAACTTTCTCTCCGGTCATCATATATAGGACTGCAACTTAGGGACTGGTTCCTGCTTCAAAGATAGAAGTCAAGGACAAAATGCTATTTGAGGACAGCAGAGTATTATATTCTGCCAGCATATTTACATGGAAGCCTAAGCAGGGGCCTGGAGGGAGGATGAATGCAGTTAGGCAAGATGTGGTGCAGAGAAGCTTTCCCAGTAGGCCCATGTGGCAAGTCAGTAGCTCTTTGGTTCATGGGCAAATGTGTGCCAGACACCACTGTACTGTTTAGCAAATCTACTGCATACCACCTCATTCAAAACTGCAAGAACCACTTCTTCCAGTTTTGCAGTTTTACAAAATTCTTGATGTGTTTCCAGATGTAGATAAATTATTATTCAAGTACTGTACATTTTTATAACTACTCTGCACTTGTCCATGACTGAGCACTAGTCTTCCTAGGCATCATTACCAAAGAAAATGGTCAGACTGATCAGAAAACAAATGGATTGCCTATATGTACATACTTTTCTATATTTGGTATGAGATTGCTTTGGCAAAAGAAAGGTCACTTATGCAATTTCTTTAGTGATGTGTAACAATATACATACACAGACTGTAATCTAGCCAAGATTAAACGATTTCATGTCCCATTGATCTCAACAGGAAACAGCTAAGCACATGTTTTTGCTCTTTCTTTAAAATAAATGAGACTTAAATGTGTTTAACTTTGGTTGGATCATACCCTTTCTGTCCTTGTTCCAGTTCAGATGATATTAATATTTCTCTCTTTCAGACCATCTAATAATAAACTAGAAAGTTTCACTGTTTTGCTATTAGATTTCCATGTTAGTGGAAGGATACAGTTATTTTTCAGGGTTACTAAGTTGGATATGGGGTGAGTCACCTATAACTTTATTTCTGAGTAGATCATAGCACAATATGAGGTACTATAAAATTCAAATAGGAAGAAAGTACCTTTCTTCTTCTACCATCCAACCTTCAATTTCCAGCTTAAGACATTTCTTCCCAAACTGGTTATTATCTCATTAGGGGAGAGTGTGGGAGGGTTCATAGAGGCACCACTGACAAAAACAGAGATTGGCCCTTCTCCACACCCCTCCTGCAGCAGTCCACCAGGGAGACAAAAGACATGTTGGGAGGAAACAGCTGCAGCAGCCAGTTGGAGTTTTCAAGGTAAGATATGTTGGGGAATTGAGAGATTTTAGTAATAGCTCTCCCAATCAGCAGAGTATTTTGTAATGCATAGACAGAAGCTGAATAAATCACCAGTCCCACTTCATCATCTCCACCCCAGACACACTTAATCTAGCTCAAAATAAACACAAACCATTGGGTTAAAAGTATTAAAAGTTTATTCACAAAATCTTGTGTATAGTCTACACAGGGTAAAATCCTTGAAGAAAGTAAGACAAAATTAAGCACTCATGTGCTTGCTGAAAATAACCCCGTTACGTGATTTCAGAGCATGCTTTCAGGACAAAAGGCATAGACAAAAGAGGAAGAGGAAGAGAACATGAAAGGGGAAGTGGGTGTTGACCAAACAACAGGAAGTTTACTCTAGGCAATTTACCATACTCCCCTCTATGCCTATAAGACACATGCAAACGAACTAGCCAGTTAATTAAAGCATGCAAAGGTTGCCACTCCCAACAAGATAAGACAAGTACCTTTGCCCAACTTGACAAAGTGCCTTGCCCTTCACCACAATCTGCTTGGAATTAAAGTTACAGAAGCCACGTGTCATATTCAATCTGACAACCCTAAGGGTCAGTGAATAAAAATCTCATATGAAAACAAATGTTGCAAAACCTTCATAACATCTGAATCAGACACTGTAGAGAAAAGACTTAATATAATGAATATTACAACTTTAATGCAAAAACAAGTCTCAATCAAGATGAATTAGAATTTCATTTACTGTAGTTCACATTTTTTTTAGATGAAAACTTAACATAATTTACAAATTTCTCCACAAACAGACAAAATTTGAATTAAATGAAAAATGTGGAAGAAAGAGAAACTTGTAGATTTGTCCATTCAAACATAAGTGTGCTTACCTCTGCGAATGTTGACTGAATATTTGTGTATTCCTTATCTTTAAAGCAATATATGGGAGGCAGTAACAACATGGGCTATTCCATGTTGGAAACAACAATATTTATTGAGCTTTGCCAGTACAGATAGGAGCAATTTTTGTTCATAATGTTTACAAGTAACTTCACAGAGTTCTTCAAATGTGTGTGTGTGTGTGTGTGTGTGTGTATGCAGAGTGGGAAAAAGTTATGTTTCCAGATTCATCCATCCTTAACTCTATGTCTTCTAGGGCTTTTGGCTATCTGTGGAGTACATGACAGAAATCCATGGAAGTCAAAAGTATGGTGCTTTAGAACTATGTTCTTTATCAAGTTGACTTCAATTTATGGCAATGATATGAATGGGTGATCTCCAAGAATACCTTTGCCCAGCTTGGTCTTCAAATATCCTGCTCATTGGAGTAGAATTCCCATCAAACCAGCCAACTTCCCCTGCTGGATGAGAAAACTGGCAGACTCACCAGTGTAGAAGCAGTGCTGGGAATATCAGTGACCTTCTGGTCTTTATGTGTATGTACCTTAAAAATGAGATCTCAGAATCTACAGCAATGTTTTAATTGTGTTTTTGTTTCTTCTCATTCCTCCTTGATTTTTTTCCCCTTCTGATTTTTAATTAGAAACTTGTTTCTGGCATTCTTGATGCATCTTATGAATAAAAGCACAGTCTGTGTTTGTAGTGTTTGATCTAAAAGGCAGAAATCCAGTACAATATCAGGAAAACCACAGCAATTGAAGTGGACAAGTTCATTAAAAGCAGTAAATTAATTCCCCATGTTCACCAAATAAACAATCAATAAAAATTTACATTAATTAAAAGATAAACTCAGCCCAGATGAATTCAATAAACTACTTCTACTGAAGAAAACAAAAGAAGCTGCTTTGGGGAAAGAGTACAAGATAGTTACACTATCCTGAGATATCGTAGCTCAATGAGATGACACTGTTCTTAGCTCACATTCAGCAAAAACACATTTAATATTCATCATCAGGATGCCATCAAAAGTGACATGTCCATAGTATATTCTCCCCTTGCTTACCTTTATGATATGTAAAGCGCTTGATCTATACAACCTAGATACAGAAATGAATATCATTCCTAACATAATCCACATCACCAGATGACACCAAGAAATCTCTGGTCCAAGTTTTTACTGCCTGTATGAAATTGGAGAATGACTGGGCTCCCAGAATCCTCAAATTATGTTAGCTTGCCTCTTAGATGTACTCCTCCACAAGTCACTTACCTGTTGAGGTACTCAGTGCCTTCATTTTGCCTTTGTATTTAAAAAGTTTAAAATACAGTTTATCATTGGTATTTATCAATTGCTAAGCAAGAGTTTACTGACTCCAAATGGAAGCTTGCCAAAAACAAAACAAAGCAAAAAACAACCTGTCTCCAGAAACTCACAAGATATGCAGAATTTATAGTCACTGAAACACAAGACAACATTTAACTGAACAGCATTCTTAACTCAAATACAGGAAGTGAAAGCTTGGAAAAACTTTCTAGATCCCAATTTGTTGCTAAGCAACAATTCCCCATGTTTGTACCCAGGACTATTAATTAGCTGTGAGACCTGAATGATCTCTTGTCATGGGCTAATTGCTGTCAAACTCTAAAACAATTCAACCCTTAGACGCATCTTTTCTGGTGTAATCTTCTTACTATAGGCATCACAGTAAATATAGGTTTTTTCTGACTTGGGAAATTTTGGCATTAATTTTACTTAAAGGAAAGAACTATTAATTCTACTTATTAATAGAATCTACCTACTGTAGTATGTTGGCTAGTAGTATCTAGGCTAGTATACTATATGTACACATATTCATTTTTGTTTACTTAGCAACACTTCAGAAGGGCAGAAATACCTACAGAACAATTACCTTCTTCGGAACATCCATGTGCCAAGAAATCGTGTTTGGAATCATTAACTGCAATATAGATGGGGTTACAACAACTGTGAGAGCTTCCTGATAATTTTAGATACAAACAGTTTACAAGAGACACAATCATATAAGTTATTGAGACCTAACATTCCCCATAAATACCAAGAAGAAAGAAAAGCAATTAGCATAATAATAAGAGCTTTATATGAATGGCTCTCAGGTGTATTTGGGTCCCAAGAATGTCCTTAAATATCAGGTAGTTAAGTGGGACATATCTATGACAGAGAGCAATAGTCATGAAGACAATTCCTCCCCTCTCAATTTGCTATCCAGGGCAATCATCTTCTGCCTAAGAGCACCCAAGCCTACATATATAAATGATTCAAACAGACAAGACTGTTCAGACTTCCTACCAACATATTTGAACTTCCACACTAAAGAAATGAAATCCTGAACAACAGAAAGCTGAATCGTGCAATTTATATAAGCTAAGCAAATTTTTACCGTGCCTTTTAATTTTTACTGTTTACTCCACCACATGTACTATTCTGAATATTTCACTCTGGTTATACTAGTCATGATAGAAAAGCATGCACAATATTGGACCTATTCTGATCAGCCTAGCCACTTCTCTGGTCTCTAAAGTTTGAGGACTCATCATTGAGTTTCTGAATATACATCTACAGCTCTCTCTCTCTCTCTCGCTCTCTCTCTCCCTACCTCTGTTGAAGCTCTTAGGAGGATGAATTATGTGACTTTTGTGCATTCTTGTGTGATGACATCATACAAATTACTCTGCATATAGACCCCCTATCTGTGGGTCTAACAGTTGAGGAAGGAGAAGGCTAGTCATACAACCGATCTTTTCCCTTCCTTACCTCCTGCTCTGATGCAATATTGCCCATCCCCAGCAAATTATCTCTGGAGAAGAATTATCTCTGGAGTTTTGTAGTTTTTCTATTCACCTTGATTTATCTTCTTTTTTTTTATTGGACACATTTATACCTCATGTTGCTCTAGTAAGCTTAAGATAGTGTACTTCCAACTTTCTCCTCACAACAACTGTGTGAGGTAGATCAAGACAACTGTGACAGAGAAAGAGAAAGAGCAAGACTGGTGACTTCATGGTCAACCATCTTGTATTTTGACTTTGTAGGGACTAGAATCTTCATCTCTGAAACTCTGTCACAGTGTCACAATAGTAATGAGCCTTTGGAATGATTTACCTCTTTAATACTTTTCAAGAGGACATGTTGATCTTCAAAGAAGCTTCTCGGGGGGTACAGATGACTGCAGAGATGAAACAGTCAGGAAAAAGATTGCTTGTGTAAACAGTTTTCAATTTACAAACCCACTAGATGCAGTCTTTCAGGTCATTACTGATGCAAGAGTAATGACTTGATCAAACTTTATTGATATTTTCAACTGGAGGATCTGAGTGTACCTCACAAAGGTTTGAAGCTATACATTAAGTTTCATGGTAACCTGTTTTTTTTAAAAAAAGAAAAAAAATCTATTTATAACATATTTTCTTTCTAGGGCAAAATATAGCTCAATAACTTCTTGTTATGCTACTGATATATTCATCTTTATTTTTTAAATGGTATTTCATTGCTGCCTGCTATTACAAAAGCTATAAATCACTTTGGAAAATGTGCAAGATGTTGAATAAATTGTGTTTCCTAAGCAACGTCCCAAGTCCATGTAAGTAGGTCATTTTATGAAGTAACCCTCAGAACTATCCATCACTAGTACTTTTAACTGCTACTGTGGTTGTATGCTTTGGGAAGGCATAATTTTCCTGTGATTTACCTCATATAAGATTTTCGCTCCATACTCAAGAGAAAGAGAAAGGGTCACAGAGAGTTGTACACCATTTTTCAAAACACCTAAGCTCTAGTTCTGTTTTATACACACACACACACACACACATATATATGAGACAAGATTATCTTCCATGGAAAATACCAAAGGTCTTCCTGAAAGAAATTGTCTTCACCTATATTTCTAAACCAGGAAGTAGAAAATGGACGGGAGATAGCTCTCCTAATCAAACTCAAGGTTATACCCTGCCCTATTGCCATTTTGTTGAAATCACTTCAGATGCTTTCATACAATCACCCATTAAAGCATGGCACATAGAAATCAAATGCCTTGTTTTATTCTGTTGAGTCAAATCTCATGCGAGCCCTATTCAGCCTAAAGACAAGATGTGTGCATCCGACATACTTTTATGTTTTAAAGCAAAGTTGTGTCTTTTTAATGTCTATCTATATCTATATGTATCTATCTATTGATCTAGATATATAGATAGATAATGCTTTGTGTGGGCCAGAGCTGTCTATGGCGGATTGATTTTTATTGGTGCCTTTTCTTCCTCAGTCTGGCAGAAGGTTAAGGTGATCACAATGAAGGTTGGAGTCTGAGATGATTGTAACTAAGGTAGGAGGCAGGAGACAGAGATGCAATATTTCCTAGAGGAGGAGGAGCAAGAGCAGGCACATAGCAGTATTACAGTTATGACATCTCATTGAAAGTTGGGGCTCCCTCTTGGTAGTGTGGGTACTTCCACAGTGGGGCAGGGACTGGGGCTGTTACAGCAACAGGGAGGGGAAGAGCAGGCAGAGACTGAAAAACAGGTGATTTCTGTACACAGCACTGCAAACACTGGAGTGTGGCAACTTCAGAAGCACTTTCAGTGGTACTGTGGTTTTTCATAAAGCCCTAAGCCATGTTAAACCATTAACTTTCATAATGAGGAGCTGTTATTTCCCAGTCAGAAAATCAAAACACTTCAGAGCTATAGGACTACAGGGAGAAAGCGTTCTAAGGTCTGCTAGTATCTGCCAGCCAGCCACTCCCCCCCTCCCCTCACCACCCAAGTTCAGCTTATAAGGCATGAGAGAACAGCTAGATTGAAATAAATGTCACCTTCTGGTGGTGGGGGAAGATTTTTTTAAAAATAAAAATTATATCAACAAGCTTTTAGGAACTGATTATTTTAATGGGAAAAGTTATTTAAATAATGTGCTGCTTTGTCTGTATCTCTTGCTTTTTAATGGATATGTTTTAAAATAAAATATTAATTCTATTAATATTTTAATCATTTTTTATCTTTTGCATGATTTTAATGGTGCAATGTCTTAGTCATCTCTCTCTCTCTCTCTCTCAAGCTACATTGAGTTGCAGGGCTGGAGAAAATGCCAGTGAAAGAAAGAAAGAAAGAAAGAAAGAAAGAAAGAAAGAAAGAAAGAAAGGAAGGAAGGAAGGAAGGAAGAAATTGAATACAACCAAATCCTGTAGTCAGGCAAAGAACTTAATCAACTCCAATAGTTCAGTTAAAAGGAAAGATCTATTTCAATTAGTATGGGATTATGGAGGTAATATGAAGCTATGTTAAAGGGGAGGGGAGAATGTATCCAACAGGTGAACAATTTCTTTTGTTACATTTATACTCCTCCTATCTCCCGATAATGACACTCAAGGTGGCACATATTTTATTTCCAAAGCAAACTTTGTTAATTAAAGGATATAAGCTAAGTTCATGTACAAAAGTGCATGGGCCATCAGAAAAAGAGAAGTGGAAACTGTAGTAAACAACATTGAGTCATGGTAGCTATGCATTATATATTAAATTATGCTGACAAACTCTATGGGTGTTACCAGGCTGCACACACCTATGCTTTGATATGGTTTAACTGGCAAATATTAATTGGCATAAATGTAAACTATGCACTGCTATGGCTGCATGACCATGCTGGTTAAAAGGAAAGACTGGCCAGACATGTGTGAAAACTAGGTGAGACAGGACCTCAAAGGATGGCCAGGTCATAGTTAGGAACTCATTAGGGAACTCCACTGACAATGAACTTGAAAATGTCCATCAACAACTGAAACCTCCAGAGACAATAGAACCTCAAACTAAACTAACAATCTTCAACACTCTTCCTACTTCCCAGCAAAGTCTTCCTTTATTCTCTTTCCTCACAGCAATCAAGGAGCTGTCACGATTCCCATCAGTCCTTTGTCACCTAATCACAAAGAAATGAGCCAAAGTTATGAGCCATTAGCTCATTCCAGATCCCATTGCTCACTCTTTGGACTCCATTGTTTACTCTTCTGGAGAGCCGTTAACACTTTTGCCCTCCAGGCAGAAATAGAGTGTTTAAACCCCAACTTTGAACTAGCCAACTTGCACTGGTACACTGGTTGTTGATCATCACTCTGCCATTCTGATTCCTGTCTGTATACTGTCCTTGGACTCCTAGTCTAAGCCACATTACTTTGTTTCTTCTCTACTGGATTGGTAAATATCACTCACTTTGCCATAAACTTTTGCTATCCAACTTTTCCTCCCTTTTCCTTTAGTTAGCCTTGTGCGATTGCAAGACTTCTTTCATTTTGTGTGTGTATTGGTTAATTCCCCTGATAAAACAAAACAAGCTTACCTTTGAATCTCTGGCTGGTTTCTCCCTGCATTAGTACTGGTATAGACAGGTGTAAAAAATTTTGTAAGATTACCTCCCTCTTGCAGGCCTTCCCTTTGATCTAATATTTCCCACTGTTTCATGGAGGACACTGGCATTGGTGATGGACCTCTGAGTCACCCATGTTTCAGGATAACATGGAGCTCCCTCAGATTACTTTAAGGCATGGGTAGGCAGCAAAGTTGCAAATATACAAAAGACTCTCATTTAGTGATTGGACAAGTCTCACAGAGCACTGACAGAAGGACGATGGATCATGTTGTGAAGATCAAAGAGGGTATATGATCAGGCTTAAATAGCCTTCTGCCCTACCCCCATCACATGCTGTGATCTGGACAAGATGCCAGTCACTGGCCTCCTGGTCTGTCTCATGGAAGCGATCAAATGGTTACCCTTCCCAGCAATGATGTTTGTCATGCAGGTCCAGGTAAGCATAAGTATGAAACTTGAAGCCTCTTACAAGACAACTCTGTAGAATACAGCAGTCTCTTTCTACTGCCTTCAGAAAATTCTAACCAGGAGATACGGAAACACTCCCAGAACCCACATTTGTATCTAGTTAAAAGTTTGAAACATATTGTGGTAGTGAACATTTTAAAAAGCCCAGAAAAGGGTACTGTCACACAGTCTTCATGTCCTAAAGATCACATTCAAGTTCCAGATACAGGCCTTTTCCCCTTGGGGTTTTTGAAACGGTGCAGTCCATCCTCCAAGGAGAAGGTCTGCACCTCGGACCGGACTGGGTCAGACCAATTTAAGGTAGATCCACACCTCAGTCCGGTCCGGAACAACCCCAAGTGGTCCTCCAGTGTGCTTTTGAAAGACCTGATTTTTCGGTCTTTCAAAAGCACGCAGCGCACCACTGTGAGCCTGCTCCTTTATGCAGATTCACAGGCTCACACCAATGCGAGCCTGCAATCTGCCTGGGGGTGGGCTTTAGGCTGGTGAGCTTCAGCGGTTGGTCAAGACCCTCAACCAACCGGAAGCCGCCATTTGGGACTCTGGAGCAGTGCATATTGATGAGCACGCACTGCTACGGAGAGCCGTGGACCAGATTGGGGAGCCGAAAGGTCTGGTGAGTAATAGCGTGGGGCGATTCCCTTGCCTGGTGTGGTAAAGGCCACAAAGTTGAGTATTGTACAATTTAAAAAGAAAAAAAGAAAAAAAAACTCAACATAATCAAGAGAGTCCTTGAAATTGATGTAGATCATCAGTTTGGTACTCTGCAACAAATTAATTTAGCTAGGAAGAACTTCCCCCCATTATGTTTCGTACAACTAGACTTAATGATGCTTTCCACAGACTTACTGGGGATGTATTAGGCTGACAAGTTTGTAATTTCTTAGGATCTTTTTTAAAAGTCAATGTCAAACAGGTTACTTTCCAATCTTCTGGAAAGGATAGTGATAAATTACATATTTTACTTATCAGTTTGGCATTTTCACATTAGGATTCATTAGAATTTATTTTATAAATAACATCTGGCCCCAGTGATTTGTTACTTTTTCTTTGTCAATTATAGCTAAGATTATCTTTTTTTTTTTAAAAAAAGTTATATCATAATCTTTATACAAATATTGGAAGATATATACACTTTAGATGTCAGTTCTCTGGTTTCTCTTCAGATCATATAAATCTTTCACCTTTCTGCTGAGAGGTAAACAATTTTTTTTTCAAGAAACCAGTTGTTTTACTTTCACATTCTTCAATAACATTCAAACAAACTAGAATCAAAGGCCCTTTCCACACCACCCTCCCAACCTGCCATGGGGACAAGAGAAGGATGGGATTGTAATGATGCTTCTGCATGATGTTGTTGCTGTCCCATCATTATCTTGTTCCCAGGCAGCACAATCACAGATTAAATCATTGACAGGTTGTCCTCATCAAGCCACCATCACAGACTTATCTGTCCTTCAGAAGCCCAGGAAGCACAATGGCTGTGCCTCCTGTCCCAACACAACCTGGAAAAGTACCCAGTTGCACTGCAGAAAGAAGAGGTGTGGCCATTGTGTTTCCTTCACCATGGAACCAGCCAGTGCAGAGGGGAGCACTCCCATTGTGCTCCCCTTCTGGCAGAACCAACACTGGGATTTCCCCCAAAAGCCTTCACAAAAAGGATGGATGCAGAAAAGGCCGAGGTCTATGAAGTTCTCTTGCACTATTCAAGACTCTATATCATTCTGTCTATATCATTCTTTCTTCTACTACTCTTCTGGCCAGTTTAGAGGCATTGTACAATTACAATCACTGGACAAGAGCCAGTGGTGGAACTTCAGCACAAGAACAGCAGAATCCAGTGAAACTGGGTTAAGAAGATCTCACCTCCTCTGCAGTAGTCCCTTGTATGCCACAAAAATAACTAGAGCGGGGGCTTGCAAACTATCTGGAATCAGTTTTCACATGACACAAGACCCATTCATACAACACAATTTGTAGTGCTATGATTCTACTTTAACTCCAATGGTTCCATCCTATGAAATTGTGGGCAAATGAGGGAGAGGCATTTAGAATTCTCAGACATATCCTCTAGTAACTCACAGAAGCACAGACCCCAGGATTCCACATGATGCAACAATAGCAGTTAAAGTGGAATCATACTGCTAGAGCTGTGTACTGTGAAAGAGCCCACAAAGGAAACCAGGGGGTATAGAAGAGGGAAGAATGTTTATTTGTGTTTGTGTTGTGTTGTCTTTGTTTGTTTTATATCTTATCTTTCATTCTGTACTAAGACCTAGACAGCTCACAACATAATTAAAAGAGAAAATGCACAACTAAAACCATAGTAACTTATCTCTACAAAACAACTTTAAAAAATCAAACTAATATCAAAATAAAAATACATGGAGAGTTCACCATCTCTCTCTTTTAAAGCTCATTTCACAATAACTAATCTGTTCCTATAACCCTGCTTGATTTAAAAGGCTTTTGCTTTCCAATGGAAAGACATCAATTTGTTAGTAGAATGTTGGATTCAGCCGATTATATCTTTTATCAAGTTCATTCCTTCATTCGAAATGGCTTCTTGATATGGATAGTAGATTTACATTTGGTTTGCAAGACTTTGTATTCCTTTTTGTAATCCTTCCTTCCTCCCCCCCCTTTTTTTTTGAGGCTTATCACAAGGAAAAGAAGCCACATGAGCGGTAGAAAGTATTTCAGAATATTTGTAGGGAATTGCCTTGTTGTTATGCATTTTAGATTGATAGCAATTACTTTGATCAGAGAATCCTCCAAGGTCTGTGTCTCCTGCTGTAATCCCCCCATTTTTTTTTGGCCTTCACTAAATCTGCTACAACAGCACATTGGAAACTATCTACTAGGCAAGCTAATTATGAACTTTATATGATAAATTGATTTAAAAACAAACAAATTATGATATCCACCTTATCATTTGGCATGTTTAACCATTAATTATGCATTCCAATGATAAAGTAGTTTATTTCACAGATTCCCCAGGCATGTATCCACAGTGTAAATTTTAAAACGTTGCTCAAAATCCACCTCATCAGAATATAGATTATATAAAATAGCAACAACAACAACAACAACAACAACAACAACAACAACTGTGTAAAAAGGAGGGAGATGGAATTACTGAGACAAGCTCTAGGACTTTAGGGAGTGGAGACATGGAATTCCAAAAAGCTTCAGCACACTCAATATGAGATCCAAAACTGTTACAGAACTTCCAAAGACTAATAGTGTTATAGTGCAGAACTGACAGCTCTCATTTATAGAGTCCTGTGATTTGGGTAGGAGTCCCCTGGATTTATTTTCCAATTACAGCTGGCTGGGGAGGGAGCCGTTGTCAGTGTGCTTCCGCCCATCCGCACAGCTGGGTAGGGCAGTAGTGTTTCACTATCTTAGGTATAAAACAAATTTTTCCCCCCCAAAATACTGTGTGTATGACACATCGGGACAAGATGGCAGCAGGAGTGCAATGATGTCAAGCTAAAGAACAGACCATAGAGTGCTGCCATTGTGTTCCAACTACAGTGCAACCACACCATGTGGAAAGGGCCTTAGTGAAGAATTAGATCCCTAGCAACTCCAACTGCAAGTGTTCTTCAGTAAGTCTATCAGTTTTACACATGTGGATTCTGTGGGTTATGGCCATTCTTCTCAACAAAATCACTCCTGCTGTACCAGGGCCATTGTAAGACATTCAGGTTCTTGTTTTTCACCACTGTAATGAACTTGAAAGTAAGGAGGGTCAACCCTAATTAGAATTTTGATGGGAGTCTGCCAATGGATACCAGATGCTGCAGGCTACATTTGAAAGGAAGGAACTGGCAAAACCACCTCTGAGTATTTTCTGTCTATAAAGGATTAGAGTGTTTGTACCATTACAAAATAAGACATGGCCACCCGTATCTCCAGAGCCAATAGCAAGCAAAACCACAGGAGAGATCTCTCATCGGCCAAATTTCTATAGCATTATGAAATTTGAATGCATATTGGCTGGATTGCCAACCCAGCTTTGCTTATCCTTTCTCCTTACCTCTCCCAGTGGACTGAAAAAAAGAAGAAGAAGCTTTTGGGGAAGTTTCAATAGGTGAGAAATGGGGCTTTTCAAAGCAAGAAATCTAGAAAATTTTTAGTAGTTTGCCAGATCCTTAATTATCTAAGTAAACAGCACTATGTGAACAAGATCAGAAATTCATTCATTTCAGCACATCTAAAATAATATTATACAAGATTGTATATTACCATAGTATATAATAGAAACCAGTGAACCATTTTTTTTCAAAAAGAAAAAGAAAAAAGTAGAGAATAAATTATGAAAAGAATCACAACAACCTTCAAACCCACCCTTGATGGAAGACTCCAAACATGTACCTTCCCTGCAGGCTCATGGGAGTTGTAAGAGGAATGACATTCTGAAAGACATCTAGCTATTTGATAGCCATGGCCCCTAGGATTGGACAACTTTTAGGAGGCTGCTTTGGCTTCCCAGAGAATGCATCCAGGCTACACAAACCCATATCAGACATTCACATTTTACCTCCAAATGGTCATGGTTTTGTGTCTCAGACTGTTTTAGTTCCAGAAGAGGTCTTGGCCCTAAAATGGTTCATGAGCTCAAAACATGCCCAAATTGTCCTCCACCACACCCTATTTCCAAACACTAGGGAACTTTGGGAACATTTTGAAGCAGCATCCGCCATTTGACTCCAACATTCACTTTTTCCCCACTTTTTTTTCTTCTTTCCCAAACTCAGCTCTTTTCCTGCACCATCAAGCTAGCTCTTCTATTGTTTTCCTAAATATTTTTTTTGTATCCTTCTTGTTTTCCTAAATCTGACAGGAGAGGTGCACGCCCTAAAGAATTCTAATTAATTTAATTACCTAATTCACTGAAACAGATTTTCAACTTAAGTGTTAATGAGTAAATGAATGGAATTACTAAAAATTCAAGAAATATGCTGTAATTAAGAAAGGAGATTGTAAGCACTTCTCTCCTGAAAGTGCTTCTGCAGACCTCCTACAAGAATGGTATATAAGAATCTGCTGGGAACTTTGGGGATCCCTTATAACTGTAAATTTCTCATGGATTTCAGCATCTTAATATTCATAAATATCAAAGAACACGACTTGAAAAAGTGAAGATTATGGCCAGAATTTAGTTGGTATGTTAACAAGTTTGTGAGTGAGTTTGTCTGTTTATCTGTATCAGGCAGTCAAAGACCTCATATGATTGGCTCTCTATGAAGATTCTATGGAATCCTGGGGTTGGCAGTTCAGGAAGGGTCCTTTAGAATTCTCAGCCAGAGAACTCAGACTGGTTGCTATGGAGACGAGGCCTATCAGTAAGAAGGAGGGTAGTGTATTCCCTCAGGAATCAAACCTCTGTACGTTAATAACTCTGAATACAGATTGTATTGGGGAATATGGGGAAAAGTTACAGGTACTCAACAAGACAGTTTGGGGAATTAGAGATACAGGATCTCAAATCTGTGTATTTCAACTGTATCTAATGCCTAAGTTAAGGTAAGGTAAAGTAATTTCTAAGGTATTTCTAAGAAGTATTACCTATAAGAAAATAAAATTCTGGAAAATGCCAGGTAAATAAACTAGTCCTTTTTATAAAAGTCTGTGTAAAAGTTTTTTAAAAAAATCAATGTTGATATTTTACATTCATTTCAATCTCAGCATTTTCTATGGTTCATGAGGTTATATCCCTTTGACCAAGATCCACATTTTTAAAATATAGCATGAGAATGAAGCAATTAGTAACCCCATGAGTAGTCCCCATGGCACATCAGTACTTGTATCTAATTGGGATGAACATGACATTAATATATACATAAGCTTTTTGTGTTAGCTCTAAGCATTGACTATAAAAACCTTTGAGAGTTAAAAGCATCTGTTTGCTGCTATTATTATACATATTGCTAATGCTTAATTTGATTAGCCAGTTCTTCTTCAGAGTTATGTAGATTGGTATGAGAAATCTATACAACCCACTTTTCAAATTAATTGAATATTTTATGTATATAACTCCATCTAACCTCCCTCCGTGCAGATTGCAACTCCCTTGGCTTTAGAGGGTGGGGGGAGGAGGCAAGCAAAGCTCCATCATGCCTAGGTCCAGAAGCAGATAACCATGGTCCTCTCTCTGCTCCAAACACCATTAATCTGGCTAGGGAAGAAACAAAGAAAAGGAATGCACAGATCCATCATGCTTAGGCCCAGAAGCAAATGAAAAACCATCCATCCATCCATTCCAACTGCCACTGTCTTGGCCTTGGAGGGAGAGAAGTCTGCTGGACTTAATCTCCTCCCACACTGTTGTTCTGTTTTCCTTATGTGCAGTGTTGTATTTAGATTGTAAGCCTGAGGGCAGGGAACTGTCAAATTAACAATTTATTAGCTGCTCTGAGAGCTTTTGTGGCTGAATAGTAGAGTATAAATGCTCTAAATAAATAAATAATAGAAAGAAAATAAGAACAACTTGCAATGTGTCAAGGTTCAGCCGGCACTGAATGGAAATACCGCTACAAATGTAGTGTAATAACATCTTATTGCTATCTGTAATATGAGCAGGAGAAAAAAAAATCCTTCTTTTCTTTTAACAGAATCATATATCTACCCAAAATATAATAGTAATGAAGTTAAAATAATATACAATATCCACTCAGTAATATCAGAGAATTTATAGTTGTAATTTCTCAACATATTATAAGGTATTACTATTAACAGATGTTTGCATTTTCATTTTAGCTGCCAAGGCAACAAAATATATCTTGTAATGAATTTCACTTAACCCATGTCAAGGCTGACAGAAAGTCTTGCATTTTATGGCTTCTGGGTTATGTTCTAATCTTATGTGATTTTCATTGTATTTCAAATTGTAAAAAATATTCCATGTCCATTCAAGTTTTCTTCTAAGTAAAGAATCAAGCGTTTTCTAATACCCAAATAATCAAGGAAAGGGGGGAGATTAACTTGAGATGGTACATTCTTTTCAGCAACTGACAGACATAGTTTTCTGCAAAAGAATGTAACAAGTACACAATTTGCTTCTGAAAAGATATATTACTACTATTAATTCCAATTCAAAACAACAACACACTCTTTCTCTGTCATACACACAAACACACACACACCAACAGGAAACAAATGGAAAATCTGAAGGAAAATGTAAAATCTGCAGCAAAAACTAGGGCCATTTCAGCACAGTGTTGCTGTCTCCATCCCTCACAATTGTGGGTATTTCATTACTGGGGAAAAAAATCTGGTAATGGCTCCCAATTGTGCAATGCTTCCCTAGCTGGCAGCCATGTGGAAATGGCAAAAGTGCAATTTATGTACTTCCTTCCCTAGTGCAGCACAGGAAGTGGTCAGCTGTACTGCAGAATGAAAAAGTGTCCTTTGGTTAACCTTCCACAGACAGACAGCTGGGTGTAGAAAGGAGTGTTCGGGTCACACTCTCATCCCAGGAGTGTGATCGCAACAGGACAATGGCAGAAAACGGTAAGGTGCAGAAAGGGCCTAGGTCTCATGCAAAATTTTTCTTAAGAAGCAAACAACTCTCAGTGAAAGATTATATTTTGTGATAGCCGACCAACAGACAGGTAGACTATACATCTTGGATCCTGCTTTATTTGAAAAATATTTTTTCCACACATGGTACTTATCTGCTACCTTACAGAAATACCTGTTTGTGTGTGGCTTATTTGTTGAATGGTGCCAGCTAGGGGATTTTAAGTCTTGAATTAGCAGAGTTCCTTCCAATTCAGAGCTGTTGAAAAACAAAGTGGTGTTCTATTACATTTCATCCAGTGCAGAAATAAGATTCAACTACTGTTACCAAGCTGGGTTCCCCAAGGTGTACTAGGCTGCTTGCCCTGGTAAATGTCTCCCTTCAGAAAATAAAAATAACTTAGGACTGCAAGGCCACCATACTTTCATGCCACATTTTTTCTACTTTATCTAAGAGTTACTGCACAGGTATTTGCTTCTGATTTCAGTTAGCTGTCCATTAGTGTACATATCTGCTCCTAGTGTATATTGCTGTCGACACTGTTCAGCATAGTCAACAACAGCATAGTCAACATCCTGAATGGCAGCCGGTTTATTGAGGACTCCACACGTTGCTCTTATTTCTTTCTTATTGAACTTTGGGTACTTTAAGGAAGGACACAAAATCTCTTCAAGTCCACCATTGCTCTGAAGTGGAAGCACCTTGAGACTAGATATCACACTTCCTCCAAGGTTTCATATTGTTCATGGACACATCCATACCATGAGCGCTAAACCAATGTATCTTTTCCACTCAGTGATGTTAAGGGAATTCAATACTGATTTTATTAGGCATCTTCTTATTCCATACCCTGAATATCCAACATGTCTCTGAGAATTTATTTCACAAAATTGACCAAAATTCTGTTTCAGTTCTGACTAGAGTAGATCCATTGAAACCAATGGATTTATCTGCATATTGATATTGTTGTTGTGTATCTTTTTTGGAAGCTGTCTTGGGTCCCACTATGGGGAAAAGATTGCAAATAAATAAATAAGTGCCCTCAAGTCATTTCTGACTTATGGAAAGTCTAAGATTAACCTATCCTGGGGTTTTCTGGGGCTGAGAGTGTGTGACAAGCCCAAGCTCACCCAGTGGCATTCCATGGCTGAGTCGGGAAATGAGCCCTATTTTCCAGGGTCATAATCCAATGTCCATACCACTACACCACACTGTCTCTCACATACTGACTTACCACTCAACAATTGATTGAATGCGTCTAATCTAGTTGAGACTAATCAACAGGATGCTAGCCATTATTTGAAAATGTATTTCATTCCACTTCATTTTATGTATATGCTGTCTTTGGCCCTTTCTGCAACTTACCTGCATCCGGTGCAGTTGCACGGGGATCACATGAGCAGCCTCTTCCGTGAGGCTTTCACGTCTCCACTGCTTCTGCTCTCCAGGAGCTGACTTCCAGCTGGCAGGCAGCATAAGGGCTCCACCTCTTCCTTCTGCTGTGCAGCCAGGTATTTTCCCAGGCTGTGCTGGGGGAGGAAGTGTGAAGGCCACAGCTCCGAAGGCTCCACATGCAAGGTAAGTGTGTGTGGGGCTCCGGACAAATGCGTGATCAATCACCATTTTCGGCTAAAAGCCAGAAATGATATAGTGCACGATTGGTGCCTGCTGGCCCTGGCAGCATCGCGTGATTGCGAGGACGTAATCTGAAACACTCCTCGCAATTGCGTGATGGTCCGGAGGTCCTTTTGCATGACAAATCTCCCAGAGTGAGAATCAAGGTGGCTCACAAAAATGATAACCTAAGACCTGAATAAAATTTTAAATACAATTAAAAACACATTGAAACAATAGATTATATACAGTATAAAATTATTAAAAAGCATACAAAAGTTAAATAAATCACATACACACACACATGCATGCACAAAGACTCCTTGCATGCACTTACTCATTAAAAGCCTGAAAAGCAGCCCTTTCCTGTGTCCCCACCAAATGAGTCTGTGATAGAGTGGAAACAAAAGAAAGCCCTCCGCTGGGGATCTTAAAAGCCTGGCAGGTTCATATAGATAGGTGTGGTATTTCAAATAGTCTGTACCTAAGCTGTTTGAATTTTAGAATGAGTCGTATGAAAGATTTTATGAGAAGCAGATCACAGGTTTCTAGCACTGCGTCATTCTGTGTGGTTAAAGGACTCATTGTCAGAGGAAGATTGAGAACCTCCAGAAAAACAGACCTTCTTATGACTTATTAGGCACAAAGTATTTTCAGGGAAGATCTGAAGCTTCACTCCAGTCAGAGCAAGGAGTTTTGCAGAAGTCTCAGAATCAGAGCTTCCACCAGTTTCTGAGTAACAGTGATGATTGAATGAGTAGGATTATAGAGCCCAGACAGGAATGAGTGCTAGATTGCAACAAAGAGTGAAAACCTCAGTTCTGTTTCTGGACTTTACTTATATGTTTGTGGATTTAAGGTGGAGTCTCCTCAGCATTGTCAGATCTATTCTCACATCAACATGCTTCCTGGAACAGTTTCTGCATTATATGCCATGTTATGTCAAATAAAGTAATCCTCACTAAAGCACATGAAAATAGCTAGGAAATGCATGAAAGGAATGTATACTTCTCCAAGAGAGTTTCAAAATAAAATAGTAGAACATGTCCAACCAGGTTTTATTAGGGCAGTGTTTTACATATCCTTGTTCAGTGATATAGACTCAAGTCTATTGACTTGGACTCAAGTCAGACTTGACTTAGAAAAAATTACACACTGACTCGACTTGACTTGAGACTTGCATAACACATTCATCCAGAAACCTTACTGGTTACATTACTATCTCTCTCAAGCCCAAAGCGTGGACACAATTCTCAGATGGAACAGCAAATGGGATAGGCAATAGGCTTGAGGTGGGCTTTGAGGTCTGCTCAGCAGCCTGTCCCTGCTACAGATAGGAGGAACTGTCTAAAATGTTTCCTAAGAGCAGAAGATGAGACTCATGCCCTGAATGCAGAGCACAAATCTCAGAGGAAAATAGAAAATGTATTAGGCAATGGACTTTAGGAGGAAGGGTCCTTCTTTCTAAAGCTCTTGAACTTTCAATAATGGGGAATAAGAAGGATCTTATTCCTCACTTCTGAATAAGCTTCCAGCTTTGCAAATAGGTAGTAAGAAGGATCCTATTCCTCACTTTCAAGGTGGCAGATGGCAAAATCACAAAAGTAGAGGACTGACTCTACTTAAATTGTTAAAACTGACTTTATTCGACTCTGTCTGGAAATTCTGGAATACAGGTTGGGATATAAAGTTAGCTTCCAGACTTGAGACTTATCTTGCAAGGTATCTTGCAAGGACTTGAGGCTTGACTTGAGACTTGGAGTAAAAGCCTTAAATACATCACTGTCCTTGTTTTATATCTTTTGAAAAGCATTGTGTTTGGATGGTAAATGAGTCACTTTATGTTAAATCCATGTTGTGTGAATGGTAATGATATTATCATACAGGAGGAGTGAATGGATAGTTCCCAACACTTACCTGATCTCCTTGGCACACCACATGTAAGATGTGACTGCCTGGGCAATTTTAAAAATCCTTCTTCCACACCATGTACTTTAAATGAACAAGACATTCAAGATACAATTTTTTGTTATATGAAAATTAAAAGCAGTTCATGTATTTGTTTATGGAATATGGAATATGGAATATATTATGGAATAAAACAGCCTTATTATACACACATGCAGACACATACACAAGCAAGCAAACACACACACACGTGTGTGTGTGTGTGTGTGTGAAATAAATGAAGGTTAAGAAGGGTTTCGGTGTAGCACCTTCAGTACTGGTGTGAAATATAGTAGAACCTTTTTAACCAAAAGGGAGAAAAGATCTGTTGGTAGAATGAAACTTTTGACCTCACCAATATGCATGACAATTTGTGTAGAGATAAGTTCCTGAGTCAATGTTCAGAAACATTTTAAGTTAAGCTTTGCACAGAGTGGTCATTTTCTTTGGCTGCTTTTAATTTTCCTGCAACAAAAAATTGTATCTTGAATATTTTGTTCATGTAAAGTGCATTTCTTTCTGATTCAGAATTTGTTTCCTTCTTTTTTGTCTTTTATGGAGTATATCCTGAAAAATGGAAGAAAATCATGAGGGTCATTGGAAGAAAAAGAGGAGAAAGGAAAAATAGATCTACAACAGTAGAAGATTACTCTGTAGGGAAGCAACAAATACTAAATAGTATGGATGCTGAACTGTTTCTTTCTCCAAACTATTTCTGGCTAAAAATAAGAGAATTGTTCTAGCTGACTGTTGTATCATAAAAATAATGCATGCCAATCTTGTTTGACTTAATTTGATTTTTATTGCCACACGTTGTTGATGGGGCAGTGTGAATCAATTTAAAGATAAAATGTTGTTGTTTTTTGTTTTGCTTTCTGCATCCTTGGTGTGCATATGCATTTCTTCTTAATGTTATTCATTCCCTTTTGCTAGATGGACAGGTGAGAAATGGAGTTTTCTAAAAATTCATGGAACAATTTCCTTCCTTCTTAAGTTCAAACAGCAGCAGCAGGAGTGAAACAATGGAAGTAAATTTCTACCTTCATTCTATTAAACCTGTTATTGTATCATAAATTTTAATGCCATGTTACAATTAACATAATTGTAAATAAGCATTCATTTTCTACCTTAATACAATAAATGATTTTTTCCCCTATTTGTTGTCACTTTTACTATGAATTGAATGCACCTTCCCTTTCCCATTAAGTCTCTGATAGAAGAGGTATATTTTGAAAGAAGCAGAACAGATTAGAAGTAATAATAGGAATGGGAAAAATTATCAATTATGCTTTTTCTCTGAATTTACATTTTTTTAAAAATTGAGTTTTTATTCCCATTCTGACATGAAGATTTTGTTTTGTTTGCAACGTCTTCAAGCCTAATCCAGAATGAATTTCTCCTCCCTTTGTGCCAGTCAGTTTCAATAACTGCACTTATTACTATCATGGAGAGGACATCATTACGGAAAGCCCCACTTTCTGACATCCTGTTATCTGATCATTTGTTCTTTTAATGTTTCTAAATTAAGGACAAGTTCCATAAGAGTGGGGTCCACTCTCTTGTCAGCTTTTCTTGCCTGTAGAGGCTTGCTTAGAGGCCTCAGCAAATGAGTGGGTGAGTGAGAGAGAGTTGGGAAAGCTTATCCAGCCCTAACATGCTTAAATAGCCAGGGATTCACTGTTAATAGCCAAACACTTAAAACTCTTGGTCTCAATGGACAAAACTATTAACTTCTACTTCTCATACATTCAGGAATGTTTTTAAGTCTCAAGAGAGCTTTTTCTAAAATCCTAAATATGGGGAGGGGGAGATTTTCAAATCAAAAATAAGCTGAAATTTCTCACCTATCTTTGGAAAATTATACTACGAAACTAAAAACAAACTTTTTATATAAAAATGGGAACTAAACTATCTATCTATCTATCTATCTATCTATCTATCTATCTATCTATCTATCATTTATTTAAGTAAGTATTTATATTTAATGTTTTCATTCTCTGGGTCAAAATGAAGTATCAGATCTTGTTTAATAATTTCATTCTCAGGATCTTAATGAGAATGTTTACAAATGATATCAAACATAGGACTTGGAGGCATCCAGTTGGTAGTGACCTGTAAGCCCCAGCAGTTTGTGGCCGGTGGTGAAGAATGCTGGGAGCTGCATATGGAGGGTTGCATATTTTCCACTCTTGGTCTAATAAACTCTTGAAAAAGTCACACATACATGTTACATATTTCTGTTAAACACCACAAATTGTTCCTCAGTGGTATTGGTTGTGGTGTTAATCAGATAATACTTGAAGTGCTACTCCCTCTGTCCAAAAGCCAGAAGAACAGGACAGAGCATTGACAAAACATGACATCTACAAGATTACCAAACCATTTCTGGTGAGAGTTAGGCTCACTCACAAAACAATTAACCTTGTATTAAGGGTAGTGATCTGATTGCAAATGCTGAATCTCATAACTTTGTCTTTAATTCTACATGAACCAGAGGTTCCAAGGAGATGTGGTTGTGCCCTTTCATTACTGGTGTCACCATGCGTCCTGAGGCTGAAAGCTCTTTCATCTCAGCATCTGCTAAGACTCCCAGACAATGCTTCCAAGCAGTGCTACATCTGGAGACCGGCATCTCTTCTCTCCACACCTTCCCCATGAGGGAAAGCAGTGTGCAGACAGAAGTCCTGGCTGCAGGATGATCAGGGCAACAGAAACATGCTGAAAGGGAAGGTATCACCACTGAAAAATATGGATAATCACCTAGTGATGTCAAAGATTAAGAACTTATCCGAGAATGTGAATTGAACAGAAATGTTTCCTTTACATTGCCTGGATGATGTTAAGATGTTTCAGATAGATTTGTTGTTGTATGGCTTCAAGTAGTTTCTGACTTATGATGACCCTATCAGAGAGGCTTTGCCATTGCCTTTCCCTGAGACTCAGTGAGTATAATTTGCCCTAGGTCACCTAGTAGGTTTCTATGACTAAGCAAGGAATCAAATTATGGGCTCTCAGATTCCTAGTCCAAATTTCAACCACTACACCAAACTTTTTTGCATTAGATTTCCTTCTTAGCTTGGATAATATATATTGTCCCCAGCTGGAGAAAGTGTACATTAACCAGCCAATGTGTACATTGCCTGATTCACATTGTTTAGTCGGGCAGATTTTCCGACATCATTTAGAAAGTATGAATAATGATTAAACAATGGAGGAAAAAGCTCCCATTAAAGTTGTCAATTAGTGTACATTCCTCATGCTGTCTTTTAAATGAATTGCACAGACATTGGAATGGTTGAACATTTTCAATTCAGCTCGCCTGAGCTACAACAAATACAGAACTTGGTATGTTTTTGTAAATCTTAAGCAGAATGGTTCTGCATTTTGAACGAAAGCAAACATCACTGTTGACTGACAGAAAAAAAAATAAGCTAGAGATGAACAGAAAAAAAATCCACCTTGTAATCAAATATGATGATCCTTGATTAACACTGATAAAATGCAATTTATATCAGGATAGCTTTCATTACAGCAGGGCATGACAGTCTGCAAACAGTAATGTTTTTGTAATTTAGTATTCATGAAAACAAGATTGCAGTATTTAAAACTCATTGTGTCATAAACTTTGCAAGGCTGCAATAAATTGTGGAACCTTTTTTCTTCAGCCTGCTAGAGCAAAACAGTGTTGTTTTTTTTCAAAGCTTTCCTGTTTTAATGGTGTGATAGCTTATGGCCTGTCATCATTTCTAATACAAACTCTGTTGCGGGTGTTTCTGGCATTCAAAACCAGAACAAAAACACTGAAACATCTCAAGTTTATTGCTTCTGTAATCCCTCACCACTTCTGGGAAACCTATACCTCCTCTTGTTTTCATGGTTATGATATGTCTGGTGAGAGCACTAGATATCCTTTTGATATCAAATAATTTGGCCTTGGATTGACCTTTCTCTGCCACCCTACTCCATGTGTTTGCAGAAGTCCTCCGGACAAGCACGTCTGGGGTGGGGCCGTTAATGGATAAACATTCCAAACCTCTTTCAGGCAGGCAACTTAAGCCTCTCCATTGCTTTAGGGAAAAACCTCCCTGCAAACTGGCTCTGCTCAGTGCATATCCACACAAAGCCACACAGCCAAGAGCCAAGTCATTTCTTTATATCGGGCCATCAACGTACTGGCCATGCTATTGTCATTAAGAGCTAAGCTAATCATGCAAAACCTGGCCTTTTCCAACTCCTTTGTCCAGCTCCAAATTCCCTTTGTTCTCACTGAGCATAACATAGCCTGTAAGTAAAATCCACCCTATAAAAAGTCCCCGCTTTTGGGACTTCCTTGGATTGCTCCTGAATTCCATCCAGCCTTGCTGCCGCTGCGTTTGGTGAGTTGTCCCCTCAGTTCTCTACAAGTTAGTCTGCCTCCCTTCTTGGAACCCCATCTTTCTCTCCAGGACTATGAGACCAGGTGTTGTATCATCCATTCCCTAAGCTCCCTATTTCTGCTTCCAAGTTAGCTAGTGTGTGTGTTGTTTTATTTGTTGTTTATCTTTCAGTACAACTGTTCACTTTTAAACTTGCTTGCCTGCTCTCTGACCTGAAGCCATAGACATAGGGTTAAAGATCCTTGCTAAAGTTACCCTGCCTCTTGTTTAGCATCCTATAGAGGGTCTCGTGAATATTTTAATATCAGGTCTCTTTAAACATCCAACTTATTCTGAGCAAAACTGTACATTTTTTCCTTGGGGAATTTTATAGCAGCTCTCTATTCTCATCACCACCCGTAAATAAATACGTACATACATACATACATACATACACCTTCTCAGTGGTCTTCTAATTTCTATTTATGAGAGCCCAGAACATTTTCTAAAACACTTTTTCCCCTTCCTTTGACCTTTATACAAAAATAATTTTCAGATGTTTCTCATAAGATTAATGAGAGGTTGGAACGTATGACATCTTTTTCCCTTCTCAGGGATGAATATCCTATATATTGCATATTTCTAATACAATGTAGTGATTATTATCAATAAAATTTTCCATGCAATTATTAATGTATTGCAATTCTGACAAATATAAAGCAAATGTTGCCAATCAAAGAGAACAAGGAGATGAATCATTTAGTAAGATTGTTAGAAAATGATGTATTAATGGTGAGTTTAAAACTAGCCACACTAAGGACCTTTCTGCACTACACTCTTATAGTGCTATTATTCCACATTCAACATCCTATGGAATCCTGGGGTTTGCAGTTTAGAGAGAGGCATTTAGAATTCCAAGCCAGAGAGCTCTTTGGCCTCAGTAAACTACAAACCCCAGAATTCCACAGGATGTTAAAAGTTGAATAATAGCACTACAAAAATGTAATGCAGAAAAGCCCTTATACTAGACACATTTCCATCAAAACAACTCAAGACCAGGATCCACTTGGCGCATCTCCTTGACACAACTGGAATTTGCAGTAGTAGCTTTTTTTTCCAAACTTGCAAAAGGAGGTATTCAATATCTTCTTATCCAAGCAGTTCCACTCATTCACCAGATAGATTGTTTGCCATTTTCATGGTTAAGCACACCTCTACCCAATCTCAGAATCAACACAGCCACTAATTGACCCAAATCTCACTTTAAATTACTTCAGACTGTGCCATTCCATATGGCATTCCACAACAGAACTGGGCCAACCCAGTCAGATCTGGAATTTACATGTATCAGTCTAAGGCCATTTCTGCATGAGGTTTTTTAAACGGGGCAGAGCGTCCTCCAGGGAGGATGTCTGCACCTGGGACCAGACTGGGTTGGACGTACTTTACATAGATCTGCAGTCCAGCTCACTCCCGAATGACCTCAAGTGGTCATCCAGTGTGCTTTTGAAAGATCGCTAAAAACAGGTCTTTCGAAAGCACGGAGCACGCCACTGAGAGCCTGCTCCCGTATGCAGATTCACAGGCTCGCATTGGCACAAGCCTGAAATCTGCCAGGGGCAGGCTTTAGGCTGGTGAGCTTCAGTGGTTGGTTGAGGCCCTTGATCAACTGGAAGCTGCCATTTTCGTCCCCGGAGCAGTGCGGAGTGGCGGCCATGGACTGCTCCAGAGAAACGTGGACTGGACTGGGGAGCCCAAAAGTCCGGTGAGTAGCGTCACAGGGCAATTCCCTCACTCCATGTGGAAATGGCCATAATTAGTCTGATTTACTACTTTAGTTGGGATTTGGCCAGATAAATTACACAGTCTTTCTGGTGGAGGTAGAGGAACAAACCTCTTGTACCACTAGATACCTAACATAGCAATCCTATATGTGCCTTATTAAACATAAGACATACTGTGTTTAATGAAACTTACTCTCAAGTAAAGTAAACCACATGAAGGTTACACATACCAGTATGATGGAATCAGTGCATGTGAGGGAAATCATGTAAATTGGGGTACTCCAAGTAACAACTTCTGCTTTCAGCACCTAGTCTAAGAGTGCACCCCCAGTGAACAGTTGTAGCAGTTTGAATACATTTTCTGTGATGGTTCCATCCTATGGAATCTTGTTGGATGTACATAATACAGCACTTTGATATTGCTTCAATCCCTATGCTTTCACTGAGTGGAATCTTGGGTTTTGTAATTTGATGAAGTACTTTGAATTCCCTGCTAAAGAGCTCTAGTAGTGCTATAGTTTGGGGACTGTACTACAGTTCTGTTGAAAAGGGTTTTAAGTGCTTCACGAAGTTACAAATCCCAGGATTCCATCAAATGAAGCCATCATGGTTAAAGGGATGTCAAAGTGCTATGACTGTATGGTGGATATACCCCATATTTTTTTGGTGGGGGATGTGTGCCCATGCAACACAAATTGCAGTACAGGTTTGCTGAGTGTCTGATTTGAGCTATAATACCCATTCCATAGGAAACTCAGTACGGTGTAATGATTTGAGTGTTGAGTTAAACTCTGGAGACCAGGTTCTGAATCTCTGATAGTCATGGAAACCACTGGGTGATCTTGGGCAAGTCACACTTTCCCAGCAGTAGGGGAAGGTAAAGGCAACCCACCTCTCAACAAATCTTTCCAAGAAAACTCCATGACAGGGCTGTCATAAGTCAGAAATGACTTGAAAGTACAAAACAACAGCAACAACAACAATGAACTCCATAATATTATTTGGATTATCTCCTTTGTACAAATCTGAATATGCTTGTTTTGTTCCATTTCCTATATTTCAAGCAATTATAAATGGCAGTTATGTATTCTTTCCATTATTGCCATTCAAAAACTTCCCATAAGTGAAGAATTCAAATTTCTTAGCATCAGCTACCTGCAGCAGTTGCATCACTCTGCCTAATGCTAGGGCAGAGATTACTTGAAATGCATGGTTTAGTGAACCAGAGCTTCTTCATTCTAACAGTTCACTTCCCACCTTCTCACAAAACTTGTCTTGGCTGTTTCTGTTTGTTGCTTGAAAATTGATAGAGGAACTGTTCAAAGTGGGAAGGAAGAAGAAGTAAACATTATTTAGAAAGCTGAGACAGAGCCACATGGATGGAGAGGACTGACTGAATGGGCCAAAACTTCTCAAGTGGAGTGGGTTTCAACTTTCATTCTTTCTTTCATTTGCTTGTCCCACAGTACCTTCACAATCTTAATTAAATAGATCTATGCCAACTTACCAGGTGTCTGTGCATTTTTCTATTATGTCATATAGCTGCTATAGAAATACAACCGCTATACACATATTATTTGCTTATCTCAGAAAATCATACAATCATTTACCAAGTATTATTTTAATTTTAAAAAATACATTCAGAATTATGGTTCAGCAAATGCAATAGTCATACTCCTCAAACCACAGAGTTAACTTACCATCTTTTTTTTTTTTTAAAAAAAGGTATGTCTAAGGTAAGAACACGTATCTCAATATAATCCTTTGCTCTGACTTTTTAATATTTAATGCAAATTACCTATGTCCTGTTCTCATAGGTTGATTCACCCATTAGTTTGAATACATATTCATCCATAAGTATACACACTAATATGGCTGTGAGAATCTAGGCCAATTCAAATAATTATAAACCATGCAATGGAATCATGCAATCATGCAATAATTATAAATCATGGAATGGATGTGGAGATATGCCAACTGGCCTGCCCCATCTGCACTTGAGTTGTCCAGGTTGAGAAAGAGGGGAAAAAGAAACCCTGAAGGTGAATTGTAGTCTCATTTGACTCAAGAGGTTACTCTCCTCTGTGTAACTTAGAGCTGTGTGAACATCCACAAACACTAGAGATCATATCATTATCACATGTCAAGCATCCAAAATCTGAACATAGATCAAAAAGAAAGATAACTGAAAGTTAACCATACTGGTTTTAATTGTATTTTAACCTTTCTTATACCCTGCCTCAAGCTTTGAGGAGAGGCAGGTAACAAAATAATAATCATCATCTGCTTCTAATGTAGAATTTCTCTTTCCTCCGTGTCTTCAGTCACTGTAACGTTTATTACAGGAACAATCCATATGTGGATATTTACATGTCAGTCTCAGTATGATTCAGCCTTTTGACAATCTGCTCCACTTTGAGTCAGAGTGTTCAGGGGAAAAGTTTCAATGTTGTGAAGGTGTCTTCACACAGTTCACCAAACACAACAAAAGGTGTAATCTTGAATACCTCCTTGAAATTCTCAGCTTCAATTTCTTCTTCACAGCGTTCTTTATTAGATCCCACTGTTTTTGTCAAATTAGCATGTGTGCCTGAAGAGGTTTTGTTGATTTTAAAACATATTGTATTATTACATTACCTGCCATAAAGCCATAACATCTTGATAGTGGAAATAGTGTAAATCTAACTCTTTCTTTTCTTTTCTTTTCTTTTCTTTTTAGATTTTTCTAATAATGAATATGTCAGGTAGATTGAGAATGATGAAACAATATCATTGCATTTGTTAAATAGGATTAAAAGATTTGTTAATCTGAGGCAAGAGACTAGGCTATTTATGCAGTTAGAGGGACCCTGATCCCCAGACTCACCAAAAATTGTCCATCTTCCATCTAACCAGCCATTCTGGGGTCACAGAGGAGCATCCTCTGCCAGGCCAAGCGTCTTTCAGCTGAAATGTTAAAATGGACCTGCGGGCTTCCCACATGGCTCAGCCTAGTGGGCCCTTGGCATCCTTCCCATGACAATGCTGCATTTCATTAACAGTGGGCTTTTAGTTGGCCTGGCCTGGTAGGTCTTTGGTATGTCTTCCTCTTCCAGTCTTGAGTGTCCTGCAGAACAGACCTGCCATGCTCTAACATTTAATCCCTACCTGATTCCCTGCCACATGTTGTGGCCTAATATGCCTCAATTGATTGTGGTTTCACCTAATATTATCCACTTGCAACTGCTGGAGTTTATAGTCTCTGGTGTGGCTCGCCATATATAGCAACTTACTAGGTCTACTCCTTCGCAGTGCTATGGTCTAGTCTCACCCACCTCATACATCCTTCACTATGGATAACCAGAGATTGTTGGGGTTATACTCAAAAGTATAAACTGGAATCTTTGGCCCTTTCCAGATGTGGGGGAGGGAACGGGCAAAAATGCCCGAAAATGGAGCTTACCAGCAGCCGGGCGAGTCTGTCGCCATGCGGAGCAGCGCGAGCTCGCTGCTCCACAGTCCTCCGGCATCCCAAATGGTGGCTTCTGGTTGGTGGAGGCTCTCCACCAACTGGAGAAGCTCGTCAGCTGGAAGTCCGCCCCTGGAAGATCTGCAGGCACGCACTTGTGCACACCTGTAGATCTGCTTCTGAGTTGGGTGATGGAGCAGCATGGGGCTGCGTGCTCCCTGGTTTTTAAAAACCTCTGAAAAGAGGTTTTTAAAAACCACGCTGCATGACCAGCTCCAGTCGCTCCTGCATGGATTGAGGTGTGGAACTACAAAAAGTAGTCCATGCCAGTCTACGCTATGGTGCAGAAGACCTCCGTTGGAGGTCGGTCTGCACAATTTTAAAATGCTAATGTGGAAATGGCCTTTGTCTCCCTATGTGAAACCTTTCTATTTCATACTATAACTCTTACTGACTTTTTGAGACCATTAAAATTGAGATAATTAGTGGTGGATCCAGGGGTGACAGGACTGGGAGGGCACTTAAATTTGGGGATGTACACGTAGAAGGCCACCAATCCATGCTAAAAATTCACTCCTCAAAGACTGATCAGCACAGAATGGGCACCAAGCTGCAGCTGATAGAGTGTAGTGACCAGTCTATCTGACCAGTCTTGGCACTGCAACAATTCAGTGAAGTATGCATTGACCCTTTCCTTTGCCACACAGACCTTGTACCCTTGACTAAATTCCAATTCTGGACAATGACCTCCCAGTGCAGACAATGATCTGCACTAGGTCTTAATTTGTCAACTTTGCACACACTCATTTAAAATTGACACAACATCCACTGCTTTGACATTGGGCATGGATACACAAATTATCTAGAGAACAGAGTGGTAGAAGTCTTTGGCATATCAGAAGTATATACATTCACTGAAGTTTTAAGACGACTTACCTTCTTTTGTTTTCTTCACATCCTAGGTTGTAGCTGATGAGGCACTGTGTGCTGATCTGTAGCCACATAACGTTTATTGGGTGGCTCAACAGGTATGCAGTACCCATTTCAAACCTTAGTTGGGATCAGGAAACATGGAAATAGTGGAATGGTTGAGCAAGAGAGGCCTTTGGTGGCATGTCCTCATGCCCATGTTGTTTGGGGAGCACAAAGGGCCTTCAGCACATATTCCAGTCATGTATCTTGGCAGAAATGATGTAAAGGTACTGAAAGGGAAAACCCTCATCCTCCAGGCAATTCTTAATATGCACCTTGGCCACATGAACTGGATATGGTAGAGATCTTATGGTCTATTATACTGACTCAGCAGGTGTGGCAAAGTGAGGAGGACTCCTGATGCATTGACAGGCACTGAAACAGGATAAGGAACTACCTGCCTTAGTTGCTCCCACACTAGGTTACTCCCCACCTTTGCAGCTCCCAGGAGGGTAAATGCTAAATATGGTAGATTTCAATAAAGTGGCTTATTTTACAACCCATTTCATGTGTCTGGTCTTGTCATTTCTCTGATTGGTCAGCAAATGTATAATCTGATGCATCAGTTACAATAGTATAGCTCATCAGACTTGTACCTTATGCCCAATATTCTTACTTTAATTCATAATGCCGTATTCATTTTAACATTCCAGTCTAACTTTTCTTATTGTTGTAGAGGCATTTTTATTACCTCTACTTGCAATGCAGATTTAAGGCTTCAGTGCCAGTGTCTGATAGCAAGAACTGCTCAGTATTGTTTATTTCCTTGTTTGTCTGGTGTCTTAAATTGTTCTTCCTTATGCTTTAACTTTGCTTAAGTTCTCAGCAGCTGTCACACTTGCATAAGAAACACCTGTGTGCAACTTGAGCATCAACAGATATAAAATGCAGGTTGTTTATTATGAGCTCACCCTTATAAAATCATTGCCACTTAAATGGTTGATAAAATGTTTTATCTTCTTTCAACCTTTCCAGTAGTAAATCATAGAATTAGTCGAGATGATCCTGCCACTTTGTGCTCTTTGTGTGTTGCTTGAGTTTAGGTCACTGACATGCTGAAAGACAAGTGAGATGTGTACTTTCCATGCTCCCAATGCTGTCCTCAGATTAGATCCATCCCAGCTGCATCAGTCTTGACTGTATGATAATTATATTGAGTATGAGCATCTGAAGAGTATTCCTAAATATAAACAACTCATGATGGCTACCTGTTCTACACCAGCAGGATGTCTACACACACAAGCCCCTGGATCACATAATACACAAGACCAATTGCTCACGCTGTGGGGTTTCCTATCAGACATCTGTCCTCTGGCAGAGCTAGTCTGAAGCAGCACCACTGGCAATGGAGTTAGAAATGCATACTTGTTTCAAGCTCCCTATGTAACACATGTGCAGTGTACTCCTCTTTCCCAGTTAAGAACTTCTGCTATATACTTCCATACTTTCTGTAAATTCTATAATTTGTTTCAAATATTTAAGATATTCTAGTGGTTTCCATTAAAAATCAATCAGTACTTTTATTATGACCACATGATCTGTTATCAGCACACAATTATGCTTACAAAAGATAAAAGATAAAAAAAGAATAGCTATTAACAGAACCCTCTTTTGTATTGCAGTTAGATAGATATTTACAACTTGGGTAAAAACATCTGGTCTGCTAAATAATACATGGCAAATACCTCATTAGGATATGACTGAAATTCATGCAAAGAGGGGTTTTTTCATTATTACTATGAGTAAATTCTTTTTATGTTATTTTACTCTTTAAAATTAAAAAAGAGAGAATTGTGTTTATTTCTTCATACAAATAGAGTTTCAAAGAATGTATATTAAGGATTCAAGGGTCTCAACCCTACATTTACATTATCTGCCAATATCCTGTGTCAGCTTAGCAGGGCATAAGCCATCAAGTTTATCTAACCTTTTTCCCCTTCCCCGACCCCCTGCAAATCTGCAGCCTACTCCCATGACCATTTAGCAATGTGTGAGTATGTGATATTCTTGAAAGTCCAGTTGTAGAAATGCTTAGGAACCCCTGCTCCCATATAGTAAATTGCTGCAGAGAGTTTTCAGTGGCAGTTTACAGACAGACTGGGTGATGATGATGATGATGATGATGATGATGATGATGATGATGATTTTAAAGAAGTCAAGAGTGCTGATGCTTATTTGCTATAGTAGAATCATCATCATCAACAATACCTCTTTGCCACCACATCAAGATCTGAAACTAGCAATAGCCTCAACCTAGCAGTACTCCTCATTGTAAATAGAGGTTTGAGTACCATTGGCAGTCCTGATTTTAAATGAAGTATAGCATCTATAGGATTTATATGAATACTGACTTAGCATTGAACTGTTAATTCAATGGGTCTACTTCTATTGGGACTACTGATAAGATTCAGGATGGCCCACTTACAGCTGTGGCAACCACATTCTCTCTCTCTCTCACCCATGTTCAAGAATTTATCTGAAAATGAACAGATATCTTTCCATGATTTGTGTTGGGCCATACTGTCTGCCAAACTGAAGAATGATGCCAGACTGAGGATGCTGCTGATGGCAATTCTGCTCTTATCTCAGATGTCAACAAGGTTTGTTTCTGTCACCCCATTATTATCATTGTATGGGACACCCACTCCACAAAGACTGCAAAGCAAACTATGGCGTGCACTATAACAGTCATAGAACATCATTTCTGAAGTGCACAAGCCATCAGAACATCAATTTCCCCTGTAGTTTTCACTTGACCATGATTGGACATGGTATTTTGTGATCTTCATTCTGTGGGCATGTTTTGATAATACTTTTTTATGTGAAAATTTAGATTCATACATACAAAGGAATAACATCCCCAACTCTAGAATGCTGATGCAAATTACTTTAGAAGTGAGCAACTTTTGTGGGTCTGGGAGACCAATTTTTCCCACTCCAGTGCCTGCCATAGATCACATCTTGCCTCCAAAATTTGGTGGCAAGCTGTGGAACTGAAATATGAAGGCATCTGTGAAGGAAGCCACTAACATTCAACAGCACACTGTGTCAAGCCAGCTACAACAAAGGGGATTTAGGTGCCAAAATCCAAAAGCACCATTTGGGGAGAGTGCAAATAAGTGCTGTATACAAGTATGATTTGCTTGTCTTTACTCTCAACAGAAAGATTATAACTTCTTACTTCTTACTTTTCCTTATTTCTTTCTTTCCTTTTGATTCACTTACAGTCTTGTTGTCAGAAAAAGAAACTTCATTGCAGTACTAAAAATTATCTCTATATACAAATGATATGGACATCACCCTAGTGCAATGAGACACTGGCATGGGATATGATCCCAGAGCCCTGCTTGTCCCAACATTGCACATGATATTGGCCTCCTTCCAGCATTCACACACATAATGCAAACATATGCAGTAGAGTAAAATACTTGGGTGCACTATATGTGAACAGCCCACACCTCTGCAAGCATTTGCAATCTATGTGCTATGGCATGTGTACAGTCGCAGGGAGGGGTCTATATAGCATGGTTCAGTGTCCTCCAGGCTAAGGGAAGAAATAAGCAAGATTTTTAATCTCAAAAATAAACCTACAGAGCATTAATGATCCATTGTAGTCTGTCATGAATAGGCATAGACATAAATTTCTCCTCTTCCTTCTCTCAATCTGAAGATTTATTTATTTATTTATCCATTTATTTATTTCCTAATGGAACACATGTGCAGCTGTGGCATACAAGAGGCTAAAATTTTCCTCCTTTTGGCTTCATGTGCTGACGCTTTTCATGACGCTGTCCCTCATCCTATGAAAAGTATCAATGTCAGCACCAGTCACCACAAAGGATGCAAAGGAGATGGGCTTCCTGGAGTCAGCCTAGAATAATAGGCTGGGAAGGGCCCACAGAGAGCTCAGGAGAGGCAGTGGCTATACTAAACCTGAGATGACTGACCTATTCCAGTCTATGGCCATTTCTGCACTACATGTTATAGTGCTTATTATTCCACTTTCAACATCCTGTGGAATTCTGATGTTTGAGAATTCTAAATGCACCTCACTAAACTGGAAACCTCAAGATTCATAGGATGTTGAAAGTGGAAGAATAGTGCTATTACAGTGTTGTGTGGAAACGGGCCATGCTTGGGATCATCACTCTGATCATAAGTAATTTCATATTACATGTTACAGTAGAGCCCTCCCCTTCCTAACATATACTTATTATGAAATATTTCCAGTTGGAAAAGAAAGAAAGGGGATTCTCTTAACATACAAGAAGGTAAAAGCTCCAAAGATTAAGGCACTGGAGTTATGAAAGTAGAAAGTGCTAAAGTTCTTCACAGTTATCACTTATACATGAACTTTTTCAAAAGAAAATCTGATAGCTTAGAAAATCTGAAAGACTCACAAGGCATGGGGGGGGGAATCCAGACTATACTCATCAGTGTCACTGTGCTTAAGGAATTTAAGGAAACCCCTGGATGAACACTAACTGGAGGGACCATGCTCTTCCAATGACAGTGCTGAACTAACTGACAGTCCCTGAATTAGTAAAAAGGTTTTGTGAAAACAGTGGTGCTGAAATGAAATTGATTTGCTGAGAAAAAAATTGAAAAATTAAAAACAAGAAGTTGATGGGGACATTTTTCATTCAGGACAACTGCCTGACTAAAATATCAGGCTAAGATTGCTAAGGAATCTGAATTGTCATTTTCAGCTTCTAGGCTTGCCCATGCCTGTGCCTAAATAAATAAATAATAATTTTAAAAAAAATTATTAAGCTCTTTCCTGTCAAGGGAAAACCCAGATGAGTCCCCACTCAAGTCCTTTTAAGAACTCACACTATATGTGATGCAGGGACAAACTAAAATGTTTGCTGTGGAAGCACATCTACAAATGATGGGCTCAGAGTGCCAATCCTACTATGTTGAGGAAGTGGGGTGGGGATGGGGAATTCTACTTTGTTCTGCTAAATAGTTCCCATTCTCAGGCAATCTGCCTTTGTACTACATATACATGCTCTTCTCTGACAAAGAAGTCACAGAACTATATAGCCAAGGAAAGCGGGGGGAGGGGGCTGTTCTCATGAGGGCAACTAGCGACCATCTTTCAAACTGTTTTAGTTTCTTCTGTTCCACCACAACTGCTCAGTATCCTGAGGCTGCTGCCACCCAAACTGCCAATGCAAGTTACCTGCTGCTGCCTTTGTCCATGCATTGTGGTGGCTGCTGCCACTGCCATCATTCCCATAGGTTATTGTTATTGGTTATTGCCCCTTTTATATTGCTTATATTACTTTGTCTAAGACTTTTCTGCTACTCCCACCATAGCCAGTACCTCACTGAGGGTTGGCAGCAGTAGCTCAGCATTGCTCCTGCTTTCTCCACCTTCCATTTCCCTTGAACAAAGCTCTGTGTTAACTGTTGAGAAGAGAGCAGGAGACTAGCCTCAGCCAGTTTGCAGACTAGATTCATACTTCTGCTTTAGCTTCTCCAGTCCCATCCACCAGCTGACAGAAGGACTCAGACTGGCAGGTTTTCCTGCCTTTTCCCAGAGCATAGGCTTCTGGGAAGGAGAAAGATCCATTGCTGATGCCGTCAGCAGAGAAAAATATCTCTCATTTCACTCTGCTTCATTGTGACCTGCCACAAAGACAAGGAACACTCATATGGAGAGTATCAGTGCCAGTGCCAGCCACCTCCTAGTGATGCAATTTTTTTTCTTATTTCATCCAGGCAGGAAAGAATGAATACTTCAAAATGTTATCTCCCCACAGGGCAAAATTACACAAGATTTTGCACATATTCCTGTGATTTTTTGAAATGTCTTCCAGAATGTAAGGAACACTTATTTTTTTTTTCATGCTCTGTGGGAAAGCGTATCTTGAAGCACTTTGTCCAGAAAATAATCAACTGCTTTGAGAGTTTTTTTTCTTTTCTTTTACATTTTGTGACATTTTGGCAAAAAAAAAATATGCAAAAGTTTTGTTTTTTCTTGCTGTTGCCCAACACTAAGGCCATTTCCACACAGAGCGAGGGAATCGCCTCACGCCGCTACTTACAGGACTTTTCAGCTCCCCGGTCCAGTCCACACCACTCTGGAGCAGTGCGTGCTCATCGATATGCACTGCTCTGGCATCCCAAATGGCAGCTTCCAGTTGGTCGAGGGTCTTGACCAACCACTGCAGCTCACCAGCCTAAAGGGAACAAGCTTGCAGTGGCGCGCTCCGTGCTTTTGAAAGACCTGTTTTTAACAGTCTTTGAAAAGCATGCTGGACGACCACTTGGGGTTGTTCCGGAGTGGGCTGAAGTGCGGATCTATGTTAAGTAGGTCCGACCCAGTCCACTCCCAGGTGCAGACCTCCTCCTTGGACGATGGACTGAACCGTTTTAAAAACCCTGTGTGGAAATGGCCTCAGTGTAATTGTGCTGAAAACAGTTGGGTTCCCCTGCCCCCCGAAAAAAAAGTTTTTAGCAAACTGTTGCAGAATAATCCAGGAATACAAAATAAAATGAAGTAAAATATTTTTTTAAAAAAATAAAGCATAAAAAAATTAAAAACTTTGTAAATTTTTCTTTAACAGATTTTGCAGATTTTCTTAACAGATTGTCCTAATGTGTTATAGATAATGAGATAACTTGTGAGTGTTTATATTTACTGATAAAAGTTTAATCTAATTTCAGACCATATTGGTTTGAACATTATATTAGAGTTCCTATTTTTTTTCTCTGAATCTCAAGCTTCACTTGTCATAAATTGACACAAACATTATATCAACATGTCCCCCCCCTTCATAACTATGTGCATAGGGGGAAAAATACTAAATTAAGGGGGTTATTAATATTTTCTTATTTGCATGTCTCCAGAATGGACCATTCAGCTTTACTAAAAGACCTTTTCTTTTTTAAATCATTCTCAAGCAGCGATTCCACATCTGCAAAAGGAAACTGAAAAGGGGTTAGTTCTTTCTAATGTCTGAAGAGCAACAGAAGCATACATCAAATGAATGAAACCTCCCCTTAACATCTGCTCCCCTATTTGTTCTCTGCCTTTGAATGGGTATGGAGAAGACTGCTTGCAAAATACTGGGAATAAAATACCTTAAAATATGCATCAGAGAAGTTTTCGAAATCAAAAGGTGTAAGTGCTTTGTCTAGGCAAGCCTTCACTACCAGATCACAGCCTCAAGTATGTGCCTTTAAGATCCATGTTTCACACAAAGACAGCTATTTCATTGTCTGCAAAAATTATCCTATCCAAAGACACTTAGAGCTGATTACATCCCACTATACAATTTGAACCACTGGGTAATGCTGGAAAGAAAAGAAAAACTCTACCTTGTCTGATTATGTTTTCAAATACCCACACATTTTCTAGGATCTGCATCTTATTAAGTAAATTGCTTGCTTTAAAATATGCTTTTCAAAGAACCTGCACTTCCTATCTTTCAGCAGGTAAATGGAGAAAAATGCAAAAGCACAAATCAAATGTAAAGGCTCCTTTTTATTATCTACTTAATTCAGCTCCTTCCTTCCTTCCTTCCTTCCTTGAACAAAACTAGCACAAGACACCACAAAAAACTATTGCTATTTCTTTTGTCTATAATTACTGATAATTACTGTACAAATCTCTCCCTCTCTCTCTCCTTTCAGCTTCATCCTTGAAAACATTGTCACTCGGACTTCCTTTTTACTGTCCATGAGGATGTAAAAAATTGTCATTAATATTTTCATAGAGCTTCTTGAATCCTGCTGTCATCTCACTCCTCCCCGGTTCCATTTTATGCAGCAAGACTTTCTTTTCTTCTCACCTGAATATTTGTCTGTATTTTTGTACATATATATATATATTAAAAAATGTGCGTTTTTAATACATGCATTTTCCTACTTAGCATAGTGTGTTTAGAAACATTTTTTAAAAAATATATATACATTTTAATGCATTTTCAAATGGGCACATACTTTCATAAAGTGTTTATTTTCTTTGCTAAAGCGCATTGCATGTCTTGAAAATGTATGAATTTCCAAGGCAAGATGTATCCAGCTTACTGCCAAAATGGCAATTTACATAGGGAAGTGGGAATCCAGCAATGCCCCTCCAGTTTCTACACTCACATTAAACTCTGCCTGCACTTTTCTCCCCTACCTGAAGGGTTGTGTGCTAAAAATAAAATAAAATAAAATATAAAGTCATTCTATGCAATTCATCTCAGATGATCCGGTCCGTGTTACTTCAAAACATGGGCTGCCTCAGGGGTCCACCTGTGATGCCAGTGCCTCCGCAAAACAGTGGAGAATATTAGCTCAAAGGAGAGGCCGAATCTGAATCTGGATCCAAATCCCTGGCAGGTTCTGGGAATCCATAAATCTCACACATCTCAAATCTTTTGAATCCCCCCTCCTTTTTTTTTAAGGATTTAAAAAGCAAGGGAAAGAAGCATAACCTTGGGCAAGACACACTCTCAGAAGAAATCTGGCCAGGACAATTGTCATAATTTTGCCTCAGGATCTTCCCAGAGTAAAAATGACATGAAGGTCTTTTCTACACAGGAAAATGTGGACTAATCCCACATTTTTCTGCCTGTGTAAACAGGGCCACATAATAAAGTACAGAGATAACCTAAGTCAAAACTGGCTTTTCTTTGCATAGCTCTTTATGGCATCCTGGGGTTTGTAGTTTGAGGATGCACCAGCACACTTTGGCAGAGAAGGCTATGACACATTGTAAAACTACAAAGCCCAGAATTATGCCTGAAAGCACTTTGCAAGGGAGCTATGCAAAGGAATCTTCCAGCTGTCTTTGAAATCTGAAGACTGTACATTCCAGTCAAGGGCTGAACTTAAATATTAAATGCTCAATTTAAATATCTTAGAATACAACCCTAGATGTAATTTCTGAAATTGCTAGCAAAGGCCATTATTACTCCAAGGGAAAAATTCACCTGCTTGCCATCTCCCCTTGTGTATCTGGTCTCCCAGGTTTTCAGACATCTCGGTCTCCCAGGTTTTCAGGCTTCCTGGTCCCCAACAAACTATTTGGTTGGTGGGTTCGAAAGATTTGATTTACTTATTTTGACACAGGAATTCAGATTTGCAAATCTCAAATCCTTGCCCAGGATTCGAGGATTCAGTTGGCCCATCCCACCCATTTCCACCCTACACTGTTGTAGTGATATTATTCCACATTCAACATCCTGTGGAATTCTGGGGTTTGTAGTTTACTGAGGCCAAATAGCTCTCTGGCTGAGAATTCCAAATGCTCCTCCCAAAACTATAAACCCCAGAATTCCATAAAATGTTGAAATAAGAATAATAGCACTATAACAGTGTACAGCAGAAACGGCCTTAGTATTGCAATGCATGTGTACAGCCAGTTCTTCTTTGTCAGTAGCTCCCAGTCATAGCAGGATATAATTTATATATTAATTAAATCATATATGTCAGTTAAAGCATATCAAGGAGCAGGGGTGTACCACCTGGTAACATCTGTATCAAGAAATATATGTTGTACTAGATGTGATTTTTTAAACAAAAATACTTAGGATAAAATTCAGGTACATAAAACTCAGGTTGTAATAAAGTAAATAAAATATTTAATTTATTTAATAAAACCTGAATTTTATGTATTAAATATGACCAAGGCACTAGAGGGATATGTTATATAAAAATTATATATGATTACTAAAGCCAGGATTTTATTTGCCAAATAAAGGCAAAAAGAGAAAATATCTGATATAGAGGATTGGTTATATGAACTATATGATAAAATGTAAATAGACAAATTGATTATGTTCCTTAAAGAAAAAACATCGGACAAATTCAGAGAAGACTGATCTTTCTTACATAATTACTTAAAGGAGAAATGGAGGACATTTCAACAATCACTTTGAAGGAAAACTAATGTATAATAATTATTAAGGCTGAAACGAAGGTAATATAAATTATATTATTTTGATTTTATGATTGGTTATGGTAATAGATCCTGTATTACATTGTGCATTATATGCATGTAATAAATACAATTAAACATCTTTGGGGTAAAAAACAAACTACATGGGATGATTTTTTTTTTTTTTTTTGAAATGTGATCAAAGGAAGCTTTTATAAAATGGTGGTCTCAATCTTGTTGTTTTTATTGCAGGTGCAGCCCCACAAAACTTCTGTGTGAGATTAGTGAACTTTCCAGCATGGAATGGGATAAGGTGCAGGGGAATCCTGGGTAAAGGGAGAATTAGCAGAAGTAGATCAAATCACATTGCAGAAGTAGGGCTCCACGTTATACTAGTGGCTGCTACCAATCCCTTTGGACTCTGTCACTCAAGAGTGTCTCACACTTTTTGGAAGGGGGGCAGGCTACATAAGAAGAAGAATCGAGATATTTTCATCATGAGTTTTCTACAAACCCTAATTCTCAGGATTCAGTACATCTTTCCTCTTTTTCTACCATTCTCTCCCTCTCCCTATCATTCATCCAGTAGCCAGAGTTCTCTAGGTGAGAAATAGACTTGCTAATGTGTATATTTGTTGTTGTTCTAGTTTTTCAAATTTTTGAAAGAAAGTATGAGTTATGTAGAATACCAAAGCCTCAATGAGAAAACATTTTAGTTTGAAATTTCTGCTGGGATTGTCCACAGACTTTCTAGTATCCCTTCACAGAGATAATGACTAGGAATTCACTTTTAGCTGGAGGGAAAGAAGCCACATTCTGCATATAGCATCACAGTCTCTCCTGCCTGTTCCCTTCCTTCCTTCCTTCCTTCCTTCCTTCCTTCCTTCCTTCCTCCCTTCCTTCCTTCCTTCTTTTTTTTAAAACATTTTTTAAATATTTCTGCAGCATCCCAGCATACAGAGATCACTGGGAATGTATATTATTGGAATCAGTGAAAATGATAAGACTCACTTGAAAATGGCACAGCAAAGAATGCATGCATTCATCTGCTGTCAAGTTGGTATGTATGTGTGTGTGTGTATATGTGTGTGTATATATCCCTAATATATATATATATATATATATATATATATATATATATATAGAGTATATATTTATTGTGTACACAGTATATCTGCATAGTATATACATGTATATATATAGCGTATATGTATACATACATACATATATACAAAAGATGAAATAGATTTCTGATTAGGTCCAGTTTTGTTTTTGTTTTGTTTGTTTGATATTTTTGAGGCCCATTCAGCCATTGACAGGTCCTGACATGGATCCTGTCCCTTGGAACTGGTCAGCCATATTCTACATATAGTAGATATCAATCTATTATATTGCTTTTATGACAGGAACTCATCATTAGGCATTGTAAAGCAGCCAACTCACAAAGCAGATACTAGGAGGAAGCAGTGACTGCTTCCTGGCTGTTCTTCATGAACAATCATATTGCATGACCATTTACAGTATAAGAAATGTCAGTTGTGGGTTGTTTACCTCATTAATTCTCCAACGATGTATAAACAACACAGAATTGAAAGTAATTTAAAATAACTGCTACACGAAGATAACTGATAGCAAATTAATCAATGAGTTTCTTTCTCCCTTCTGGCATGCAGGTGCTAGCCCATCATAAAATATCACAGATTCATCTCCAAATTAATTAAACACTCAGGAATTTGGATTTAAAATGGCTTCTCAGATCTTGCTTCTCCTTGTTTCCACTTTTCCCTTTTGTGTTTACGAAATTCTCATTACAAAATAACTGTGTGGGTCTTTAAAATCTGGCCAGCCATAGATCAAACCACAAAGGTGCAAAATCATCAGATGAAATCTGAAGGCAATATGTCAATTTTTTGATTGAAATAGTATGATTTCTGAATTTACATTCCTCACACAACAACGGCATGGTTCTATGGTCTCAGGATCGCAAACATCTCTCATCATTGCCACTGTAAAGAGCTGTCAGAAGAAGAAAAATAATGAAACTATGTATACTCTTCCAATTTCCTCTTTGTCTCTGTGTTGTGTTTGCTAGCTGAGAGGACAGGGAGGGTTTGCACTCCTCCAGGAAAAGGAGAGACACTGTTGTAATGCTCTGTGTTGCTACACACAGCTGATTTCAGGGAAAGAAAAAAGAAGGCCTCTACACCCTCTCATCCTCTGCACTAGATTCTTGCTGCTTTTGTAGTCTGTCCACCCTCCCACCCTAAGGTTTAGCTTAGGTTTCTGCTGGTTCTGCTGGTTGGTAAGTTTGAGAAAAGGAGGTTGCAAATTTTTCACTACTCTACACTGAGTATCTTCCTCTCATTGGGAAAATTGTCTTAAAGTGCAGTTCAGTCACTGAGCAGTAAATGGGAAAGTGAGGAAGGAAATGTGATCAGTAGGCACCTACGGGACATGGTTGGTCAAGACCTGGGTATAAAAAGGGGAATAAAATTTGTGACTGGCCCGAGTGGGCTTCCACCAAAGTTGTGGGACTTGCAGGTCTGGGAGGATCTTCCTGGTCAGGAATGACCAGCTAGCTGATGTTTGCCTATAGAAATACAGGATGAAATTGGGAACAGGGGTGCTCTCACCTTTGACAGTGAGTGAGGGGCTGGGAGATGAACTCTGGACTCAGTTATGCACTTGTGATGCTTCACTACAGCTTAAAGGGACTAAAACAGTTAAATGAAATTGTCCTAGTTCACCTCATCATCTATCTCATTTTGAAGGAAGTGTGACGCATAATTACAATAAGTGGACAGGGTCAATGTTACATTTATGCAGAAGGAGACACTAAAGCAGCAGATCCTTGAGGGAAGCAGAAAAGTGTTATAGAAGAGAGCTGCCTGCCACTCAGCCTGTCTTGTGCTCCCTAACCTGGGCCATTTCCGCACTATACTCTTATAGTGCAATGATTCCACTTTCAACATCCTATGGACTCCTAGGGTTTGCAGTTTCAGGAGGGGCCAGCCAGCTCCTCCTGAAACTGCAAACCCCAGGAGTCCATAGGATGTTGAAAGTGGAATCATTGTGCTATAAGAGTGTAGTGCAGAATTCTGGTCTGAAGCTTTCAAGTGCAACAGAGTATACTGTCCCATTAGCAGTATTGAAGAAAATTCAAGTGCCAGTCCATTTAGATTTTGCATATGGAATGGGAGGGTATGTGAAATCTTTTTTTTCTTCAGACAGGAAAAAATATCTTGGATTTACCCTGTAAATAATAATAATAATGATAACAACAACAACAACAACATCATTTCTCATTTCTTCTCAGCCTTACATACTTGTGGTCATGATAGTTTCAAAGGGAAAAGAATGAAAGACAGAAATAAGTACTGCTATGGAAAATGAGTTAGGTTTTGATCTTCACAATGTTTTTGTTTGACCTCAGTAGCAACATGTGTGTCGGTGTTTCTTGATAATAAGCCTAGTTACAGTAGACAGGGGGCAGAGAAAAATTATCTCTTCTGAACATTGGTGACCTACAGCCAGTTGCAATGTAAGGGAAGCTTCCCCGTACCTGAAGTTTGGGGGTCTGGCCTGCCTGAAAGTTTGTCTTTCAAAATTCCAGAATGGAATAGTTGCATGGGTGGATAGTTTCAGCTGAGTTTTTTCTCTGTCGCTTTATAGCACAGTCAGCCAAATGAACCATACTTGACCTCTCTCCTAGGAAATCTGATTCACTCTATTGCTCTGGTTATCGTCAGAGACTCTTCAGTTCGATCTTGCTTAGAACATCCTCCAATGCCTTTGCTTTTGTGCTGGCAACTGTTAGTGTGTTGTCCAAGACAAATGGTTCTATAGACCTGCTGCTTCTTCCACTTGAAGTATAGTTCTCAAACTTGCAAACAACTAAACCCTAAAAGGTTGAGTTTTCTCCTACCCCCACACCCTCCATAATTTACTAGGATGTTATTCTGCAGTGTGCGATGTGTCTGTCTCTTTGCTGTTGTCCATCAGGGAAGTCATGTCAGTTTTGGAGAAATGAATTTGATTTGATGCAAAGAAATGTGAGCAATTAGAATTCAGTGCATTACTAAGCTGCTGTAACCCCACTGTTATTCAGGGACTTAAAGTGTACATTGCTGGACCTATATGGATTCATCAAAACAAGAATCTAATATACAGGCTGACAGTGAGTCCTTTTATAATGCATCCTTTTAACCACATGAGAGCAACAAGTAAATACTATTTCTTTTTCGAAGAACACTTTTTTAAAAAAAAAGTCACAGTGATTCAGTACAAAGCATTCAACATTAAGCAAAATTAAAAGTGTGGTGGGTGGAATACATAAACCAAAGTTTCTTCCCTCTCTGCACCATAGCACTAAAAGTTGGACTATTTTGTGTATGTGTGTGTGTGTTCACACGCATAAATGCACTCATGCACTATAGATGCAGAACATACAACACAGGGCTCTAGGCAGGCATTGCATTGTATATTAATCCACTAAAACTTTCATAGATAAGTAGAAACCAACAATAATTCACAGAGTCAAATTTGAGTGGGCAGGACAGAAAATTAAAAGCAGCATTCTTTATTTCAGTATGTTGCAATGAGGGTGCTATGTCTACCATAATAAGGAGTAGAACTGGTGCTAATGCATTCAGGTGATGCATTCAGGAGAACCAGTGTGGTGTAGCAGTTTGCACGTTGGGCTATGACCCGGGAGGCCAGAGTTCAAATCCTTACCTGGCCATGGAAACCCATTGGGTGACCTTGGGTGCATCACACACTCTCAACCTCAGAAATCCCATGATAGGTTTGAGTCACTTGAAATGATTTGAAGTCACACAGAAACAAATGCATTTAGTCATTTGCCTATATTTTCAACTAGAAAAAAAAACACTTTTATTGAGGTGGTTGCTTGTACTCTCTGCTTAAACAAAGGAGGTCAAATAAGAATACTCTGTTGAAGCTTGACAATCACACAATTTTATTATAGCTAATATTTTCAGCATGGGTGGGAACAGTGCTGCACCCTGAGATTTCTGGGCCACAACTCCCAGCATTTCTCACCCTTGGCTATGCTGACTGGGCTCATGGGGGTAGTAGTTCAACAACATCTGGAAGGCTACATGATTCCCACCTGTGATGTACAGGAAGAAAATTAGATTTTACCCTCCCCTCATTCCTAGTTTGTCCAGTTCCCTAGGAACATACAAAAATGGAAGTGAACAAATGCAGTCTGCCTATCAGAGAGTACAGGAAGTTCTTTAGCAATGATAAAGTAGAATTTGGAGACTAGATGCATTGGGAAAATTTAGTTTCCATAGCACATGGTTGGGTACACAGTAGGCAAAACAAATCCTTTCAATGGAGAGAGCAGAGAAATAGTAAATTGATCACCACATATGGGTGGTTTTTGTGCAACAGGGCATTGGTGGTGATAAGATTACAGAGGCTTCAAGTTCTGAATGTAAAGGTTTTTATTTTCTTTTGTTTTCTGAGGAATGGAAAGTGGTAACTGGTTGTTGTGAACAAATTACCTGACTCAGAATCCTGAAATACCTTAAGAAAAAACCTTTGGGCCTTGGCTAGGAGCTTCTTTACACTATGCACAATTATGGCACATTGAATCCATTTTAACTACATGGTTACATTTTTGTACATGGAATGTCCTTTGCCTTTGGCATCATAGTCTCTTGGGTAGGCCTCAGGTGGAAACTCCTGTTAATTCAATAGTATTAGAATAGTATTAGAAAGACACACGTTATGCGCTTTAACTACATCAAGTGCTAGCAAACTGGAAGTTTGCGTTCCTGGCTTGCTTACCACCTTTTCTTCATAGAACTTTCTAAATAAAACAAATCTGACACTATAGTCAGAGATGTTGCTATTAAGGGGGATGGTAGAGTAGTAAAGCCATTGCTCCCAAAATAAGAATTCTGACCCTCAAAACATTTTTATTTTTTTTTTGGTAGAAATTTGGGACCTGAAGGATAATTTTATCTGAGGAAGTAGAATACTAATTTGGAGGGGACAATGGCTTTATTTCTTTCCCCCACCCACTATAGCCACACCCCTGACAATGCTGTCAAATTAGGAGCAGGATGAATAAAAAACATAGTAGATCTACCTTATTGGCAAGAGTCTTAGGTAGAAATGGTGAGGATTCTTCACCGGCTTAGAATCTGGTATGAATTGGGCTGGAATTTAGCATTCTTTAAAAACCTGCCTGTTATTTGATGAACATTTTTATCAGTCTGCAAAATGTATAAATGCATTTGGCTCAAGAGAACTTTGTTAACTTTCTAGTCTACCAATCTCCTGAGTCATGGCTGTATATGTAGAAATATAGAGGCTGTGTTAAAAAGAATTCAGTTTTTAAAAGAGGTCTTTTCCACACCTTTCCTTTGTCCAACACCGGGGTACGGGGTTCACACAAGCAGCCACTTGTGAGAGGCTCTCACGTCACCGCTGCTTCGGCTCCACAGGAGTTGCCGGCCGGCTGATAGGCAATATGAGGGCTCCGCCTCTTCCTTCCTCAGTGCAGCCAGGTATTTTCCCAGGCTGCGCTGGCGAGGGAAGCATAAGGGCTGCAGCTCTGGAGCTTCACACGCAAGGTATGTGAGCATGGGGCCTTGGAGCAATGCATGCGTGATCGCGCACCATTTTCGGCTACAAGCTGAAAATGAAATAGTGCGCCATCAGTGCCTGCTGGCCCTGGAAGCATTGCACAATTGCAAGGACGTCACCTGAAACACTCATCGCAATCACGCCACACTCTGGAGGCCCTTTCGCATGACATGGCCATAATTAAGAAACTGGTTCTGGAGGCCTTTCAGAACTGTGCCTTCTTAGATATGATTCTTTCATATGACAAAATAAGCTATGCATTTCGAAAGGAATAACTAAGCATTTAAACAGTCTCTTTGGTGTCATCTTGATGGCACGTAGAGCAAGGGGAATACATAAGTTATGTGAATATATTGTTAGCAGTCCCATATTCCATCTTGTAAATGAATCACAACTCTCAGTTGTTCTCATGCAGGGAATGACAGGAACCCATAATGGATACTTCTATCATGACCAATTCTCAGCTGCCTGTAAACTATTTGGATGCACTTTCATTTTTCAATGAAGGCAATAAACATACACACAAAAATTAAGATTGATTTTTAGGCTTGTGAAAGAAGAATGATATTCACAATCTCTCAAGAGTACACATTGATACAAAGTTCAAAGTCAAGTTTAAGCTCAAAGTTTCAAATTGTTCCTAGAGAAACCATTAAAACTGTGAACCCTTGCAAAGACAGCAGTAATTTGTCTGACAAATGTCATTTTTGGCTCCTGTGAATACAGTGGCACAAGCATGTCTCCTAGTCTCTCTTTCCCAAGTAGCAGCCTAGAGTAAACAATAAAGAGCCACTAATCATATTTGCCTTCTTATTCATCAGATTGTGGAGCCTTTTGTTGTGTTATCATTTTAAGCCTAAAGATATTATCTGGGAGATCTGGGCTTGATCTCCCAAGTCTTTTTTTTTTTTTAACTGAAATGCAATCATGTAACAAATGACTTGGAACAGTAGTTAAAGAGTGATTATAGTTCACCCAATGCCTTTCTCTGTTTTTCATCAGAATCATCTTCCTCCAAGTTGATGTCTATGGTAGTGATGGGGAACAAATGCCTGTATTTTTTTTCCTACCATAAGATAAAGAACTGTGCTTTAGGCAGGTTCAAATTTTATCTATAAAATATGTACATATCAAGATTTATGCAAGCCTTGGGCCCTTTCTGCACCTTACCTTCTTCCGGTGCTGGGGTGCGGGGATCGCATAAGCAGCCTTCAGCAAAAGGTTCTCGCATCCAAGAGCCCCACTTCTTCCTTCCACAGCCCAGCCTGGGAGTTTCCCAGGCTGCGCTGGGGCAGAAAGTGCAACCGGTGTGCCTCCGGAGGCTCTGCACGCCAGATAAGTGTGCTTGAGATCCGGGAACAATGCGTGATCATGCACCATTTTCAGCTTCTAGATGAAAATGAAAAGGTGCTCAATCGGCACCTGCCCTACCTACCCTGGAGCATTGCACAATTGTGAGTGCGTTGTGCAGATTGATTTTCACAATCGCACGATGCTCCAGGCATCCTTTCGCATGGAAAATTGTTAGTTTGAACAAATTGGAAGTCTTCCATACTATAGTTTCATTTATAAAACAACAACTACAACAACGTATCATGAGATCAAGTATAGATTGTCCACAAAACATATAGTTTGACTCTTAGTTGTACTTTTTGGCTCAATTCTGTCTTGCAAAACAGACTTTAACTTTTCTTAGACAGAAACTAATTTCAATAAGCATATCCATCCCTCATACAAGAGGTCTACTTGCAAAGCTAGTATAATATTGAAAGAGGCAATTTATTCAGTATCATAATACTCATTTCCTTGAAAAATCCACATCATGAGATTTTCTTTTTCACAGTGAGCATTTGTGAGATAATTGCTGCTTTTCCCATTTTTTTAACTACTACAAGACTTACATTCACCACATTATACTGCATTACTGCAGTTTCTCCAAATGAGAGGTGTTAGGTCAGGCAGAAAGAAAATGTCATAAACTTCTCTTCAGATCATTCACAGAATGGTTGCAATTAAAGCTAAGAATAAGTCTAAACTGATGGGTAATAGTTTTTATTGGTATCTTTATTACAGAGCAATTATAAAAAGCAGAATCATTTTTAGTAGAAAAGACAGTTATGTTAATTCATTTTGTGGACCCAAATGGCAAGTGGATTCAAAAGTGCGGTCAATCCCACCTGTGAGGTCATTGTTAGGTCCATATGGAACAAAACATTCACAAGGCATGTAGTTGCATAACTAAGAATAACCACTTGCATTCAGGTTTCAGGGTTACAGACCATAGTGTAAATCCGAGTGCTAGCCTCAACTAGAGTATGCCTATTGAATCAAGTGCTGAATGTTAATCCAACATTTATATATATCTCATTTATTCAATGGATTTACTTTAGTTAGGAATATCACCTGGATTTAAGACCATATATTTACTGCTTTTTTTATTTTTTAAAAAAATCAATTCAGTGAAGATTTTGCAGGTAGTCACTTCTGGACGTAGTTGCAGTGACAGTGGATTTTCTGTAATTCTAGCAAGGAGACAATAAAATCTACAGTGCAACTGCCCTAATTTCATCAAGAGTTTGTATGAATTGGGTTAAGCCTGGATTCTTTCTGTTCCTTAAATTAATATTTTGCCTTGGATTCTCTTGGGATGTAAACATGATGGTGGTAATGAAGGCATTGCTCCACTCAAATTAGACTTCTGTCTTCACTGATGAAATTGTCCTCCAGTCACCAAATTTTTTACCTTTCCAATAACTTCAAAGTTCATTTGGGCATTTAGAAATACAGTTTTGGCATCCAAGAAGACGAGCAGACAGGGTTTCCAAAGGAATATGAACACAATAAATATTACAGATCTAGGTCTGGGTGACTTTCAATGTCTTATTCTTTGCAATGATAGAAACTGGGGACATAAGGAACATTTCATTTGAAGGTGGGCAGAATTTTTATTGCATGAGATATATCCTCATTTTGCCCTCTTCCTTGAGTGTTTTTTTTGGTTTTGGTTTTTTTGTTTTTGTCCCTAAAGTTCCCCATTCAGAAAAGAAATCAGGAACCATTCCTTTTTCATTAACAAAAAAAATATTGTATTTCTCTATTGCCTCCTCTCATTAGGAGGTATATTTAAATAGCTTGGTGACAAGTAATCTCCAAGTTTCTTCCAAGTTTCAAAATTAGGATATGTTTTCTGCATTGTACAACAGAGATTAACCTGACTCTATCCCCATGAAGCATCTGCACCAGTTCTATTCCCGATACCTGGATATCTTTTCAAGTGCTCTAAGTGTGTGTTGGCACGAATAAGTGGTCCTACTCTCAATTAATTCCGATGAAGTTGGGATTTCCTGAGAAAATTGTAACTGTGGATGGAAGGATTACTGCTCTTTCTCCTTATATGTGCCTTCTTAATTCCCCATTTGGTAGTTACAATATGGAGATCAGCATTTGTGCCAATGCAATATTGCTTTTTTTTTACAGTCATAGCTTAATTACCAAAAAGGAGGCATTTCTCTTTTACAACACAGCAGTCAGCCCTTCCCCTTCCATCTTTCTGTTTTAACCCCCCTCCCCCCATGGCAATTAAGTTGAAAAGAGATACTTCCACTGTAGTCCAAGAAAACATTTTCCCCCAAGTCCAATTGTGTGGGCTGTAGGCAACTTTACTTCAAGAGGGAAAGAAGCAGAAAATGAGAGGAAAATGTTTTAATTGTTCTCTTAAAGGATTGAACAATGAAGATAGAAGGTTATTCTTCAGGTGCTCCAAATCTGTCTGCAGTTTCTGCATGAGGGTTGTTTTTTCTCTTTTCTTTTTGGTTCACTAAAGCCTTGTTCAGAAATTCCTTCCTTATCTTCAGTAAATATGCGAAGGGATAAGAGGAGTGCCCTTCCTGGGTTCACTTTAAGATTAGTTGGGTTTCCATTTCTGTCCCGTGATTTCTGGGTGCACAGGGAGCCATAGCCCTGTTCTGCCCCTCTATACACTAAATGAAAACATAGAGGTAATTTTTGAATGGTTTTCCACCTTCTCTACTTGGTATTGTTCAAAGTAGAGATGTTGAAGGAAACAAAGTTAGAGAAAAATAGAAATGTAAAGAACTTGCTGAAGAATGTCACTGCTAATTCCCCTCTCCTGCTCAGGAACTCTCCAATTCTACCAAATAAAATAAAATAAAATAAATCCTCAGAATTCAACCACCCTGAAGTTCTTAGGCCTTTTTCTTAAGAACAACCGTAAATAGTTAACCTTTTGTCCCTAAATCCAGATTTATAGATAGTACAGTCATTTCCAGGGATCTCTTTCAACTTTTGTTCTCCATTTGTGAATATCTGTCAGGTTGCAAGGCGTCTCTGCCATGACAGTGAATTGTAAGGAGGGGCAACATGAAGCATAGTACCTAACAATGGATGTGTATTAAAATGTGTATTCTTTGCTAGCTGCTTGGAATGTGTGTAAGCACTGCTGAAGTCTAATACGTATCTATACTCAACAGCTGCTAAATCCTGCTACCTTGTATCTTATGGGTGGGGCCCAGTGGGAAAAGGAGGAAAGTGTGTGTCCTGCTTGGTTCTGGTTCTGGAGATAACTGAGGAAGGCATGTAGACAGGTCAAAAACATTCAAGGACAAGGTGGGCAGAGACTAGTACTGTCATGGGAAAGTGTTAGGGGGGAACCAGTCATATGACATTAACCAATGAATGATTTGCATGCTAAAATTTGAACCGATAACCTATAAACGCTGTATGCTGCCTTTGTTAATCAGTTTTGGAAACTTCTGTGGAAGCATGCTGCGTTTGCTCATATTAATTCATTTAACAGAAACTACTGGAGATATCAGAGTGTGTTAGTGGATGGTGGGTCATCCAGTACGTGACAATATCTTATCAATATTGTCCGAAGTGTATACTGGATAAACTTGGATGGAGTTGTATGTGTTTAACAACTGTCTGAAAAAGTAGAAATTCAACAAGTGAAGTTCCTTTTGTCCCTCCTGGATTTTGCATTCCCCCCCCCCCAAATGCCTGGATTAGTTAGAAAATGCTTTTTCAAGTGATATGGAGAAACGGGGAGGGTGAGCAATCTTATCTCATATGTGCAAATCCCACCCTAAGCCATTTGTCTTTTTAATGAAAGTTTGTGCCTTCTTCCTAGATAATGATTCACATCTTTGTACAGCACAGAGTTATCTCATTGTATACATCTCTCTACTGAAATATTTTCTGTGCTGCCAAACCGATCTCTTGTTTAATTTCTGTTTATATTTTCCCTTCTGGGTAACAGATTTTGATTTGTAAATATTATGTATATTACAAATCTCTGGAAGTATGTTCTTAATCTGTTCGAAACCTAATAAATCTTCATTCCAGATAGCTACTGAATATATAGAGGCTATCTGTGAAACTGTCTTGTTACAAGTGCAGTACCACTCCTCCCTGCAACCCTGTTGGTGAGGATAAAAATACAGCATAAAAGAACCCCATGTTTTGAAATGCATCCCCTATCACTGAGAAATACTAATAGGCCGTATAGAAAGTTTTCTGGTGGGCAAACTATTACTTTCAGAGCTCATTGGCTCTGATTGCTCAGGGAAGGAGGTAGATGGCAATATTTTCTTTCTAATGTTTTCTTTTTTGCCCTCTCTCTCTCTTTTTTTTTTTAAAAAAAAATCTCTGAAGTCTACTGCAACTCAAGGCTTTCACAATTGTGAGGGCTGATACAGGGCCTCTTAGGAGACTTGGGAGAGGGAGCTGAATCCAGCAAATCAAAGACCAGATGTGTCTCAACCCTAAACTGTCCCTTTCTGAGGGGCTACTACTAGCAAAAACACCATGGACTACACTTTCAGAGCTATTCATTGATAAACTGGGGGTCACAAAATGGAAAGAGTGTTCTACAGGTCATAGGTCTCATCTTTTCCATCCACCTCCACTGGGAATTAGGAATGTCCTCTTAGGCCCTGGCTTACTCTTGTACAAATCTTACTCAAGTTACTGTAATAACTTGTACTAAATAGGTAGCAGAACTGTGGCATGCAATTGTCCACACTTAAAAAAGGAAAAGGGGAAAAATATTTTATATGTATGTATTCTTCTATAGAACATGAAGATCAAAAAATGCTGAGTTTGGAAGCAATATCCAATGATTTAGCACATCCTATCATCTGATAGTATGGAGTAGGAAGATGTATGACAGGAGACACACAGCCTTACATCCAGTATTCCCCAACTGTTCCTTATAACTTACCTGGAGTGTGGGAATTCAAAACAAATGAATCCACTTCCTATCCTATACTGTTCAGAACAGGGTCAGGCAAGGACAACATTTTACATCCTGAAGTGATGGGGAAAATGGCATGCAACCAAACTAGCAATTGACTCTTCACTCATCAGTGAATAGACCAGTGTGCTCCATCCAGGTAAGCAGGCTCACCTGACAGACCATAACTAAACACTGTAGTTCATTACACACAAGTCTTGTGGCACAGACTATATAATAGTAGGCAAATTAATTGTTCAGTTCAGCAATTGTTGCTGATTTGCAGCTCAGATACCAATTTTTTATTTGATTAGCTATATTTGTCTATCAGTTACACTAGTTGCTTACAGTTGCTTCCCCAACTTTTTTCTTCAGTGAGCTCAAAGCATACATATGGCTTTCATCCTCTGGACTTTCTGTTCACAACACTCTTGTGAGGAAGGTCAGACTGAAATTAAATGACTGATCTAAGGCCATCCAGTGAATTTTGTGGATGAGTGGGGAATGTGTCTCCAGAGTCCAAATACTACACTCTGAAGACTACAGTAATTGTCCCCTTGATGCCCAGCAATCTCTCTGTTTTATTACAATATGAATGTAGATCTCCTGTTTCCATTGTCAAAAGCCATCTTTCTCTAAAATTCTTTCTCCTTAATTTGCAATTGATAAACTCTGAAACTTATTACTGTTCTTTATGGTCAAGGATGGTGGGTGAGAACACTTCAGTGAATTAGCCTGTTAGTTAAGTGCTGCTAACTCATTCTGAATGTCCTAGAAGTGTTTTGGAGGAATTTCCTAATTCCTGCCAGATTACCTCATGAGATACGAGGCATCTGTACAGCCTATTCAGTGTAATTAGCTTAGTGAACACTTGAGAGTCCTCCATTCAAGTTTCTATTCCTTTTTATCCCATAGGGATATCAACTACTGTGCCCTTTCAGTGCTGTGCCAGATATGGAATGGCCCACTTCAAAAGAGAGGAGGCTGGCCATTACATTTTACACATTCCAGTAGATTCCTTCTGTCTACTAAAGAGCAGGATTCAGAAAATCTTAAATTTCCAGTTGGAAATGAGTTTGTTTCCTTCTTTTGTTTCCTTTTCAGTTCTACATTCTAGAACTAAGGGACAAAATATTCTTTTTGTTGTTCACACCTTTTTACCTAGCTGCCTCTAATTTGAAGGGGGAAAAAATCCAACTGAGAATGTGTTCTTTGTTCAGATCTTTTTTTAAAAAAAATGGTGGCAAAAGTACACAGTGGCTTCCTGCTTTCAATATACATACATATACATATGTGTATGTGTGTGGTGCTGTATAATATAGTGATATATCATTAAACAGCTAGTTGGTAGTTATACGTTTAAAAAGAACTAAATGCATGCACTATTTAAGGATGTTGTTCTTTGCTTATTCTTTCTTACTTTCAAGAATGAAGATTTCCAAATGTCCCCCTGCCCCCAATGGAGGGATTTTTGGGTATATATGTCTGTGTGTGTTGTATTTAGATCCTTTATTTATTTTTTCTATTATTTATTTATTTAGATAAAATGTTCATTTGCAGCTAACCCTACACAGGTAAATGAAATCTCAATATTGATTTCTCTTACTCACATCTACATTCCCAAACCATAACTGGTTCATATCAGGTTGTGACACTTCCCCACTCCAACTTCATAATCAAATTTGAATTTTTTTTTCAAAAATTCAGGAACATATCTTGGTACATATTTTTCCATTATGCATATTTTTCAACCATATAAATGTTTAGCCATTCATGGTTTTAAAAACATATCAATGGTTTTGTGCACATTTTCCCTCTACAAGTGTTACATCTTTCCTACTTGTGAAATGGATGCTTCCATTAAGAATGTTCAAACTGATGAAACTTTGTTCCACTCCTAAGTCAGTAGGCTGATGGAAGAGAAATCGAGTGTTTCAGCCCTCTTCTGAGCCAAGCAGAGAAATCATGAGGGTTGTCATAGGATGGAAGCCTCATCTATCTTGCTCCCAATTGGATTGTAGCTGAAAGGAGGCAAAATCTCTTTGTTCCTTTTCTACCAACCACTATCAGGCTAGTCAAACTTTTGCAAGTTAGTAAATGTGGGCTGGTTTGGATGTTTGCAGACAAGGGGCAGTCAGGAAGGAAGTGATTTATGGACTGTAGTTCTGCAGGAACCTTTCTTGAAAATAAAATTGCCAATGGAGGCACATTTTTTATTCATCCATCCATCTATTAAATGAATCCAATCAATGCCGTTTGTAGTATAGTCCCTGTTGTTGTTATTGTTGTTGTTGTTGTTGTTGTTGTTGTTGTATGGCTTCACATAATTTCTGACTTATGCCTTAAGAACCTCTGCCAGTCAATGCAGAGAAGAATAATTTAGCTAGTCCAATCATCTGCCTTGTTAAAAAAAAGTCTCTTTTATCTCACTTATTTTCTTAATTAATTACATTTATGAACCTACATTTCTCAAATTAGATGAAGTCCATATTCATAGATCATGGAGTGGATGACAGGACCAAAGTTACCCAGTGAGTTTTATGACTCAGTGGGAACTTGAAGCCCAGCCCTGTGGGTTACATGCATCCCTCGGAATCCCCAGTATAAGTAAGCCTCCAGTAACCTAATCTTCCCTGAAACCCAAAGTTAGGTGTGCTTCACTTCAAAACGCCAGACAGACCACTATGGACATTGGAATAAATCCATTTGATCATCCAAATCACATGAATAATCAGGGAGAGAAAGGATAATAAAACTGTTTGGCCCAGTGATATCTTCAGACGTGCTTTTTCTTCTTTTAATTTCAATGGTCTCTGTGACCCCCAACAAGCCCTCAGAAAGTATAAAATCTTACTATGTTGTACACTTGAACATAGATCTCATTTGTCCCAGCTGAAAGTGGCTTGCTGAAATCATCTTCTGGTTCACTGAAGCTATTCAAAGAAGAAGAAGAAGAAGAAGAAGAAGAAGAAGAAGAAGAAGAAGAAGAAGAAGAAGAGGAGGAGGAGGAGGAGGAGGAGGAGGTGGTGGTGGTGGAGGAGGAGGAGGAGGAGTGCTTAACAAAACTTTGAGAAGGAAACAGCAAGCATAAGCACACAGCGAATACTACACTCTGTTAGAAAAATGTGATAAAGTACATAGCTGGCAGGCATTCATTTTGCCTGAGGCAAAAATAAGAAAACAACATTTTTAGCATCTACTGGCTACACTATAGGAAGGCATCTGAAAGAAGGCAGCAGGAGACACAGGTGGCTTTCAAAATTCTTCTTTGGATCCCAAAATAGGTCTGTCAGTGGCTTTTCTAAAGCAACAGTGGGCCTTAATATTGATATTCACAGCTGATCTTCCTAGAAGTATGGGAAAAGGTGTGTGTGTGTATGTGTACGTGTATGTGTGTGTGTGTATACATGCACACACATGCATATATGTGTGTGTACACATCACTATAAATACAAGTTTGATTATTTGTTTTTTTCCTTCAGAGCCAGAATGAAGGAATTAGTGCAGCTGGGATACTAGCTGAACTGCTGTTGTTGTTAACTGCCATCAAGTTGGCTTCAACCCATGCAGATGCTATGAGCGACTGAACTCCAAGAAACCTTCTCATGAACAACTCTGCTGAAGTCCAGGAAACTCAGGACTGTGGCTAGTCTATCCATCACAATTCTCACTTTACCAAGTATTATCATCTATCCTAATGAGTCATGTTGTCTCATGACATGGTCAAAGTATCACTTTGGTTTTTAAGCTTGATTTTCTCTAGAACCCATGGATTGGTCATTTTAGCAATTCATGGTATCTGCAGAACTCTCCTCCTACACCTCATTTCAAGTGGGTTGATTTTCATCCTATCAACTGTCTTCATCATCTAGCTTTCACTAGCCAAACTGCACAGGGGTGATCTTGAAAACAGAGCTTCCAAAAGGAGAAATAGTCTAAAGAATATCACCAGCCTATGATGTTTATCCTTCAAGGGGAGTGCAATCCTGTCTAGGTTGTATTTTGGATTAGATTTTCTACTGCCAACTTGGCCTTGTCTGAATTAACATCTAAATGAAAATCTTGCTCCCATTTCTTAATATTATATTTGTACTTCTTTAATATATATGTAACTAGTACCAAGCTGATTTGTTTAATTTATGTCCTATCTTTCTGTCCAGAAACATAGTAAGCACAGTTAATTATAAAATTTGTATTCAATAAATAATATTAATTAAGGCTGAATAAAAGAACATGAATATCATTAAAAATGTAAATTTAAAAGATGTAGCCACTATCAAAGCAGGTAGACACTAGATCATCTTGCTTGACAAATACTTGCCTAAATAAATTTAAAAAATATATAAAAATGCCTTCACTTGCTGGATGGAGGACAACAGAAAGGAAGTCAACCTAGCCTTCTTCAAATGTGATTTCCACAATATGGACATGACTATTGAGATTGGTATTATGACTGACTACAACATGTACCTCTCAGTTATTTACAGAATACAGGTTTCTTCCCTACGTTCAGGGAATGAGGCCTTCAGCAACATAAATCAATGGAGAGGGGATGAGTTTCACTCAAAGATGCACCAATCAAATTGATTCCCCACTGCAATCCTTCTCTGCTTTGACACGTTAGTGCTGGCTGTCTAGTAGGGATGTAATAACTTTGCTTTCATGGGCAAAAACATATTTTTTTAAAGCTTCCCCATTGTGAGAAGATTCTTGAAAACTGCATAGTTTTCGAGGACCATTTTCAGGTAGGAATCCCCTCTATAAAATATCTACATGTGAGATATTTTGGTCAGAAAATAACTTTTTTTTTTCATATAGAAATGTTGAGTTATATGAAGAAAATCAACAGTTCTTGTTTTCTGTGCAGGAAACTTGTTTTTTATGCAGAGTTTTTTTTCTGTGCAGAAAATGAAGGTTTCTGGGGGGGGGGAAACCCACAACAAAACAGAACAAATTGAAACACCCTCCCCATGTATTTAATATGTTAAGCTCAAGTAGATTCTAGGTATGGAAAGAATATTCATAAATATTTGAATCATGAATGAAAAAAAAAAGATGTTTCCCAAGCATGCAAAACTAATAAAGAGATTCCTGGGTGGGCAAGAATCTTTGCATTTGAGAACTATTGTGCATGAAAAATGCATATGGACTTTTTTTCCCCACCCTCCAAGGAAACAAATGTGGGGGCTGGTTAGTCTGGGCAGTGGAAATTCCTCCTAAGACATTCATTTATTAAGATATTAAAACCAAATCAAAGTAGTTATTGGTAAGACAGGGATTTAATAATTCACTCATTATTGTGGTAAAAAAAAAAGGCAGACAAAAATAAGAGGGAAGTGTTTGACGTACAAAGGATCACAATTTCACAATGAAAATATAGCTTTGGAGAAGAGATGGAAATAAATTTCAAGGGGACAGACAAATGATAAAAGTTGAACTCTGAGACATGTGAGAAAATGCACACTTTGACCATTTTCACATTTCACAGATCACCTTTTCCCCACCAAAAAAAAAAAAAAAGGCAAAAAAAAATTGATCCCACCCCCCTCCAAACTCAATGTAGCTAAAAGCAAAACACTGTGCAAATTAGGCTAATGTAAACATGTGGAAACTTCAGTGTGGGAAAACCACAGAAAGTTCACAGCTTAATGTGAATCAAATGAACGATAAGCTTGACTTAATAGCTAGTACCTTGAGACTTGGTTTAAATCATCCCCATGATCCAGGAATAATGCAATAAGTGAAGAAAGAAAGAATCTTATATTTGTTTTAGAATATAAAGGTCACAGTAGATTTTGCAGCCTGTAGTAAAGGGAATTTGCAGTCTAAATAAATAAATACGTAGCAAGGGAGCTTTCAGCCAGAGTCTACAGCTAGGTTAAATTCAGCTGAAAACTTGAATCTTTTGTGTTAGGTCTCTGTGAGGAAACTCATAAAAGCAGTGACAGAATTTTGCTGTTTTGAAATGCTATTGTTTGTCTTTTGTATATAATACACTTTTTTGTTTAAACCAAAAAATATTAATTTGTCCATAAGATATCATCTTCTTAAGCTCCAGTGATTAACAGCAGTGGACATGTTTCAGATCAGAAAAGGTAGTCTTTTGTATCAAGGAAAGAAATGAGGGTACATGGGGCAGGGAGAAAATAACTATGATTTTCTGAGAAAATAGCCATGATTTGTTAGAGCGTGACACTGCATACATGATCATGAGATCAGAAAAAGGGGTACATTATAATCATCTCCATTGTAACAATGATGATTTCATATTGATAGATGTGTCAAAACAAATACTCTACAAACTAATGAATCATATTCATTATCATTCATTCATTATTTCTCTGTCTTTGTACTTTCTAACTGCTTAACTAAACTACTGCAAGTGACATTAACAATCCACTTATTCAGTTAGGATTGATGGGTGCAGGTGAATGGTAAAATTCTGATGAGCAAAAGACAATGGGAAAAACATCACACACACGCACACACACACAGAGCCAGAAACTATAGCTTACTTTCTGTGCTACAGTTTCCTTTCTGTATTTAAAGTGGAGAATCAAATATTCCATGTCATATTTTTAAGTACAGTATATTATGAGTTATCTAATATGTTTTATGGAAAATGAAATATTGGCTGAGATCCTAAATCAGCTACTTAGTTAAGTATACAAAGGGATATAACAGCACCTTTGAGACCAACTGAGAGAAAGAAATTTGCAGTGTAAGCTTTGATAGAGCCAGTCTATTTCATCAGATGCATGAAGTGAAATGCTTATAGACAAACATGTATGCCCATGAATGAGCAAGTGAGTGTGAGTAGTAATAGAATAGTAATAGAAAATCAAAAGTTGTGGGTGCAATGATGAGATGGCAAGTTAAGTTTTGATGTAGACAAAACCCTGCCACAAACCCAGATGTCAGCTCTGTACATATATCTACTTGTGAATGTCATGACAGAATCTAATCACATCACTCACAACATTAGAAGTACTTTCACTTGCTCATACTCTAAAATGATATATGCCATCCTCTGTTAACAATACTCTCCAACACTCTACCGTGGGCAAACAGGCCAGTCTCTCTGAGAGGATACATGGACATGAATCAGACATTTGGAATGGGAAGATACAAAATCTAATTACAGAACATTTCAGACTTTCTGGACACTCCATCTCAGACCTCAGCAGCCATTTGTGGATATATTTGTGGATATTTCCACAAATTCCAGTCCATAGAAAGTGGGCTGAACAGAGAAAATTGTTTCCTGGCATACTACATGCATTATAACACAACATCTCAGGTTCATGATGACTTCCTTGCCCATTTTAGAACAATTCTTTTCTGGTTTCCAGTCAGCATTATACTATGTTCCAAGAAGTCCTTTCACTATTCATACACTTTAGGCCATATCTTTCCTCCCAACTTTGTCCCCCAACAACCATTAAAGCTGAACTTGTCACTTCATCTCCATACCCACAAGTTCTGCATTTCTACTACTATATATTCTATTACTATCGACATAGATATTCATGGGTATAAATGTTTGTTTATAAGCACTTCACACCATGCATCTGATGAAGTAGTCCATGAAAGCTTATGCTACAAACTTCTGTTTGCATACTGATTCAAACTAATACAGCTATGTCTTTTAGTTAAGTATATTTAATTAAATAGCATCTCCTGGCCCAACCTCTATAATCCTGCAGTCATTGCAAGTGATAAAGGTCTGGTTTCTTGTCAGTCGGGATACAGCATGCTGAGGTTTCCATTCCCTCCTTCCAACATTCTCCAATACAACCCTTAGAAACAGGATCCCTGTCATAATCCCTCCTTGTACCAGAGATTGTTGTCAGAAGGAGACGGAAACATCAGTATGCTGTGCTCCAATCAATAGCAGAATACACCTCCATTCCTCACAGTGACTTGCTTCCCAGTAAAGCAGGATTGAGGAACTTTATAATGGATTCTGGGAGTCATATGAACAATGAACATGAATCAGTTATGTAACTTCATAACTGCAAGAATGAATTCCAGCAATTATTTACAACGGAAGTATATCTTTCAGATCCAGTATGAGCTTGTCACAAAGTTGTATTTACACAAACCAGAGCCTGGGAAAAAATGTTTTGGATTACAACTCGCAGGATAAGCATGCATGGCACATCAATTCAATATTTCTTAGGTCATAAAACTAAAGAGAGCCGTAATCTGATCTTCAAAAGAAACTGGACTAGACAAGAGTTATTGTATGATGCAACTTTACACATCTGCTCCTTGATAAGAAAATATTATCAAATGAATATATATTTTATTCTTCCTCTAAGTAAATTCTATGACTAGAAAGTCTGATTGTGTGTGTGTGCGTGTGTGCATGCACTCACACATGCACACAGATCTGTAAACCACCTGCCAATTTATGGTGATCCCATGCATTCCATAGGATTTTCTTAGGCAAGGAATAGTACTGTATTTGATTTTGGACTGATGAAAGGAGACTATTCATCCATGAACTGCATCACTGCATAAAGCATACTGCATCACTGCTACAAAATAAGCCATAGAAATTTCCATATATACCCACCCTAACTTTCATCCAAAGTCTTGCTGAACCCATCCATGATGCAGAAGTCAATGACATTTTTTCCTGAATATCAAATAATATATCACGGTACTTCTACATATTATTTCACACATTAAAGAAGCTATGCAAGGTGCTAAGCCTTATCCCCAGGCCAAGTTCAGCACCTTGGATAGTTTCTTCAATCTTCACACTGAATTCTGGAGTTAATTAATCACCCCAGTGACATAATAGCCAGAAGCTGCCGCTAGACTTTGCCTCTTCACTTCACTGAACCTGGACTAACCATTTAAACACAGCAGACAATGCACTAGGCTAAAGTTTTTGACCTCTTGTTTCTTCCTAGTCCTCTAATGTTTGTACAATCATGCCTGTATTATCTTGGAAAAGTCTAAAGTTCATATCACTGTTGGCCAATTTTTGGAACACTTTAGCTGTCCTAATGAAAGGTATTATTTATCTCTGATATTTGTTTTTACTTATGGACCAGAAAGCTACTTTGTTTTGTTTTTGCCATGTTGTGCTAAAATGGGACGATATGTCTTTTTGAAAGAAAGAAAGAAAGAAAGAAAGAAAGAAAGAAAGAAAGAAAGAAAGGAAGGAAGGAAGGAAGGAAGGAAGGAAGGAAGGAAGGAAGGAAGGAAGGAAGTCCCCCGTTCTCGAACTGCTTAAGCCTTTCCTAGAGATACATACACTAAGACTGGTAGAAAACAGTGATACAAAGGAAAATCCAATTGATGATTAATGGGTGCAGCAAGGATTTCATAACAGAGAAAGTCTCATAATCTTTCAGCTAACAGGTGGTAGGTTGGGGACCCTAAAAGGAGACCATATGAATGTACACCACAGAACAATATAGTTTCCTTAGCTCTGTATGCTTTCTAAAGCAAAACCCTAATAATCTGTTTCTCGCCCGGACTTGTACCAGTGCATATAAGTAGAAGGTGAATGTGCTAGATAAGATGTCATTTCCGCTACTTAGCATACGCTGGGGGAATAGATGCCTCTTCCATGCAGTTGTGCATCTGCAACTGTGTTCAGATCTGCTGCTGAACTGTAAGAATCATTTCCTCATCCCCATATTGAGCCTAAACAGGTTGATAGTGTAGGCAGAACTCTGTCAAATGTGATTCAGGCCAAAAGTAAAATGTGTCTTCTATTTCATAAATAAATAAATAAAGTTCACAGCTTTCCCCAAAAACAAAACGGTGTGTGCACATACCTTCAAGTGGCTTATTAACTTCCGGTGCCCCATGATTTTCATTCCTTAAGCAAGAAATACTCAGGGGTAGTTTTGCACGTTCCTTTCTCTGAATTATAACTTGCAGTCCATGATATTCATTGGCAACCTCCCAGCCAAGTACTAGCAAAGTTACTAAGAAAGAAATAAGGAAAGTTTAAAATAAGTAAAGAGACTGAGTCTGTCCATCTCTCATTATTGTTCAGCAGCTCCAGAAGAGGAATCAGTCATTGCTGAGAATCTTCCCACTGGAAACAACTATTCAGAATAATCGATATTTTGCCTCCTTCAAGGAACTACATATGTTGAAACATGCTAACCGTTTCCACTCCTTTTAATAAATTCTCCATTTAATATCAGTTTGCTTTCTTCTTCCTTTCTTGACTTACTTTAGTTTTAATAAGACTTTTCTGAAGTATTTTTTTTTAAATTGAGGAATAATCCAGTTCTCTACCCCCCCACCCCAATTTCAATTGTCTAATGATATTGAAATTCCACTGCAGTTGCCTCTCAACATTTATAATGCATAGTAGCCACCAAGGAGTCTGTCTAACTCTTGTTGTACTTGATATTCATATAAATAAATATTTTTTATATCTTTGGGGAAAGTTCTTTGATATCTCACCCCCTTTTTTTTAAAAAAAAAAAACTTTAAATATTTAAAATTCCACTTGTGCCAAAACATGCTGTTAGCTTGAATAAAAATAATTAAAAATACATTTTCTGCTATTAAATATTGTATAATTTCTTTGACAGATTTTCAAATGCACCACATGAGGCCATTGTATTCCTATCCTGAAGGCAACCCTAAACCTTCTCCAACTTTTTTTCTTTTTCTTTTTTTTTTTAAAAAATCTCTTTTGTAGTGGAGAAGTAGCATAATCCATAATAGATAGGCTGAGGCTTAATGAATAAATTTTAAGGAGTTTGGAAGAAAAGGGTAGTTTAAAGGTATTATGCTCTGTGTGGTATATAGCAGTTGCTTTCAGATTACTTAAATGGCTTAAAACTTTAATTGAAAGTGCTGTTGTCCTCTCCAGCTTAGTCTAAGTTTACATAAGAATGTGACAGGAGAGATATATAAAAAGTGAAAGGCACTGTACTTTCATCCAAGACCCTTCAGGCTAAACTTGCTTATGACTGTGGCAATCAGCATCAGGCACAACTGATGCATTTTTATTTAATAATACAACAAGGATCTTAAAATCGTCTGGCTGGGCTCTCTAAATATCAAATTTAATAAAACAAAGTGTGTGTGTGTGTGTGTATGTATGTTGTTTTTTTCTTCTTTTTCTCCTGTGAAGGATGAACAGACAATTGTGATTGGGTTTGACTGGAGTTTTATTTTGAGTTTAAAAATTAATAATCACCTTTAGTGCCTTTTCACTGAAGTTTAGGAACAATTTAAATATGAAGGAATACTTAGCTCCCTTTGGGGCATCACCTTCCATGTTAATCGTTTGGAGGAAGTAGCTGGTGGAGCCATGGGAGGATACGGGTGAAGGAAGTATCTATGTGCACTTTTAACATATGAAATGTTTTCTGAAAGCTCGTATATACAAACACAAAATATCAGAGCTTGGAAATTTACCTTTAAGAAGAATTAATTGAATTCTATTTTTAATGTATGGTGAGATGATGTTTTGGAACTCAACTTTGAATTGCTTTCAGCATGCCATCCTGTCCATTCTTCTTAAAAATAACATTCAGAGCTCTGTGAAATACTAGGCTTCCAATGAAACAAGCAAATAATTGCTCATGGAACCCTCCTTCGCACAAATGCCATTTTATATCCAGCATTAGTACACCAAGTTGCATGGACCAGGTAGATTCATTGTCAGTATGCAAACGGTGCACAAAATTACCTAGCACATGAATCTTTGGTTGTGGTGGTGGGGACATGCTGCACATCTAAATTTGTAAGTCAGACCACAGAGAAGAATGCCCATTTATGATTTAGATTAGAGTTGTCATGTCTTTATTAATTGTATACAAGGGGAAAATATGCCAGAAGGAGCTACACATAGTTAAAACTATGATGTTGTAAGCCACATCAGCTGACATCCTTCTTTCATACAACCATTTAAGAGGTGGAGTCCCTGGCCAATATCATACACAGTTACTCCCAATCAAGACAAAGAAAAGTCACGGTGTATATTCCACATTTCATTAGCATATGAACATTTCTGGGCAATGTAGTAACAGCACATGCCAGTTGGGTTGCTGATGTTAATATATTCTGCAAACCTTCAAAAAGAGTGATGGATTTTCTGATAGCCTAAGCAATCAGAGCCACAAATAGTCCAATTAGAAGATACTGTTTTCCAAACTTTCCTGACTGCCTGGCCTACTTTGACCTCTTGGAACTATGCTTTAAAAAAAAGAAAAGAAAAACCTCACTGCATTTGGAGCAAAATATAGCCAGGGGCCTGGTTTATTTCCTATATATTTAGCCTCACTTATTTTTGTTCAAGCCAACTGCATGTATTTCAGGTCTTTGGGGGAAGTTTTGCATTTGTACCTGCCAGAGATTTCATTTCCAATACTTGCTTGGCTTGGGTGATCAAGGGCATATTCTTAAAATTCTGTTCTCTAAGGTTTACTATATAATGTTCTAGTGATCATATGAATAAAAAAAACTATCAGTATCAGTTTTACTCAGATTATCTCCACACTTCCATTATTTTTTAAAAAATAATTATTCTTATTCACATTTCAGTATGCCCAGTATGCAAATGGCCAAACATAAAGGAATGGCTTGGCACTCGGCCTTGCGTCTTTGTATAGATTTGCGCTCAGCAAGGCCAGTTTGCAAGAAGGTGTTCCCTAAAGCATCAATGAGGCTTAAGTTGCCTGCCTAAATGAGGTTTGGAATTTACAGCCATTAATGGTCGTGCCCAATATGTGCTTGTCCGGTGGACCTCTGCAAACACGTGGATTAGAGTGGCAGAGAAAGGTCAAGTAAAGGTCAAATTATTTGATATCAAGAGATATCTAGTGCTCTCACCAGACATATCATAACCACAGTAACACTAGCAATTTATTTATTTTTTCCCTGATAGAACAAAAACAGTATCATAGACTTTGTCCCTATTTTAGAGTACTTTATTGCTTTTACCTATCAGTATTGGATAATTGTCTGTATTTTGTTTTATCCCTTTTTCACTTTTTGAGAAAGAATTTTCTATACATATTTTAATTATTAGGGATACTGTGGTTCAAATTTCAGAGGGGCTAGGTCATCAGAAGTTACACCTTTGAGGGGAAAGCTAGTCTCTTTCTGCAGATGTCTATAAATTGATTATAAAGCACTAAATACTGTATTGCTTGTTGTTGTTATTGTGTGCCTCCAAGTCATTCCTGACTTAAACTACCCCTAAAGTGAGCCTATAACAGGGTTTTATGTGGCTGAGTATGTAATGCACTCAAGATCACCCAATGGGTTTGCATGGCCAAGCGGGGAATCAAACCCTGATTTCCAGAGTCATAATCCAACACTCAAACCACTACACCATGCTGGCTTACTATTTTTGAAAATAAAAGTGATAACATTTGCTTTGATAAGATATTTTAGGAAAAGTATGGTGTGTGGGGTGTGTGTGTGTATGTGTGTGTTACTATAGATGTGCACACACATACATATAGAATTATTCATTGTTTTATTTTATTTTATTTCATTTTATTCCAGTGTAAGATAGTCTACTGCAGGGTAAATAAATGCAGGTAGCAGTGGGATAGTCAGGGGAATAGTGAATTGATCCTAAGCAGTAATCATTATTTAAAGAATTTATTTAAAGAATACAGATGGTATAAGTGAGCAAGAATCTATTGTTATTTGTGAGGCCATGTACAAAATGGAGCAAAATGTCTCATGTCTATTATAATAGCCATTTTATTATAACAACTGACACTGCTTTTCGCTTTTCAGACCTTATTTCAACCAGTTTAATTTGATTAAGAAGCTTTCTGAAATGCTCAAAGTCTCATTTCCTTAATCTGCTTTAAATTAGTGGCGCACTCTGAAAATAAGGCTGATAGGAGAAAATGTTTTATGTAAAAATATTCCATCATGAAATTTTCTCGTCTCTACTTTACAGGCCAATTTGAAGCACATTTATTCAAATCAGCTCTTATTGATTACAAGCTTTTCTAGTGTCTTTCACACCACCACAATCAGAGCTGCAAGATGTTTGCTTTATGAGGAATTCTACTCGAAATGGGTTGTTGTTCCCCTTTTTCACCCCTGATGTATTGTTTATTTACTATTGCATCACTTTTGCACAAGTGAGCATTGTGCATAGGGGCAATGTGCATACAGGTAAAGTAGGTGAGCAGGTAGTAACGTAAAAGCCACATTATGAACTGATGGGCTGTGCTTCCAAAATGGGAACTCAAATGAGGTGGGCTTGGCATGGGAAAGTGGAAGTGAGGATCCATGGCATGCCACTATCTGGTACATTATGTGGACTAAATAAAACTTTGTTAAAGTAGGCCAATAAAAGCAAATAGAACTAGCAGTCCAAAACTAGCTTCAGTTCCATTGATTTGAATGGCTCTAATGTGGAAAGTACTAAAGCTGAATTTAGCACTGTGGCCAAATTAGCTTGCTTCCTTGAGTATTTTGATTTGCATGCATATTACATCTTTTGGCACTAATTCTCCTCCTCCTCGTCCTCCTCCTCGTCCTAATCCTACTCCTACTCCCAGTTTGACATGTCTCAGTGTGTGATTTTTTAACGTTAGACTGGTAGCAAAACTTATGAATCTTGAAACAACTTAAAATGGTTAATTGCAACAAAGTTGTATTGTTGTTATTGTTATTAGACCAGAAAAAATTCACTTGTGCAAACAATATGAGCCAAAATTCAGTATTACACTTATGGTTATGGAAACTGTATCAACTTACAGATCCCTCTGTAGTCACAATCCTAGCACTATTGCCACTTAATCACACTCTTTAAATATATCAAGACTTGCCACAAAGAGGAAGATAAAGGCATGTTCTCTGCTGCCTCAAAAGACAGAACTAGTTCTAATGGTTTTAAGTTACAGGTAAGTAGATGTGGAGTGAACATTAGGAAGAACCTCTAGCTGGAAATCAAACATATTTGTTAACATTTACCATCTGTACAGGAAGCTGTAAAAAGTAGAAGCTAAGTTCTTTTTATGCATTTACTGACAAAAAATAATTAAAATATATCTCCTCAAAGGCAAAATGAGAGCACTAATTTACCAAGAATCGATTACCTAGAAGACAACTGTTCTGTTCTTGGGAAACTAGGACTGCTGGTAATTGTGAAGGTCAGGTGTAATTTACATACCCTTATCATAGCCAATTATCATGCAGAATCTTGGAAAGTATAGTGTGGTGAAAGGCAGATAATTCTGTTAGAGATTCTTAACCTTTCTTTCAAGGAATTGCAACTTCCACTGTGCTCTGAAAAGATGAAATTACTATTAAAGTGGTTGAACTGCAGTATATAATCCAATCCTAGCTATGCATCAGAATTAGGGAACATATCCAGGCAGAAGTCATGGAACAGAACTCCTTCACCATTGCCTCTGCTGGGTAAGTCTGAAGGTACTTGTAGTGCAGCAATGTCTGGAAGGCCACATATTTCTTACCTTTGATATAAATATCAGTACAAAAGTACAACTCATCAATAGGGCCATGTAGTGTGACTTTTCAACAAGGCCAATACTATGATCCTAGCCATGTCAATGAGCAACATGAACGCACATGCACACACACAAACCATATCAAGTTTCAGAAGTCCTATACTACCATTTTTACAATCTATATTATTGTAACATACATTCAAAATATTTTTCTTTATTATTCAGAGCCGACTGATAATCTAAGTCCCTAAACAGTAACTTAGGCCCTTTCCGCATGTGGAGGGGGAAACAGAGGAAAACATGCTAAAACGAAACTTACTGGCAGCCGGGTAAGTCAGTTGCCATATGGAGCAGTGCGAGCTCGCTGCTCCGCAGTCCTCCGGCATCCAAAATGGCGTCGTCGGCATCCAAAATGGTGGCTTCCGGCTGGCCGAGGCTCTCCACCAAGCAGAGAAGCTCGCCAGCCAGAAGCCCGCCCCAGGCAGATCTGCAGGCACACACCAGTGCATGCCTGCAAATCTGCACCGGAGCGCGGTGACGGAGCTGCACGGGGCTGCACACTCCGTGCTTTTTAAAAACCTCTGAAAAGAGGTTTTTAAAAAACACGTTGTGCCACCAGTTTCAGTCTCTTTGGAGCAGACTGAGGTGCGGAACTACAAAAAGTAGTCCGCCCCAATCCACTCCATGGTGCAGACGACCTCCATCGGAGGTTGTTCTGCTCCGTTTTAATACCCCAGTGCAGAAAGGGCCTTAGTTTATGCATGAATCCTATGTTTCCTATTCAGCTCAATGAGATCTTTTACCAGGTATGATTACATAGGATTGCAGCCTTAAATCTGTAAAAGTGGATATGCTCATAATTGGATATATCTTTTTCCTTCTTTTTCCTTTCTATCAGGTTCATTGAATTGCAAGCTGAAACCTGCTAGGTAACAGATCTGATACCAGTGCTATCATTGGATGCAGTAAAGCTACCAAAGTAATTTCAGAGTGGAAGCACAAAGGTGAGAGGTTAGTCATTTGTTTATGGAGCATAGTTAATTAAAAAAAGACTTTCATATCCTGTGTGACTTATTGAGAAATTAAATCTTTGCCCACAAGAACAATAACCTGAGAGCCAGCTACAAAGCACAATGTTTATCAGGAGAATGCTCATTCATGCAGGCACTAAGAAGCAAAACAGCATCACAAGGAAGGATTCTTGATCCTGAACCAGGCAGGTGAGGTTCTGTGTTTGTACACTAAGTTTACATAAACTGTTTTTCTGGAGCCAGCTAGGTAAAAAGTCAATGTCAGTGCTGGCTCTACAATTTGGCAGAGTGACGTAGAAGGTTATTGGAGATGAGATAGACTTCTGCTGGTGATGTAAATCTTCATGTAAATTTTGTGAAAAGCACAATACTTTGGCATTTAAAGCATTTACTGCAATAGGCATTGCTTTCTACCCTTATTTTTTTACTCAAACACTTTATCCATAAGACCCACTTAATTATGTCTAGTTTACTGGGCATCAACTGCAAAAGAGAAGAAGATACATTCTGTTGGAGGTAGATGTGCAGGAAGTTGACATTTCCACCCACCCACCCCTTTCCTGCCAGCAAAGTCAGAAACAGGAGCCCTGTCACAAATGCAGAAGCAGATCCCCTGTTGTACATCCTGGTCACAGCTGCACCCACACCCTGACTGTCAGCAGAGCAGACCTCCTTCTCTTGATGCAGCTTTTACCTAGTAAAGTAGGTTGGAGGCAGTTAGAATTATTGAATCACAGAATCATAGAGATGAAAGGGTCCCAGTGGGCTATCAGGTTTAATTCTTCACTCAATACAGTATGCCCAGTTAGAGCATCCCCAAAATGTAGCTGTTCAGCCTCTTTATGAAGACATCTACAGAAACCAAAAGACATCTATCACCACTTCTCTGGACAATTGGTTCCATTGCCAAAACATTCTCGCTATCTGTTGTAGATATAACCTGATCCATTGTGAGATTAAATGATTATTATTTTTTTCACATTCTTAAGGATGAAGAGGAGGGGGAGGAGAAGGAGGACTGTATTAAAGATGGACCTATCACAGATTATATATAGGATTGAAAATTGAAGACAGTTATCTCACTTGCCAGTATACAATCGGACCATATGTACACATCACTATTAGAAACAGAGGAACCTTCAACAGGCAACAAACACTGATATAAGAACAGGGTCTCTAATTCCATTTGAGAAATATTGGTGAACATAAGGAAAAGTCCACTGAAAAATCAATGCCAAGTCCATTATGTAAGATATGGAATGGATTGCAGAGGTTGTGATGATGAAGCAAATCCTTTTGAAAATTGCAACAACAGATTTAATGGATAACCATTAATGGTAGTAATGCAAAACATATCTTATACAGGTAGAATTTTGCAGTGCAATCCTTATATGATGATCTTTCTGTGTTTTAAATTAAGTTGCTGTCTCTTAGGCCCTTTCTACACGGGGGTAATAAAACGGTGTAGCGCGAACTCTGACAGAGGTCGTCTACACCGTAAAGTGGATTGGGGCAGACTACTTTAGCGTAGTTCCACCCCCCAATCTGTGCTAGGGTGACCGAAAGTGGTGGCGCCGCGTGCTTTTTATAAACCACTTTTCAGGAGGTTTTTAAAAAGCATGGGGCGTGCAGCCCCGTGCAACCCCATCACAGCACCTGGTGTAGATTTGCAGGCATGCGCAAGTGCGTGCCTGGAGATCTGCCAGGGGCGAGCTTTCTGGCTGGTGAGCTTCCCCTGCTGGTGGAGAGCCTCCGTCAGGTGTAGGCTGCCATTTTGGATGCCGCAAGATGCCGAGGAGTGTGGAGCAGCGAACTCGCGCTGCTCCACGTTGCAATGAACTTACTTGGTTTCAGGTAAGCTCCGTTTCAGCGCGTTTTCCCCATTTCTTCCTCCCCGTGTGAAAAGGGCCTTAGTCTACTTCTTTTACATGATTCTTCTTTCAAGGAGAAACTGGAATATACCCTGATCAGATTTTTGTTATATATGCCAAGGACCTGTTTTATATGCCCAAGAACATTTGTGGTTTAAAGGTAGTGCTTTTGAACCTCCTAGTTGCTTGTTATAGGGTTCATTTCAAGGAATAAATAGGAAGTAACTAAGTTATACTATAATAGAATGATAAGCTTATGTGATGGAGATGATTCCCCCACCTTTTTTTTAATAAATAGAGGGATATGTTTGGTCGCACTTTCTGTGTGTATTTTCGTACTGTTAGCAAGTGGTTTGTAGTAATCAGATTATATACATTTAAACTGTAGTCATAGCAGCAACTAACTACCTCTCAGCTCTTTGTATTATTTGTATTTATATTTGTATTATTACCATAACTCATTTCCTTTAAAACTTATCTTTTAGAGTACAGTCCAACAAAAGTTCTTATAATAAGAAACGTCAATAGTGTCTGAAGATCCTGATTATTCTTTCCATTTTCCTATTTAACATTGGATGTACCTAACATTATAAAATAAATATGGAATAAACATAACACCATTATAAGTTGGCTGTTCAAATATACATCCCAGTCTCTGTATCTGTATGAATCTTTGGTAAAACAACTTCAGAACTGTGAAAGACTTATGGCAGAGTTCCAATTTTGCCTTCTATCAATTTCAAAATAGGGCTGTCCACATACAATAGCTCTGACTGAGCCATGCAATCCAGCCCCTGGTGGGCCACTGATGGAAAACAGTTGCCTGGCACTAGACCTCAGAATACACATTATCCTCGCCACTTGATAGCTTCACCTGTGGATATTTCTGAAGGCTATCCTTCCAACAGGCTGATGAAGTTGGGGAGAAGATAACAATATAGCACACACAGTGAAACAAGATTAGCTATCTCCCCTTATCTTTCATCTTAGTGACTAATTTTCCATTCCTTACTCATAAGGAAAATTAGCTTCTAGGAAGGAAAAAAAAAGGAGAGATAAACAACTGCTGGAAAAATGTAGCCAGTTCTACCTCCTTCATGGTGTGTGTATGTATATGAGAGCAAAAAGAGAGAGAGAGAAAATTTTAGTTGCCATATAATGTGAAATCTCTAGGAGTACTTAATTCACTGTCTCCTTCCATCTTGTCTTCTTTTTTCTCTGTATTGGAAGGCAATGAGGCCATATGGCCCATGTCTCAGCAGCAAGTGCTGCATTATCTGGCCTTTTTAAGGGAACAGGGTGTGCCCCCACAACTATGACCTTGCAGGTTTTAGTAAGATGACCCATACACTACATTTATAATGTGGAAGGCAGCAGAGGAATGAAAAAGATCATCCATCCCATTGATGGATCTGAAAGGGCCAGTTACTTTTCAGCTGTTTAGTAAGATTATGGGCCTTTCTGCACTATACTATTATTGTGCTGTTATTCCACTTTCGACACCCTATAGAATTCTGGGGTTTGTAGTTTACTGAGACCAAAGAGCTCTCTGGCTGAGAATTTTCCCTAAACTGCAAACCACAGGATTCCATAGGATATTGAAAGAGGAATAATAGCACTATAAAGGCCCTATGAAACATTTTTTTTTTCAGTCAGGCTTGGAAGCTAGGCTGATAAAAATAGCTTTTTCAAGAGCCTTTTTGAGGGTGTTGAATGTCTGGGAGTTGGTGGCTAGTTCTAGGTGCAATAAGACCAATCAAGCACTTCAGTTTGAAAATAGCAAAGACTTGGAACAATTACTGAAGAAAATACAGGAAGAAAGTGCAAAGACAGGTTTACAGTTGTACATTAAGAAAGCAAAAATATTGACCACAGATGATTTACTTAACTTCAAAACAGAGGATGAAGAGACTGGAATAGTTCAAGTGTTTCCACACCTTGGCTCAGTCATTAATCAGAATGAACACTGCAGTCAACACCAAACTAAATATTGAAATATTCAAAATTCCTGGCTAAAAATATCACTGAAAATCTGGAACAAATAGAAATGAGTACTTACCCCGGATCCCTCTCCTATCATTTTTTCTCCTTTATTTCATAACAGACACAATCCATTGTTGTTGTTATTTTTTAAATGGAAGATCACAATCTTTACATAGTTCAAAATCTATTTAAAAGAGGCAAATTTTCAAAAAACTTAAAAAAAAATCTAAAAAAGAATTGGTCATGGAGATTGCATAATGGAAGTTTAATTGTCATCACTTATACCAAATATCATCCTTTAAGTCCAAATTGTCAAAAGGGGAAAACCCTAGATATTAATAATCTTTTAAAAAATGTGTGAGCAATCTAGCAATGTACAAAAGGGACAGTCCTCTCTGATTTATGAGTGTGTAATTCAGCATAACAGATCTTGGACAGATCATGGACAGATCTTTTAAACCTAGAAACAGATGTCTCCAATATTGGAACCTCTAGTGATTCCTCCAAGATATGAGCCCTCTAAGAAAAAAAAATACAAAAAGAAGAGTTATTAACTTGAACTACTTCTGTAGTATAACCTGTTCAATTTCTATTTCTTGAATTTGTAATGTCTTCTCTGTTTGGAAAAACTCTGTTTCATTGTTTGATTGTTTATAAAGTTGTGAAACATAGCACACAATATTTATTTATTTATTTATTTATTTATTTTAAAAAAAGGAGAATGCAAAAAAGAAAAAAAAGGGAATCAGAAGACAATGACTTGGAGGGACAGCTATGAAAGAATTAGACAAAACCCTGAAGTGTAAATATATATCATTGAATACTAAAGTTAGGATTGTCCATGGCATGATATTTCCAATATGTGTATATGATTGGGAAGGGTGGACAGTGAAAACAGCTGATAGGAAGAAAATCAACTCTTTTAAAATGTGGTCCTGTAAAAGTGTTGTATAGCTACTGCGGACTGCTAAATATACAAATAAATAGGTCCTAGAACAAATCATTTCTAAATTCTCCCTAGAAACCAAGATGACTAAACTGAGACTGTTGTACTTTGGACACATCGTGAGAAAAAAATAACTCAATAGAAAAGACAACAATGTTTGGTAAGGTAGAAGGCAGTAGGAAAAGAGGAAGACCATATAAAAAATAGATAGACTCAATCATGGAAGACTCATCCCTGAATCTGCAAGATCTGAGCAGTGCAATTGAAAATAGGGTGTCTTGCAGACCTCTTATTCATAGGGTTTCCATTAAGTCAAAGTTGATTTGATAGCAGTTAAAACAACAGTCTTCAAATTCTGCTTGATTTTTTCTTTAGGTGAAATTCAGGGGTAATCATATTTCAGTTGTAAATAAAATATCCCTCTTGCTAAGATTTTTTTTTTATGCAAAAGTCCATAGACACAGCCATCATTTCATGTTTGGCATATTGGGAACCCTTTCCACTTATCTTACCTGCCATACTACGAGGAAGAAACACATACTGACCTATGAAGTAAGCTCCTTCTATGTGTTGTACAGAATGGGTATGGTCATTTTCAAATTCATGTTTACCAAGAATGGTGTGTGCACTCCACACAGCCATTTAGATTTGTGGCAGCTACATTAAACTAGAAAATGTCAAGGATCATTTTTGTTCAATGCAATGTGTCTAAAGAGCTGAGATATAAGGAAAAAAAAATACTTTAACAAGAATGGCACCATTATGGAGTTTTCAATTTGAGTTTCTGTACCCACTAGCGCCTTTTACTAGACACTAGTGTGTACTCAGATATAATAGAAAATAACAAGACATAGTATATTACATTTACAGTGCATTGTGTACTGGTTTATTTTGACCGTGCTTAACACACAGTAGAATATTTGTTGCCTGATGAAGGAAACAGAGAAAGGAGATGGTTACCTGTGTAAAGGAGGAAAACTGTTAAATGATTAAATGTGATATTTTATGTATGACTGTTAGAAGTAAAACCCATTAACTCCAATGACATTTACTGCCAGGTTACTGTGTTTATTGGGTAGAGCCTTACGGAAGCAATTCTTTGTCTCTTTGCTTAGAAATAACATTCACTGAAAGTGCCAGCATGATTTAGTAGTTTGAACATTGGACTACAACTCTGAAGACTGGGGTTTAATCCCCACTCGGTCATGGAAACCTAGTGGATGACTCTGGGCAAGTCATACTCTCTCAGCCACAAAAGCAAACTCCCTCTGAACAAATCTTGCAAAAAAAAAGAAGAAGATAAATTTGTCCTACAGTTGTCATAGGTCAGAAATAACTTAAAGACACTCAGCAACAATATTCATTGAACTCAGTAGGTCTCATTTAACCTGAAAAACACTGGGTTCTGTATTACGTTATCTTCTCTAGGGCAGAGTGTTGCAGAGATACAAAACAAGTATTTGACATTTATGTTGCTTGACAGGTAGCGTAACATTACATTTACTATTCAGTTTGCCCTTTAATTGTAAAATAATTTACCAATTACTTGAATCATAAAGAATGGAAGTGCAGAACTAACATCAACAGATTAATGCCAAAATGTCTGAAGAGTGTGAATCAGCATATCTCTGTGTGAGCTGGGATAAGATAGAAAGATATCACATGTTTCTTACAGATCTCTTCTAAAGATGTCCAACTTTGTACACACCAGTAGTGAACTGGCCTAAAATTAGCAAAGCTGCAATAGCTACAATGTTATAAACCAAGGTGACAATGGCATATTTGATGCTGATAATTGGTGTCGGCAAGCAATAGATTAACAAATAGACTTAATGGATTTCATAAAAAGAAGTGGTGATTTGAAAAACAAGAATATTGTACAGTTATGCCAATTGTGTAGCAATGAATTCAGAATGCCATTAGGTGTGTACTTTTGATCCTAAACAATAGCCTTGCCAGTCCTTTTCAGGATGTAACAATGAGAAATAGCTGACATAATGTACAATAGTCCATTCTGGGTTTTGAATGGGCATGAAGTGTAATTGGGTATGGCATACACAATTAGACGTAAGCACAAATCAGGCACTATGAAAACATTGTCAGTTTGTGTACATTGTGTATCTTTTTTTTCTTTGGTGGGAAAAAAAATGTTCCCAAATGTATTGCTTGTGTGCATGAAACTAAACATATCTGTCTGCAAAATAAACTGAAATATGTCTGGGCTATCTAATATGAAAGCATATGACTAAGGCAAAATTGTTTTCTCAGTCTTATGGATGGATCGTCAGACTTCAACTGGGATTACTGAATACAAAAGAAAGTACAGTTTCTATATCATGAATAACTCTCTAGAGAATAAGCTTTCATATATATACATATGTGTACTTAAAAATATTTATTTATTGCTTTAGAACAATAAACCCCACTGATTTATTAATAAACCAACAACAGCTATTCCAGACAGATTGTCCTCTTGTCTTTCTTTCCCCTTTTTATACCACTTGTATCTACCAGCCCTGTTTATAAAGGCAAATACATTATGCCTCCTACTATCTTGCTAGACACTATGTTCTTAGTCATAAAAAAATAATTGAGATTAAATCAGGACAGGGTCAGAATAGATGCAGATAATTATACTACAGAAGGAGCCATAATTTGAATCAAGTGCCACTTTATTTAGCACAATGGTATTGAGCCCTATTGATACTGAGCCCCGCTTGATATGGTCTGAAATACTAAGTGCTATTATGGACACCATCAATTTGTAATGAATGAAGCAATTCTCAAAATGATGCTGTGCACTTAAAAGCCCAGAGTCATCCCCCCTCTCCTATTTCTTTGGTGTATAAAGATTTGATGAGACTCCAGCGTAAAATACTATGGTTTCAGCTGTGGCTTTTCTTTTAACAGTTGTGTCTTGAAACAAATGATTGAGCTGAGCAGCCAGGTGTTCATCTGGGAGATGTCTTGTCTAAAGGTCATATACAATTCTCCTTTCTGAATGGTTAACTCAGTTTGATGGTACTGACAGCTTATAGCTAAAGCCAAAGGTATTGTAGTGTAATGGTTATGGTGCTGGAGTAGGATATGGGAGATTCAGATTCCAGTTCCCTCTGTTACCCTGGTTTCTCAGGACTCCTTTAAGAGGATTCCCAAAAGCTGTCAAAATTGTCTCTTGTGGGGAAAAATTAGCTCTGAGCAACTCCTTTAGCCATGCAGAGAAGACAGGGTAATTCAGGATCTTTTAACCCAATTTTAACTGAGTCAGGCCAGAAATCACACAAAGGGATACAATGAATAACTTTTATTGACTAACAATAGGTTATACTTAAGCTAATATACACCCACACTCACTCAAGAGCTAATAGATCATAGAAAGTTAAAATTCATACAATCACTCAACTTCACACACACTGCAAACATACAAGACTATATAGAAAGTTAGAAAAAGGAAAATTAGGAAAGAAAGAAAAGGCAACACAAAAGGTTTGATATCAATTCAGAAGTCTTCAACTGGAAGAAACGACCTCAGCCACGCCTTGAGGGGCTGCAGGGAGCTTACAAACTTCATTGTTTTGAAGATTTGAGAGAAAGCTCCTTACTTTAAGCTCTCAAACCTCCAAAAACTTCCTCAAGAACTATTCCCAACTCCAACTCCTTCAAAAGAATCTCTCCAACTCCCCAAAAAGAATCAGAAAATCCCTAGTTATATGTGAACCATGTCTGGGAAAGCCAGATGTCCCAACTTTTTATTGAGATGGAGTATTTCTTTTTTTGTTCAAAGAAAATACAACCAAAACATCCTTGCTTTTTCCTGTAAGATAGTATCTCTCCGGAGATTCAAGCATGCCTTAGGTGTCAGATTCCAGGCCATTTGCATTGTTTATTGTCTTCCTGATGGCTGCTGACCATCCTTTCAAGTTTCCATGAGCCAATTTGCCAGATACCCCAAGATGTATGACAGAAAACAGAGATTTCCTGCCTACATGTCCTTTCAGTATCTCTATGGCTCACTATTTTTGATATAAAATAATTAGGTTTCTCAGGACATGGTTTTTGGGTATGCTGGGTGTATAACACCTCTACTCCATAGGACTCACATGGCAATATTGAGCTACTCACAATCTTTCAGCTTGACCCAGTTCACAGAATCGATCGTGGAGATGAATTTGGGAGAAGGATTAATATGTGTACTGCTTTGAGTTCACTGGGGAAAAAACAGAATAAAAATAGTTAAATAAAGCAGTAGCCAAGAGGTACCTGCAAAGCTTAGGGGGGAAATGAAGAAAAGTTTCTTCACAAGCAGGGCAACTGAATGCCATAGTGGTGATGATGGGAATGAAAAAAATATTTCAAATAAGTTTTCTGTCATTCAACCCTAATCAGGAAGAATAATAAACCAATTAGAATTTTGCTCATTTTTTCCCCCGGGTATTCAGTGTTCTGGAGTGTAACACAGGAATTATTTTGCTGATGAAAACAGTTTTTTTTTGTTTTTTTGGGGGGGGAAACCATGTTTTTCTCAACAGAATAATCTGTATATAACACTTTGGGATGGTCAAATACAGAGAGAAACTTTCCCTGTAACCCGTTCATGTGACAAAGTGTCTCTGTGTTTCCTTCCTGTTAAGAAAGAAATAGAACAAAAACAAACAGTGAGCTCATTGGTGGTTACTCTTTCAAGAGTACAGAAGTACAGGGAATAGATGGAGAATTAAGAGTTGCTAGAATTTAGTCATTATTCTATTTTATTAAAATATATATTGTTTCCTGTCTGTTGGTTGGAACTATTTCTGGGCAACTACAACAACATGTGACAAGAAATGCTGTATCTGATTAAAGCCCTCTTTAGTTCAATTTTCCATTTCCAGTATGCTCAGTCAGATGCCTATGAAAAGTCTGTCAGAAAAACATGGTGTGACTTATGTTTCATTTCATGTCTTGGAGTGCTGGAAGGAAAGAAAAGCTGTCTGAGGCAGAAAGGCTGTCATTTTTGGTGAAAGACTCTGGTTCAGGAAGACTTTGGTTCATGGGCACCACAATTGAATTTTGCAGCTCTGTGTTTTTAAATATAAAATATGGGACACAAGATTGGGAGACAGACATTGAAGAAATGGTTGCTCATTTGCAGTGGGATAACAAGGATGTCTGAAGATAAGACTACTTCTGCTCTGGAAATTCCCCCCAATTAAACTATATTTCAAAACTGAAAGATTATCTCTTAACTCTCCTCTGACTTTGAAATAATACAGACTGTAGCAGTCAAGAAATACTTTCTAAAGCATTTTGTGACAGAAGATTTAGAAGTTTATATTTTATTGTTATATCTAACGACTTAGCCATAGAGTAAGAATAAGGTTTATGTGAAATTAAATTTGTTTTCTGTTTTAAATCAGTTTGATTTAAGTATGTGAGTCTTTGATAAGTTATTTACAGTTTGTTTCACCTTGCTGTTACAGGTAAAGAATCCACAGTCTTTGTTTCTTTTCAGAGTTTTGTGACGTGTATATAGCATTGTTGCAGGATAGTTAGTTGGAAACCGGAATTTCTTGTAACATAAGTTACCTAGTTGGGACTACCTGTGGAGGACAGTTCTCTGGCAAATCCCACTGGTACGACACTCCATGCAATACTGAAGTTGGTATAATTCCTTGTACAACACAAGTCAACTGGGCTTGCTGCCAAGAAACAAAGAGACAGGATAGATGGCCCTTTTTATGAAAGATAAAAGAAAAGAGGAACTGGAAGCAATAAATGCTGCTACAGTAGTTTTGAGTAAGCAACTCAGTTCCAAGGGTAGAGCCCACATTCAGCAGATGTCAATGGTTCATAGACAGGACACTGGACCAATCAGTCTGGACATCTTCATGCATACATTACTCCTGCCAACACATTCCCATCCTATCTTACAGGAACAGGAACATATATCACACACTTATATTTGTATTTTTGGAAATAACAAACCAAGGAACTGTGAATTTTCAAGTCTGCAAAAAACATGCACAGGCCTGGACACTGAAGTCTGAAAAATTTGAACACATATCTGATGTTAGTCTTGTATAAAAGATCCAGCAAAAAAGCAAAGGAAAAATGTATTATCCAAAATCAGATGCTTAGTACCACGTACCAAGTACATAGAACCAAGGACAAACTTGGGTTACAGATGCCTATGGCCTTTCGAATCTCTGAAAGAGGTGCATCTTGGGAGAACAGAAAAATAATTAAATGTTAGATTCAATTATAAATTCAGACAGAACAATTTAAAGAAGACAAAAAAAATTCATGATATAGTCTCGGAGAAAAGTAATCAATGAACATGGAAAAAGTTCATGAGAAGTTGGGGCTATAAAAGTTGGGGAATTTCTGAAAGGAAAACAAACTTTTCATTCCACCTTACCCCCTTTCTTCTTTTTCACTTCTTCCTTCTGTCTTATTTTTATTGGGATTTGTAATTTAAAGACTTCTCTTAAGATGAGAGAAAGAATGTAACTTTGGTTTGGGCTAAAGCTAGCTTTTGAAATCTCTTTTTAAAATAGAGGAACATGTTCAGATACATTTTCAGACAAGAACCTAGGATTTCCTCTTTTATCTTATCTCATATTTTTGAGAGAATTCTTCTTTTCTAATTCTTCCCTCTTTGTGGTCGAATTTCATCAAGGAACACCACACTTTGAGACAGGTAGATATATAATTTGCATTTTTATTTAAGTTGCTTTTTGTTTTTCAATCTGTATATGCTTGTCATTGGCTAGGCCTATTCAGAGTTAACCACAAAATAACTGGGATAATTGGAATCCAATCAGACCAAGTGGTTTCTAAGACAGTTGCTTTGTCAATTGCTTCTGCTCACAGATATCTGCTGAAAATTCTACAGGAAAGGGGAAGAGCAGTGATAACAATGGATGGAGGTTGCCCATATCATCGCAAGATCCATACAGTGAAAGCACATAGGGATTCATTTGATCTTCCCGACAAGATGAACTGATGTGAGAAAATGAAGGGAGGGGCAGAAATGGTAGAAGACACAACTAAGTGGAGATGGAGTACATCTCCCTACCTCCATCTCTTTAGACGTAGGGACTGAAGGTTCTTTTCCATTTTTTAGCTAGTCTTTTATCACCTTCTGATAGCCTGTGTTTCCAACTTGTGACCAATGGTGAGCTCCAAAGGAGGAAGAGTTAGCATCACTTAAATCTTACACATAGACAAAAGTAAGCTTCACATGGTTTGCTAGACTCAGAGACATCCAGGAGATTAAATCCTTGACATTGCTGTCTACATATTAGCATCCATTATATATCTATAAACATCCATTATGGACATCCATTATTCATATCTGTTCAAACAGAAAGCATACATAGCCTGTTTGAGAGTAGCAATTCTGTCATGTTCTATCTTTCTCAGCATGATCTCAGCAGTAAGAGTTCAGTTGTCTATCAGCAGTCCTTCTACTACAATGGAAGTGGATGCTCAGGTCACCTTCCTAATCGTTGCCTGTTTTATATCTTTCCTAGCCTATCAGCTGCCTTTGTCATTCAATAAGATAGGCACTTTATATAAACATGTTCTTAGAATTGACATTACACACCACATACTCTTGGATGCCATCAGATTACATCAGCCATCTGACTGCATCAGCCATTTCCTTTAACATAGAACCTGTCCTGGGTTCATTACTGATCAATATGCTGCAATTGATTATAGTTGATTGGCTTCATGCTCTGAATTAGCCATTGTGCCTTTGTTGCATGTGGACACACATTCCACAATATACAAAGCTTTCTTCTTTATATTTTGTGCTTTATAAAAACATCATTCACATTTTTGGCTCTTACATTTTGCAAGTAGTAACCCAAATCAGTGTGTGCCCTGTATCTGAGGAAGCATGAGGGGTGAGAGAAGCAGAATTAAAAGTGGATATAGAGAAAGAGCAAACAAAAGACTGGAGGCAGAAATAGAAATAACTAACAGCATGAAGCAAGAAATGAAGGAGGGATACCTAAAGTAGAAATGAGACTGAGAAGGAAGAGACAAATGATAGACGGTGCTACAGAAGATAAAATGGATGAGAGATAAATCACATGATAGCTGATAGGAAAAAATGGGAGGATAGGTCTGAGGACACAAAACGTAATGAGAAATAGAGGCAAGACTATTAGGGACATAGCTGGGCAATTATATCAGAGATTAAATTATTTAATTAAACCAGCAAAAAATTATTTCTTTTTCATAGCTCTGTCAGGAGCAGAATTACCTGTTAAAATTGGAAAAAACCTGTGTGATGGTCACTTTGCACTTCATGTTCTTAAGTCTGTTATTATTTTATCAAGAATTTTAAAAATATAAGGTGTAAATATGATCAACATGTGAGTGAAAATTCATGCATCACATGGGTACATTCTAGTAAGCCAGGCTGGTTGCAATTCCTTGTGAAGTGTGCATTACAGTGGGCCCACCTTAGGGACTGAACAAGGCTGGGAGCAATGGCAGTAGGATTGTCTATGTCATCCTTATAAGGCACAGCAACAAAGCCAGAGAGTGAATTAAGACACCTATACTACAGGATACCTCTTTATTGTGAGAAGGCATATCTAGTGTATTCTTTGACTAAGATTCAGTTGTGAGAAGGCATATCTAGTGTATTCTTTGACTAAGATTCAGTTGAACACACTGCTACTATTCTCATCCTAGTCTTAACTACAGATCAAGTACAATGACTGTTATAGAATCACATCATCAGTAATTTCATTAAGTTATGAGACACAGATATGTTCAGTGACTAGAACTACCCAGACACCCAGGATCTTCTACATTTCTTTTTGTTACATTTATATGTCTTGGGTCTAGAATATGTGAAGGACTACATTCTCTCATATAAGCCTGCTTGGGCATTGAAATCTTTAGGAGAGACCCTTCTCTCAGTCTCATCACCTTCACACATGTGTTTGGTTGCAATGTGGAAGGAGACTTTCTCTGACGTACAGCTCCTTTCTAGAGAGGCTAGATTGTGTTCTCCTTGTTGTCTTTCCATTGGGAGGTGAAAAATTATTATTCTGACAAGTTTAAGAGAACTGTGTTAAGTATGTATGATGTCACAAGCAGAATATTTTAAATATTGAAATTAACATTTATAATCATGGCACCATTGCAGTGGCTGCAAATGTCCCCTCCCCAAAACCCACCATAGAACCCAGGGAGCTGCACCAACTGAAGAAATCTGAGGCCATTTCTGCATGAGGTATTTGAAAGGGTGCAGTCCGTCCTTCAGGGAGGACGTCTGCACTTGGGAGTGGACTGGGTCTGGACTTCTTAATGTGGATCCACACCTCAGCCTGCTCCGGAATGACCCCAAGTGGTTCTCCAGCATGTTTTTGAAAGACCAGAAAAATCAGGTCTTCCAAAAGCACAGAGCACACCACTGCAAGCCTGCTCCCTTGTGCAGATTCGCAGGTTCACACCAATGCGAGCCTGCGATCTGCCAGTGGTAGGCTTTAGGCTAGCGAGCTTCAGTGTTTGGTCGAGACCCTCAACCAACTGGAAGCTGCCATTTTCAATGCCGGAGCAGTGTGGAGCGATGAGCACGCACTGCTCCGGAGCAGCCTGGACCGGACCAGGGAGCCAGAAGATCTGATAAGTAGCAGCGTGGGGCAATTCCCTCGCCCCGTGCAGAAATGGCCTGAGTTATTCTATAGTGGAACAATGAAGACTGATTCATCAAGTCCCTTCCTACCAGGTATCTACAGGCCAAAAAGAAATTTTTTCAGGTCCCTGCAGTGTATCTTCTCACAGTAAAGAGGGATGGCATAATATTACTGTCTTAATTCACTCTCTGGCTTTATTGTTCTACTTAGGTGGTGATGATGCTCGGATACTCATGGACACAAGCGTGTGAAGTAGGTCAGGGTGAGAGAAATTAGTGTTATAAGTCTTCACTCATTTTGCTCTTGAAGGAAGGAATCAGAAATTTTAGCAATTTTCTGTCTGTGAGAAAGTTTTCAAAACTGGAACAATTTTCAAAGACTGTTCACAGTTCAAGACTTATTCTGCACATAATCCATTTGTTCTTATCTTTTGCAAATGCAAACAAATTTCCTGTGCAGAAAACAATATTTTCTGCCCCTAAATTAATATTTATGTGCAGTAATACTATTTATGTGCAGAAAACATTGTTAGCTGCACAAAGAATGCATTTTTCTACTGAAAAAGAATATTTTTTCCTCAAAAGATATGTCCTGAACTGCAGACATTCTCATCAATCCAAGATTCTTTTTTTTCAGGGTTTTCAAACACCTAAAGAACACATCTTGACCTGTTTTTGAAATATTTTTAATATTCCTTCCATTCCTAAGAGATGGTCCAAGGTCACTCAGTGAATTTCACAGCACATTGGGACATGAAACCAGATATCTCAGAATCCAGTCTAAAACTTGAATCACACTGGATCTTCATGACAAAACAACCTAATAAAGCAAATACCAGCTACAATTAAGCATGGTAGCTATTTCAAAATTGGAGTATTTTCACTTTAGTCACATGCAAACAAATACAAACTTCTTGTTTAGCATCATATATCCAATATGAATGAAAACAAAACACACTAAAATTAGAAGAAAAAGTCCTTTTACACTTAAAGAAATTGTGAAATTATGTGGGAAAATTTGTTTTCAGACCCAAAACACCAGGCCAGTCAGATGTCAATTACAATTACATGAAAAGCAACATGACATTTATTGAAGGTGTTTTTTATCTTGACAAGTATGGTCACATTTCATTTAGAGAAACAGCCTGGATTTGTGGGTTTGTTAGGGGACAGCATTGGCCCAAAACTGATAAAATATATATTACATGTTATTGAAATATTTGCACAATTCTATCTCTGGCAGTCTATCAGATTTCTTGAATGTATCACAACATCTTGACATCATCACGCTATCATTACAGACATATTTTGACATTTTAATGTCATTTCCATAGGCTATCATCTTGACTAATTAAATGCTGTCAACATAGATTTCTTCTGACACTATTCTGCTTTGTTCGCCATCAGAACATTGTCTCAGAAGACTTCAGCCAACACGGCTGTGAACTTTTTATGAGGTAGTGAAGGACAGAGTCTCCTATGAGAAAAACAGTCAAATTTGAATCTATCATGCCCTTTAGATCTGCTGCATCTAATTCTTCAATACAATTTTTCATGGATTATGCATTCCTGTAGCATTTCAGAGCAAAAATGTAGATGTCACTTGCCTTGCCTTTCATGGAAACTACTTAAAGTGTCCATCTCTGTGTCCTATCAGTCCAGAAAAAAAGAAAATGGGAGGATTGAAGAGAAACTTCTCTGCTCTGGCATCCAAGTTAAGAAATGCACTATTAGAGGCCCAATTGGTGCTAGCTTTGCTATCAGTACTAAGTGGCAAAAAATAGCTGTCCTCTAAAGCCCTTGGGACCTAATTGGTTTACATAAATCCGCATATGTACATGCTTTTAAATCATTTAAAAAACATTTTAGCCAGTTTTAATTTTTAACTTGTTAAATTCTTTAATACATTTTTAATCTTTAAAATAATTTTAGTTTTGTATTATTTTACACTATCAGACAGGTTGACTTTTTTCTATGCTTCCCTGAGATCTTTAGAGGGTGGGCTAGATGTATTTTAAAAAACAAATTAAACAAAATGTTATTTTATTACCTTTACCTAATGAAGAAGCCTTTGAACTCTGAAAGCTAACAGGAAGTATTTTGTGTATTTTGGTTGGCTCATTAAAGGTATCACCAAAAGATGGATTTTATATTTTTATTTATGTCCAACATTGCTACATTTGAATCCAGGGCTCTATATTCTTCACTAAGTTTCTTTTTGAAGGCAGCAGTGAGTAATTTCAGCAATTTTCTTCCTGCTGTGAGAAAGTTTTTGAAAACCACACCATTTTTAAAGAGCTATTCACAGTTTGGGGCCTATACTCTACAAAGTTTGCATGTGGCTATCCTATGCAGAAATGCTGTTTTCTGCACAGCAAATAGCATTTTCAGCATGGAAAATAATATTTCAATGTAGAACTATTACTTCCTGCACAGAAAATGTTGATTTTTTGATTATTATTTTTTTGCAGAAAAAGCTGTATATTTTTTTTTTGCAGAAAAAGCTGTAATTAGGGAATTGTTCTGCATAAATCTACAGGCAGTTTTTCTGTACAGATAACAGCATTTTCTGCACAGTAAACAGCAGTTTTTGTGTGGAAAAATATTCCAATGCATAAATATTAATTTCTGTGCAGAAGATGTTGTTTGCTGAACAGAAATACACAGGAGAAATGCATGAGAAATTCCAGAAGGAGCAAGGATGGCTGATTGCTATCACATCTTCTAAAACTCAATGCTTTAGAATTTAGAATAGCTCTTTATTATTGAACAAACCAAACATTTAAATGAGAGAAGGACAGTGTGTGAGGCATAGTGTCAAACTTTTTTGATGATTAAACATGCATATATGAAGTTTAAAACTCATGTGGCAATTTAAAGACCAATCAGATTGAACGATTTCATGCTGTTACTCTGGGAAATATGAAAAATAGAGACAGACAGACAGAAAGATAAAAAGAGAGGAAGGAAAGGAAAAGGTGTTTTTAGTTAGTTTTAATGTTGCCCCAAAACATGGGTGACTCAGGGGTCCACCCACAATGCTAGTATCTCTGTACAATGATGAGGAATTATTAGCTCAAATTAGGAGGCCTGCAAGAGGAGGATAACCCAGTGTGATATTTCCACCTATATTTACCTGTACTTATGCAGAGATGCAGAGATCTCAAAATAAACTAAATGGAATTTTATTAGGGGAATTAGGCCATTTCTGCATGATGAAGCTCTTCCATGTTGTTTTGCTGGAGTCCCGGGTCCAGAAGGGAGTGCATCAGCAATGCTCCCCTCTGCACCTGTTCAGTCCATGCGGAAGAGAATGCAATGGTGCCACGTCTTCCTTCTGCAGCGCAGCTGGGCTTTTTCCATTCCTGCCCTATGGAAGGAAGCATTGCCAATGCGCTTCCACATCTTCCTCATGGCCAGAAGTGACAGGAGCACCATGTGATCACAGGCGCAAAATGGATTTTTTCGATTTTGCAAAAACTGTGCAAGTGCAATATTCCAAGACAGGGTGGCAGCGGGACAGCGATGACGTCATGCGAAAGTGCGACCTGCCAACCGCTGCCATCCTATGACAAAAACGCAACAGCAACATTGTACAGAAATGGCCTTAATCACACACACAAGATCCAAACAGTCACACAATCTCACAAGGCTACTGGAAGAAAAGGGAAGAAAGTTTCAGATAGTGAGATTTCAAGGCATAGTGGATGATATTGTCATGAGCCCGGCCAAGCTCGCTGCCGACGCAGACGATGCCGCCGCCGCTGAGGGAGCCTTGGACGCTCCGACTGTGCCTGCTGCCACCGCACTCACCACCACCGCACCCGCTGCCACCACAGATGCCACCGCCACTGCTGAGAGGGCCTCAGATGCTCCAGCCATGCCCGCCCCGACGCAGACGGCATGGCCGACGCGGATGGGGGCTCGGACGTTCGGGGAGATCTTTGGGAGGATGGGGAGGTCCCGGAAGAGGTGGGGATTGGGCCTGCCGGCGGCACTGGCACCAGTCCGGAGTTCCCACTGGCCCGTGACTCCAGCCCAGAAATTGCTGCCCCCCTCCTTTCTGACAGTGGCGGTAAGCGAGAGAGGCAGTTCGACGGTCCTGGCGGCTGATGGAAAAGTGGCTGTGGGCTGAGAGCTCTCAGCTGTGAGTCCAGGCTGCTGGCTGAGAGCTCTCAGCTGCGGGCCCCACTCCAGAGACTCCCGATTGGCCTCAGCTGGGCGAGGACTACTTAGGGCAGACGCTGGCAGGGAGGGACCATGGAGCAACAACCGTCGGTCTTCCGCGCCCACGTCCCTTCCTTCCAGCGTCCGGGACCGGCCCCTCTCTCCAGCGACCGTGACCAGCCTTCCCGGTGACCAGGGGACCTTGCCTCCATTCTGGGTGATGTAACCCTATGTTTGCTTTAAGGACTGAACCCTGAGTTTGCCTGGGGTCCTAAGCCTGTGTGTGTGTACCGGGACTTTTTCAGTCCATTGGCAGGAGGGTGCTGTAACCCTCTGTTTGCTGGTTGCTGCTAATAAAAGCCATCCAACCCCAGCTGCTCGTCCCGCTTCTGCTTGGCCTCTGACCTGGCTATTCCTAGAGGGGTTTTCTGACCTAATTTGTAGCTCACATGTTCAGCCAGTCTTTTCCTCTTGTCCAGCTCAGCTATACAGCCATAGCAAGGCATTTTTTTATATATATCAGGGCCAGTTAATATATTTTTGCTAATTAAATAATATTCCACCAATTAAACCATATCAAGGTGGAGGGGTATACAGCCTGGTAACATTAGTCTTGATATGTTTTTATCTATATGTGTTTTTACTTGTACCTGTCTTGTTTGTTTGTTTTCCTTTAAGTCATTTTGATACCCATTCTGGGGAAAAAGTCAGGATATCAAGTTCTTGATCTGGATGGTCTGCTACCTCAGATAGAGGTCTACTGTCTAACACTACAATGAACTGCAATTTTTATAAATGACAGAGATATTGTAAAAGCATTGGTGTGTTAATGTTCTTCCATCCAGTGGAAATAGTACTGTACAGTAAGGTCTGAGGGGCATTTTTCAGTTTAATTACCAGTCATGGTCCTAGAGAAGGGGCATCATCCTACCATGCTAGGATGAGCTCTGCCCAATTTACTCTACAGGCCACCAGTGCTAAGGATTACCTACATTCCAATTTGGAAAAGTCACAGTACTTCCATTCCTTCTGTGGACAAGTTCAAAGGCACCAGGGGCAGAAGGGGTGGCTAAAAGGCCTCTCTAGTCAATTCACAAATAGGTAGTAAGCTTCTTCATGTCTATTTAGAAGTATGTACTAGATCACTCAGCAGCATTTTCAAACAGTGTGTTTAGTCAGAATAGGTAGGAATTACTGGTTCAGCAATGCTTTTCAATAGTAACTAAAATGTCAAGTCTATTCAAGTCTACTGAGAAGAAAGAGTGAATGTCAGCTTACAAGTTAAGCAAGGCAAACCTCAAAACCTCTGCTAGATAAGCCTCACAGGTGTGAAAAAATGCACTGTGAATAGCTTCTCCCCAGGACCCATCCTCTTTCCTGTTGAGGGTGGAAACATGTTTTTTTACTCCTATCCACTACTGATTGGAGATAAGAATTTGTCCCTGCTGGAAGGAAGGACAGTTGAAAGGTAAAAGGATGGTGAGCTGAGTCCTAGTTCCTGTGTGTCAGAAACTGCCCATGCTTCCTGTACAAGTTCCTTAGATGTTGAAGAAGTATAGAGTATATAGCACTTACAGTGATTTAACTGATGTTCTGTTTCTGAAGGTTACATGAATCTCTACATAGTTTTTTTTTTGCAGGTTTTCTAAATGTAGATTTTAACTTACTTAGCCAGCTGCTTTATTTACTTGCTTACCCAATATGACTTTAAATAAGATAGATGTTACGTTTCAGTTGAATTTCAATGCTATTACATTGAAAGCTGATGCAGAATGTTTATTATACCGACCTTGCACATACATTTATTATTTTTTATTTGGTTAAGACTGCACACTTGTACAGACTAATATCAGATTAAGCAGTAATGTTCTTCCTGATGGCTGAATCAAGAGGGTATTATTATTATTATTATTATTATTATTATTATTATTATTATTATTATTATTATTACATTATTATTTATCTAATTCTCTATCTGATGAGATTTAAGTGGCACAGAAAGGAGGGGAAAATTTACAAGACTGGTAAGATATTTGTTTCTTGAAAGACAAAAACCATACTTCAGGAAAATATGAAGCAATGAAATTGGATAGCTTTCATAATTATTCCTTCCCTGGTTGAATAATAGTTTTCCTGACAGTTAGAAAACCCCACTGGGAAGAAGAGTAGATGAGTTATACTTTTGCATAATTTTCTGCTGATATTGTCTGAGAGCCAATGTGATGTAGTTGTTTGAGCAGTGGACTATGACACTGGAGACGAGGGTTTAATTCCCCATTCGGCTATGGAAGTCCACCGGGTGACCTTGGGCTCATCACACATTATCAGTCCCAGAAAACCCAATGATAGGTTCACCTTAGGGTTGCCATAAGTTAGAAATGACTTGAAGACACAGAACAACAACAACAACAACAACAACAACAACAACAACAACAACATATGAATGTCTCAAAGTATTGCAGAGTTATTATTCTGCAGAGAAAAAGAAAAGAGATTTTTTGGACAAAAATAGTTTTCTACACAAAAAAAATTGTATCCAGCAGAAGAAACCATTTTCCATGTGGAAAACAGTTGCTTTGCATAAAGAAAAAAAATCATATTTTTCTCTGCAGAATAATTCCTCTAAAGCATTTTGGGACATTCAAAAGGGGGGAAATTGTTGTTGTTCATTGCAGCCAAGTTGACTTCAACTTATGGTGACCCTATGAGTGAGAGACCTTGGCCCTTTTCGCATGGCATTTCTGATGCGAAAGGGCCCCTTGAGCGTCTTGCAAATGTGAGGAGCGATCCACATGATGCACTCACATTTGTGCGATGCTCCAGCGCCTGACATGCACTGCACATTCATTTTTTTCATATTCGTCTTGAACCCAAAAATGCTGCACGGTCACACATCACTCCAGGGCCCCGCACGCACTTACCTTGCATGCAGAGCCTCGGGAGCTGGGCCAGTCATGCTTCCTGTCCAGTGTAGACTGGGAAGGTCCCAGACTGCACTGCGAAAGGAAGAAGCGGGGATCTCACACAAGCAGGAAGCTCATGTGGAGCCGAAGGAGCAAGGAAGGGAGAGCCTCTCTCCGGAGGTTGCTCATGCGAGTGCCGCACCCTAGTGCCGAAAATGGGTGAGTTGAGGAAAGGGTGCCTGAAGTCACCCTATCATCAATTGTCTTCCTTAATTGAGTCTATCCATCTGTGATGTGGTCCTCCTCTTTTCCTATGCCTTCTACGTTATCAAGCATTATTGCCATGTCTAGTAAGTCATGTCTTCTCACGATATGGCCAAAGTACAACAACCAAAGCTAAAATAGCATGGCTTTTAGGAAGAGTTCAGGCTTGAGTTGCTTTAATGCTTTTTTTCAGTCTGTAGTATCCATAAAACTTCTCCAGCACCACATTTCAAACGAGTTGATTTTCTTCTTTCCAGCTTTCTCCATTGTCCAGCCTCCATACATAGAAATTGAAAGATCCTGAAGTTAGGACAGTCCTGACTTCAGGATACAATCATAATTCTTGACACTTCAGGAACTTGTCTAGTTCATTCATAGCTGCCCTTCCCAGTCCTAGTCTTCTTCTGATTTCTTAACTACCATTCCATTCTGATTAATGGCTGAGTCCAGGTACGGAAAGTCTTGAAATATTTCAATATCTTCATCATCTACAAGGTAACATTATCTGTGGTCATTATTTTTTGTTTTCGTAGTGGTCAACTGTAAACCTGCATTTGCACTTTCTGCCTTGACTTTTTTTTTAGTAATCCTTCTAAGTCTTTGCTATTTTCTGCTATTAGTGTGGCATCATCTGCAAATCTTAAATCTCCAAAGTTCACACCTCCTTCCTCCTAGTCCAATTCTGCTTCTTACATGATAATTTCAGCATATAAGTTAAACAGATAGAGTGAGAATACTATGAAGAAATATTCATTTTTTCCCATGGTGGGGAGAAAACTATCCTCATTATTTGTCTCTTTATGCCAGGATGAAATAGTTTAGGATTCACATATCCAATATGTAAGATATTACATTTATCCATGAAATAACCTGATCTTCACATAGATTAAACTTGGACAACATTAACCTTTGAAGTTCTATATCATAGGCTATGAAAATATTTTACTACACGCATGACTTTCAATTTTTACTGGCCCATTCTACTTTTTCTATAGAAAAAAAAAAGAAGGTCAAATGATGCCATGATGTATGTGACACCTATCTAGACAAGGAACACTGAGTGAATCAGCCTTCTTCCCATGTTATTGCTAGCCTGAATGGTAATAGACTTATTTTGATTCATATGAGTGGTTAGAAGAGATCAACCTATGTCACCTTGTGTTTAGCTTCTCTCTTACAAAATCAGAGCCACATGGTGGAACATGACTACTGCATGGAGATTTACCTGAGAGAGCTGGGATTATTTTCAACCCTTCATATTTTACTACTGATACCGGTAACTCTCACTAATAATATTTTTTTAAAGAAAATAACTGAAACTTATATATGATATGGATCTAGAGAAAATAAAAAGGTGACATATAAATAGAATTGATAATATTTAATAATATGCATGCATGCAGTACTGACTGGTTTAGTTTTAAAAGATTTGAAATCTACCTACACCTTTCACTCTTCTCCCATAGGATTCCTAATAATATCAAAAGGAACAGAGATGATTATAAGACTGATTAAATAAAACACAAAACATTTACACACAGAGAAACAGAGAGAGAGAGAGGGAGAGAGAGGAAAGAGAGAGGAAGGAAGCAAATAAAGGGGAAAGTACCGTCGGGATGAAATGAATATCTGCGCTTATATAAATACTAAGATGCCTTTATGGTGTTTGCTGTTGTTGTGTGCATGTTAGCTCACAGACTAGCCAAGCTGTCCCCCTTGAATTCTCCCACTGTATTTTGTAGCTGCTACATTCAACATCTCTTGCTGCTTTTTTGTGCCCCCCCCAACTTTAAAGTGATTTTCTTTGTAGAAGAAAATGGCATAGTGGTCACCAGCCTTGTAAGGACAGTGAAGCAAGCATGCACATTTCACAAGTTATAAGGAAATGTCATTAATATTTTTGACAGGTCTCAAGGCCATCATTTACATCAAAATGCTGTGTAGGTATTATTGTGAAACTGCCGTAGATGGAGATAGGGGTTGCTGCAAGTGTCTGTTCTGGGTCTGACATTTACAATTGTAAATGTTATTTAAAGACTTTTTTTTCTCCCTCCAAGCTTCCTGCTGAAGGTGTCTAATAAATCTGGCCTTGTTCAGCTTTCTCTGTGTTGGGGAGAGTTGACTATAACATGGTCAGGTAAACATAATAGCTTAAGGGGTGTTCATTTCCTTGGCCTTTGACATGAATTTGGTCTAGATGGAATTGCCAACACAATCCAGTGGAGCTATTTTGTCCATAGTAGCAATTGCAGTCTCTCTCTAAGAACACAAATTATTCATTTAAAAAAACCCAAAACCCTGGGTACTTTTGCTTGTGGCAGACAGCAATGTTAAGGTTAGTTATTTCTCCCAATAAAGAGAGAACAATGCTGTAGTTACATATAATGTAGCTAAAGATAAGATAATGATGAGGTAGAAATCCTCATTCAGCATCACAAACATGTCTGAATACATAAGAATCCAAAGGGGGGGGGAAATGAGCTAAACTGAATTTCCCCTATGTGTATTGTCAAAATGTCATCACTGTGTATATGTACCACCTCTAGAAAGGTTTAAAATGGAGTCACTGGCCTTGTTTCTTCCACTTTTTCCCCCTCCTGACTTGATTAATTGAAAAGAATAGTAAAATGTGATGGCTTTCAAGCCAGTTCTCTAAGGGCAGTTTCCCCATAAACTTCATTAACCTCACGTTTCCCACTGGTGTGAAAAACACGAAAGATGACCCAGAGTTGCAAAAACATTGTGCTGGTGTTAACTGCTGTCAACTTCAACTTATGGTGACCTTATCAATGAGGGAGCTCCAAGTCAACCTTTCATCAACAGCCCTGCTGAGGTCTTCCAAACTCAGGGCTATGGCTTCCTTGAGTCAGTCTATCCATCTACAATGTGGTCTTCTTCTTCTTTTATTGCCTTCTACCTTTCCAAGCTTTACTGTTTTTTTCCAGAGAATCATGTCTTCTCATGATAGGTCCAAAATACAAGAGTCTCAGTTTAGTCCTCATGCCTTCCAGGGAGAGTTCAGGTCTGATTTGCTCTAGGATTCATTTATTTGTTCTCTTAGCAGTCCAGGTTATCCACAAATCTCTCTTTCAGGCACCACATCTGAGACCCTTTTCACACCTTACCTTTTCAGGAGGTGGGGGGAGGCGTAAGCACAAGAAGACTCAGCAGGATTGCTGCTGCTTCCCTGCTGCTTCAGTTCTGCAGCAGCTTCCTGGTCACGTGAACGCCGCGCGAATGCCCCGCCCCTTCCTACCGCAGTGCAACCCGGAAATTGCAGGCTAGTGCTGAGGCAGGAAGTGCGACCAGACCGGCTCCCGACACACCGCACGCCAGGTAAGTGCACGTGAGCCCCGGGAGCATTGCACTACTGTGCACCATTCTCGGCTTTAAGCCGAAAATGAAAAGGTGTGTGCGTGGTCCGCATCAGGCCCTTGAGTGTCACCTAAATGAGAGTGTGTCATGCAGACCGTTCCTCCCATTTACGTGATGCTCAAGGGGCTCTCACGCTTTAGAAACACTGTGTGAAAAGGGCCTGAGATGAGTTGATTTTCTTCCTATCAGCCTTCTTCATCGTTCAGCTTTCACAACCATACATAGAAATTGGAAATGAAATGCTATAGATGACTCTATCCTTTGATATTCAATGACATATCTTTGCACTTGAAGATCCTAATACCTTCATAGCTGCCCTTCCAAGTCCCAGGCCATTTCCACCCTACACTGATATAGCACTACTAATGTATTTACTCAGCTTTGCTTCGGATTTTATTTTCCTCTTAAGAGCTCACCAAACTGTCTTCTTCATTACCTGTAACATTTCCCCATATTTTCCAGTGCAATCTGTATTCAGAGATATTTACAGACACAATTTGAGTTCCTGAGGGAGTACACTGCCCTCTTCTTGCTGCTAGGCCTCATGGCCATAGAAACTGGCCTATTCCTGTACCTGTAAATTTCCCCCATATTCCTCAATCCAATCTTTATTCAGAGTTGTTGACATTCAAGGGTTGGGTTCCTGAGGAAATACACTGTCCTCCTTCTTGCTGCTAGGCCTTGTCTCCATAGCAACTGGCCTATTCCAGGACCTATAACTTTTTCCCATAGTCCCCAGTCCAATCTGTGTTCTCTGGTGATGTTGATGCACTGGCTTTTTTTCTCTTTCTGTTGAATTTGTGCAATGTTTTCACATTTTTCTGGAAGTGTTTTTTTGAATTTGAATTTCAACTTTAAGATTCCCCACATATGAAACCCATACAATCTACTGTGTGAGGTGAGAAGACCTTGTTTGTGTATATCACTTTATTTTTTCTCTCGTATGCCTCCCAAAAGTTTTATGGCATCCTTATTGATGGTAGGCCTCATCTACACAGCAACTGGCCTGAGGTCCAAAGCTCTCTGGCTGAGAATTCTAAAGGCCCCTCCCTAAATTGCCAACCTCAGGATTCCGAATCTTCACAGTCAGCCAATCACCTCACACAGTGAATAGTATGAGTTATTCACCAGCATGAAGCAGACAAACAGACAAACACACAGACAAACATTGGCCCTTTTTGCATGTTTTTTTTGTTATGCGAGCGCCCCTTGAGCGTCGCACAAATGGGAGTGTCACCCCGTATGACGCACCCCTACTTGTGCGACACTCACGAGGCTGAAGCGGGGTGCGCGCACATTTTTTGATTTTCGGCTTTAAGCCGAAAATGTCCCGCACTCGCGCAATGCTTGCGGCGCCCTCACCTGTGTGTGGTGCGTCGGCGAGCTGGGTGGGTCACACTTCCTCCCCCAGCGCAGCCTACAGCTCCCACACTGCCCTGCGGAAGGAAGGGGTGGGGTGCTAGCGTGACGGTCGAGCTAACAGGAGGCGACCTGCTGTAGGAAGGAGCGGGGAAGCGGCAGCGTTTTGGAGGAGGGTTCTCGCACGAGCCGCTGTCCCCCATTGCACAAACAGGTAACATGCGAAAAGGGCCATTGACTTTTATATAGTATATTATTCCACTTTCAACATCCTGTGGAATCCTGGAGTTTGCCGTTTAGGGAAAGGCATTTAGAATTCTCAGCCAGAGTGCTCTTTATCCACAATAAATTACAAACCCCAGAATTCCACAGGATGATGAAATTGGAATAATAGCACTCTAACAGTGTAGAGCCTAGCCTTCTTCTGAACATTGCCTCCATTAAACTCATAGTCTTCTCTGTAGGGATCCTTCATACAATATTATAGCCTAATGGAGAATAATTTTAGAAAAACAAAAAGGATGGGGAGAGAGAAAATCAGCATGACCTTTTCTACCAAAGATCTAAGATCTTATCTCCAATGATCCTCCTTGTTCCTTAGTAGGGCCTATTTGACAGAATGACTAGCTTAAGATAGTGCCATCTTTCCTTGAAGGTACACTTTGCTGATATTTTATAGTGGTGTTTACCAAGCTGCTATCAAATATTTTTACCTCACAAGAAATCTTCACATTGTTAACTGATTTTTGACTAGACGGCTGAGCCAAAATGTTCCCTATGGGCTCACCTTCAGACTGGAAAAACAATCTGCTTTTTCCCCCTCTTATACTCCCAGGCTATCTGTTTTGTATTCACCTGTATTTTGTCCTGTTCAAAAAGGCTGGAACACTAAGTACAAGCATACCTAAGTTAACAAAGTCTCTGACAAAGAAGCTCTTTTTTAAAAAAGTCTTTTTGCAGAAGCCCAGCCCAGACTCACTTTTCTTGTCTTCTGTCTAGCTGAAAGTTTTGTTCTCCTTTTCCCCCAGCTTTAGCATTGAAAGATGGTGAAGGAGTACTGAGAAAAACAGACTTTCTGTGTTGGGTTACAGTAGCTGCCCACAGTAACAAAGCTTTAGTTTCAGATAAAATATTTGCTGAACTGCGTTGAACTGCTCTTCTTTTTTTGTGATGTATGAATCTATCCCCAATATTTCCATCTTGTTTCTACCTCTGGTACCACAGTTTCTGTTAAAGTCAAGTCGAGGAGCACATCTACTTCATTAATGCAGGTATCCCTGTATTTCACATTGCGAGGACTGGCATTTTGACCCTGAAATTTTTTGAAAGCACCACTTATTCCAGAGTGGATATTTTCTATGGAGAGTAACCAAACTCACAGATCTTGACTCTGGTTTCTTTTTATCATGTTCATTCTGCATCTACTTGTCTGAAGGAGGCTCATATATGAGAAGTTTTTAGTGTCATGCAAATGCATTGCAACAGTGATCTTATTCTGTCCTTAGGTGTGTGTTTTTCTTTTCTTCTCTTTTTCTCTTTCCTGATATAATAGAAAGCCAAGAACATTTTTTTAAAACATTGGTTCCCCACATTATCTTTCAACCAGGATCATGGCTAATATATGAAGTAACAGAAGCCTCATAATTGAACATTCTCCCTGCTCCCTGCTCCCTGAAGGTTCCAGAACACTGCAAAAGCTCTTTCCTTGCAACACAAACATGTGCAAAAGGTTTTACAGAAATAGGTGGAAACTCTCAGACTGTTGGGAAGGAATCTTTTATGTTAGGGTGTTCTGACAGGGGGCAATTATTGCCACATATTCCAGTTAATGAGGCTTGTTACGAGGGAGTACTGCACAGTTCCCAGATTGTTTGGCTAATAAGGAAGGCTCTGTGCATTGTGTTATGGCTAATGCCATTTGGTGTCCTGAGTTAACAGACAGAGAGAGATAAAAATGGGCTGAAATATAGTTACTGTCTTTTATAATAAAATCATTTTGTGTGATGCTAGCTTCTTGACAACCTTTGGCAGAGAGACGTGGTTCTTTGAGGCTGAAGCTGTTAGTTCAGTGCCCAGCAAAATTAGGTGGCAAGCCTTTGAGCTCTTCTGAAATTGAAAAATAAATACCAAATGTATTTAAATGTTAATCATGTCATAGGTTTGAATCAAGTAGTTAATTTCTTGAAAATTGCTGAATTGATTAATTATTCCCTAGATGAGTTGAACTTGCAGGATATACATTATATCCTTCATGATTGAGGTTAAAATCCTTTAGGTGTATGTGGCTCCTTGAATTCCTTAGAGGTTTGTAATTGCAAGCATATTGAGGACTTAAGCCTAACTCTAGAGATTTAATGAAATGTGGGCTATTAATACTTGGTATAAAAGATTTCTTCTGCTAACTTTGAAAGAGTTGGCATAGTTTCATGGTTACTACATTGTCCTGGGTCATGAGAGACTAGGTTGAAATTCAGGTTCTATTATGGGCTTTCTGAGTGGCTTTAGAAAAATCTATTTTACCTGTCATTTAGGAAACTGCCTTATTTTAAACTAGACCTTTGAACCATTTAGCTCAGTTAAGCCAGAGCTACCTGAAAATGACAGAATTTGAAAGAAGGACCTTCTGCATACAACACATGAGTCCAACTAAGTTCTCTTGATCATTAATTCTGCAGATATAGAAAAGTTTCCCTGTCTGCCAGGGAAAATCTCTTCCATCTCAGCCTAAACTAAGTTTGTAAAGGACAATAGAACTCCTTCAGAATGATATCCTATTGCATCTATAGTTCATATTGCTCTTTTTTGGAATACAGGATTAGTAAAATCAATGCCCTGAATTTTCCCCTTTAAAGGTTAAGAAAAGGGAAAAAAAAAGGTCCTGTTTTCAGATTATTTTTTTTTTTAAAAAAAAATACCAGCTGTCTTTCTAATCTGGAAGTATTTTACCATCTACTATATAAAAGTGAATGTTTGTCTGGGCATTTGTCTGTGTCAGCATATGATTGGCTGTGTGAGGTGAGAAGACCTCATATGATTGGCTGGCTGTGAAGATTCCATGGAATTTTGGGGTTTGCAGTTTACGGAGGGGCCTTTAGAATTCTCAGCCAAGAGCTCTTGGGTCTCAGGCCGGTTGCTATGGAGATGAGGCCTACCCTCAATAAGGATGCCAGAAAACTTTTGGGAGGCATATGAGATAAAAATTAAAATGACATGCACAACATAGCCCATTTCCATGCTACACTGTCATAGTGCTATTAGTTCACTTTCAACATCCCATGGAATCCTGGGATTTGTAGATTAAAGAGGGGCATTTAAAAATTCTCAGTCAGTTCTTTGACCTCAATAAACTACAAACCCCAGAATTCCACAGGATGTTGAGAGTGGCATAGTAGCACTATAACAGTGTAGCACAGAAGTGGCCATAGTTTACAAGGTCTTCTCACTCACACGGTAGCTTGTATGGGTTCCATATGTGACGAATCTTAAAGCTGAAATTCAAAACAAAAATTGCTTCCAGAACCATCTGGTGATGTTACCGATGAAAGATAAAATTAATCAGTTTCAACAGCAACTTAATGATGGTTTATTGAATGATGAAGACATTATAAAGAAAGCTAAAGAGACATTGGCTAGATATTTTAAAGAGAATATGAGACAAGAGACTCAGATGAAAACATTTTGGGATGCATCTAAAGCAGTGATGAGAGGATTTTTTTTATCCAACAATGATTACAAAATAAGAAAAGAGATGAAAAATATCATAATTTATTGAAAAAACTTCAAGATAAAGAAAAAGAATTTAAGGAAAATCCAGCCAAGGAAGCTATACAATTGGATATTTAAAAAATACAGAAAGAAAAATGTAAAGCCATTGCAAAAATTCAACAGAATTTAAAAAAAAAAAGTCAGTATGTTAATGTCACCAGACAACACAGACAATGGGGAAAAGTTACAGGTACTCGAATAAGTCAGTTGCTATGGAGATGAGACCCAGCAGCAAGGAGGAGGACTGTGTATTCCCACTGGAACCCAACCTCTGTATGTTAACAACTATGAACACAGATTGGATTGGAAAATATGGGGGGAAGTTTCAGGTACAGAAATAGGCCAGTTGCTATGGACATGAGGCTAAGCATCAAGGAGGAGGACACTGTACTCCCTCAGGAACCCAAACTGTGTATGTAAATAACTCTGAATATAGATTGCATTGGGAAATATGGAGCAAAGTGAGAGGAAATTAAGAAGACAGTTTGGTGAGTTCTCAAGAGGAAGAAAAATATCCCAGTCAACATCTAGTAAATATGCCAGTTTTTAATAAACTTCATGCTTTGTTGAAGACAGAAATTTTCATGTTTCCATTTGCAAATATTTCTAATCTGGGACTAGATGTCTACAACACTATAGTTTGCAAGTATCTCATTTTATTGGTTCCCATGTATATGCACCAGTCCTACCATTTTTATTGATAGAATACCACTGAATAAATTGGTTGAATTGTCTACATTATTAAACAAATGTATCTTTTGAAAGACCTTTGTATTGTGCCAGTCCCCACTACAATCCAACTTGAGTTATGGGAGAAATGAGTTAACAAGCTGTGTGTTACTGTTGTTGCTCTCTGGAAGGGCTAAAATGAATAGGAATTGGATAAAGTGTTGCTTGTGTGTGTTTTGTATATGTGTGTGAGAGAAAGCAGGGGGAAGAAGAAAATGAGAAAGACACATTTTCAGAGAGATCTTTCTATTGTCTTTACAGTTACAATTAATCAAATTATAATTTTCCATGAAAGATTTATCCTGTTTGTTTCAATGACTCCATTCAAGAATATAGCCCGCTATGGTGAGAAAAATTATACATTCTTCATTTGATTAATCTAAACAGGTGCTTCACTCTCTCTTTCCCCGAACTGGAACAATTGGTTGGGTTATTTTTATAGTAGCTGATATATCCTTTTGAATGCAAACTTTGCCTTGCTATTGTTATCCAAATCTCTGGCAGTGATGCTAGATACACTGGGAGCTGAAGGATCACGCAGGAAGCAAGTTAATTTAAAATGCAGCTGCCTGTTTATTCAGAATGGCTTCCCAGAGAGCATGGTGTGCTTGGTTCCCATAAGCTGTGCTTGCTGCTAATGGCTGCTGCGTGGGATATTATGTTTGCTATAGAATATAATTGCCCAGTTGGTCCCAGAGAACAAGAAAGCAGGTAACTTGACACTTGCAGAAGCTTAATTTGTATTGGTGAATGTGTACACCAAGCTACTTTTGAGGGAGAAAGAAAGAAAAAGCTAATTACATTGATGGAAGGAATGCAAGAGCAATAATCTGCATTTCCATTTTACAAATATTGGACAGGCAAATATAATCTGTTTCTTAGTGCTCCTGAGCAGAAGAAAGGACACAAGATAGGACCGGCCACTTTCTGTATTGTGGAAGGTGTCTGCATTCTATGGCAACCTGGAGCCTTGAATAATCGGTTCAGCAATCTGCAAGAAGCCTAGCCTTTTTCCCAGCAGCCTAGCATATGCAAATAAGAGGATGAAGAAAATGAGCATTTCTCTACTTTCAGCTTTAGACTTCCTCACCACCAGCTTCAGACTATCCCACCACCGATGTATTTCTCCCAATGTATTATCCTAGGGGACAAGGGCAGGGAGAAGGGAGAAGGGGATGGTGATAAATCATCAACCCCTTTTCAGAACTGGAACAAGCTGATCTGTCTGTCTCTGTACCATCATTAAAATAATATCTTGCTGGGAGGACTTGTTGAATGTGGAACAAATGATTCAAATATATTCATTGATGAGGTCAAATGTACCTCATGAAAGAAAAAAATTGACATATTGTCCTATCATGACTGAGCATAATTGGTCTTCTAGATATAATGTAAGGTTACACACACACACACACACACATATACTGTATGTATGTGTGTGTGTATATATGAATCGTTTCCACACACACACACACACACACACATATCTAGAGAGAGAGAAAGAAAGAAAGAGATGCTTTCATAAGGCACAGTATGAACCACAGTCAGCAAACAATAAAGCTGATACACATGCATGTTCATACATAGGGATTAATATGAATGCTCAAAACAAACAAAGATAGACTACAAGATAAATTAAAACAAAGATAAATTAATACATATTCAACCAATCCAAAAGTCCACACAATTTGTTTTAAATATATAATTCATATGATTTGCCATGGCTATACATAAAAATATTTCACATAAGAGGTATGTAGTTCTACATAAGTCAAAGTTGTTTGGGAATTAATCTCACCAGTATATTTATCTGGAACATTCCAATGTAGAAGTGTTCTATGGGATGGAAATCTGTGATTCATTCTATTACTTCCTATGGCAGTTTTTCCTCATTATGTTATCATTATTTGCATGGCACATGTTGACCTTTAGTAAGTGGCTTTTCCATCTTATTTGTTTTCGTTTATTATATGAGGTGGCTGGGTGTATATAGTCTATTTTACTTTTTACTTTCTTACCAAAAAAAAAGAAAAGAAGAGAAAAGAAAGAAAAGAAAGAGAAAGAGAAAGGAAAGAAAAAGAAAGTGTGGTATTATCAGACCTTGATTCCATGCTCCTCTCCACACATTTCATCCACATGTCCATTTTAACAAATGTTTCAGAATCTATGTGAACAGCAGCACTATCTGGAAGATCAGCCAGGCCAATTGCCCTGCAACCATTACTGCCACATTTCCTCTATCCTCATGTCAGAATCATAATGAGGAAAATGAAAGGGAGAAGAACAGAAGCTATCAGGCAGAGTAGAAGGGAAAGATTTAAAAAAGAAAAACTCTCCCCCAAAAGTAAGCTGAAAGGACAGTCTGCAATACCAGACAAAAAGAACAGCTAGGTGACTATTGCAAAACAGTACTATTACCTCCTGAGCAATGAAAATAACTAATTACAGATAGTAATTGCATGTAAGTAGTTACTTGGAAGTAGTCTCATTAACTTACCTTTTGGCTAATTTTTTTGACAGGTTTTATTCTGTGAATGTTATTACAGATAAATATATGAAACAATAATATCTGAAATAGTGTTAGACCACCAAGGAAGAAAGGTTGCAGCAAAGAAGTAGCACCGACATAGAACAAGGATGCCAAACAAAATTAAATAAAAATGAATCTAACTATCCTTAAAATGGGGGAGGTGGAGAGAGGAAAAAACAGACTATTTTCAGGCCCCAGGGTAAGTTTAGAACATACTGTTTATGACCCACCTTTACGGGTTAATTGTTTAGCATTCAGAAACTGTAGCAATGCTTGATAACAGACATTATGAAGATTGCCATTCATTATCATGAGTGTCTCATCACTGTGGCTTGGTGAAAGCTAATATGAGCAATTAGGACTTTTTGTAAGGTTAAACGTTCTCACCCACATAGATATTTCTACCCTTGCAGAGGGGAGATAAATAACTCTCAGATTTAACACAAATACAGCATTAATGTGATCCTGTACTTTCAATTCACACTGAGTCCCTTTCACACAATTAGAGCTGTTGAAATAAATGAATCTTTTCTCATAAAGACTAGCTATTGTAAAATGTATGAAACAGCTCCAACCATATACCAGTCAAAGCAAAATATTAAGATTTAATGACCATGCCCACTTCTTTTTCTATGGTAGCTTTCTTCTGCCAATTTCTCAGTTCCTGGGGGAGGAGTTCATAACTTCTTTGTAAATGCAAGACAAAACAACAGTTTGGTAATTTTACTTTTTGGAATACAATCCCGAGTTCCCCAACTAGCATAGGAAAAAGTAATTAAGTCAGTAGGCAAAAGTAAGTTTTCTAAGCTGCCATCCAGACCTCCAGCCTGAGGAGATAAGGCAGTAATGTCAAATGTAGGGTCCTTTCCACAATCTACCTGATCCTGGTGACATTCCACGGGAACCTTGTTAGATGTTCTCCTGAGAGGGGAGTGCAACAGGAGCACTCCCCTCTACAGCAGCTGTCTCTGGAGATAGAAGAAGCATGATGGCACTGCCTCTTCCTTCTTCAGTGCAGCAGGGTACTCTCCCAGGGTGCAATGGGGTGGGAAGTGCAACTGTTGTGCTTCCAGGACCTCCACACACCAGGTAAGTGTAGGTGGGAGGGCTACACAATCACCAGTCATTGACAGGATTTGTGGTATGATCGTGCTTCCTGGGGATGGGAGTAGAATGGACCTGGACAACACAACTGTGTTCTGTGTTTCCCCTCCTTCTCCCATCCCCAGTGTGGGATGATGATGTCCTGCAGAAAGGGCCTAACAGTCTGGAGTGACAGTAAGTCAGTTCACCAGTTGTCGATATTTGTGTATACAAAAGACACAGAAAAAAATCTTACTGTATTCCTTTAACATTTTCAGCAGTACTGAGAAGTGCTCTTCAGTTATCCAAAATAAATTCACTATCTTTGAAGTGCTGTTTTGTGACATCTGATAAGGTCATATAGTATTATGCTATCAGCCTTGGGATGTTATCCCCAGTTGGCTAGGATAACTCCAAGGGTAAAACAGTGATTCCTATTTTTGATTGACATTATTTGTTGTCAATTTTCAGTGTTCTCCCTAACTTCACATGTACAGTGATGGGGGTCTGAGTTTATTGTTACTAAGCAGGAAAGGAATCTTAGAGGTACAGCAGGTCCCTTGATGAATCAAGTTAGCTAACCAAAGGTATGTTCAAACAGAATGGTTTTTACATGTCAGTGGAATGAGAACAAAGAGAAAGTCAGCCTAGTATCCCATGGGGAGAGCTACTTGGAAGGCTTCTCCTGGGTCCTCAGGAAACATACCTGTGACGGTGGTGGGGCCCAAGTAAGCCCTTCCTCAAGGATCTTAAAATGCAGACAGGCTCATATGTGGGCTCTATATTATCTCCACCATCAGAGATAGTATACTTTTAATGTGCTTGCTGTGAAATAAGAGTGAAGGTGTGTAAATGCACATAAAATTTCCTGTTTATGGACTTCCCCTAAATATTTTGTTAGCCACTGTGACAATGGATAGCTAAATGGGCTAAGATTTTATCTATGATTCTTCATATGTTCTTATGATGCAGAGCTCAGGATTTCTTTAGAAGTTTCCCATTACACCTGCCTTTCCCAGATACACAGCAAGATACAGAACCATGCTATGCCAATCAGTGCTATCAGTCTTCAGACAGGGCCCCAAGTTCTACACAGCTTGACAGCTGCAGAGCAAACAAGGTTTGAGATGTATCATTGCTGCACAGTTCCCTGTGACTCCATCTTTGCAAAAGGAAAGCATTTGTATTCACTGTTTTCTTTGAGCATGAGATCAAGGCACTTGATCTTGTCCTTCCTATGGGGAAAATGCTGCTCCAGCTTATTCCCCCCTCCAGCTCTGTCTGATTAAAGTGCCTGTGAAGACACAAGATTTTTGACAGTGGCCTAGCTATCATTTCCCCATATGTTGGTGCATGCTTAATGAACCTGCCAGGTGTTGATCCTGCTGGTAGCCATCTGTCTTGTGGCAAGGAATTAACAACATTGCCAGCTCTTGCACTTATACTGGGAGTGTGTTGCTGTTTGGAATTATTGTTCAAGTCTCAGTTGCCAGAAGCAGATTTTTCTCCCCATTCCTTTGTGGATGTGAAAGTCATTCTAACAATGCAACTTGAATAATGCAAAGATTGAAAAGCCACAATTAAAAAAGAAAGAAACAAAAACAAATGCAGTATTACGTATGTGATATTTAAAAGTGGCTTTTAAATGGGCTACTTACTCTGAAGCTTTGTCTATATCTTGTGTATATCCTAAAATGTATTCTGAAGACAGCAAAACTGTATTGTCTAAGCAGTGCAATCCCTTCCCAGTACTTTTGGCATAACACAGAACAACCTAACAATTCTGCACTGTGGACAGTCAAAGATTGAGTGATACATGATCAACTGTGATCTCTCTCGCTCTCTCGCTCTTTTTTTTTTAATGTTCTGATGACACACATGCTATGTCAGGCATTAGATACTTTTTCTGGATCCTGTATTCATTTGTGGAATAAGATCAGTTCTGATATCTTCTATTACATTTGCATGTTTTGTGGTTTAATTATAATGTAGAAATATATCCATTTATTATATAGTATTGACACATCTGAGTTTGAGACAGATTCAAGTTGCTGGTCCTTTATTCATGGATGCCAGTCATTTTGCAACCTGATGGCATCTTTGACTGAGCTGGTCAAGTGGTCCTGAGAAAGGGTTTGGACATCTGCCAGACAAATGTACTGGGAGACTTCAACTCAAGGCCACAATGAATGGGCAGCATGAAACTTGGTGACCCAGTGTTTCATTGGCCCAGCCCATAGAGAGAACCTACTTGACCTTTGTCTCAGGGGCTGGAAAGGATAATTTGTATATAGAAGTGACTATGGTAACTTCATTGTCATGATAAAGATAATTTCCTGGTGAAGTTAGCTTTGTACTGCCTACTCATTTCCATGGAGTGGGAAACCCATTAGAATGATCTGCCTCCAGAGACTTATGAAATGTGGTGGATTCGTGAATTTGATTTTCTAGAGTTGGTGCTCCTGTTGAGACCTAGGCCATTTTTGCACTACACTGTTATAGTGCTGTTGTTCCACTTTCAACACCCTATGGAATCCTGGGCTTTGCAGTTTAGGGAGGGAGCTTTAGAATCCTCAGTCAAAGAGCTCTTTGGCTTCAGTAAACTACAAACCCCAGAATTCCATAGGATGTTGAAAGTGGAATAATAGCACTATAACAGTGTAGTTTGGAAAGGCCCATAGTCTTCCTATGGAATAATGAGATACAATAGCATACCATCATGATTATTCTTGTGTGCTTTATTGACTAATGCAGCAGCCAAGCAGTTCCTGGTTCTCTAGAATGCTCTGAGGAAGGGAATAGATTATGGCAATAGACCCAATGGTGAAAGATAGTACATGAGGGTAACCAAGCATAGGTTAGAGTATTGGTTCCAAGAGTCAGGGTTCTCAGATATTGTTGGACTGCAGATCTCAGAATCCATGACAATTGACCAGGCTAGCCGAGGCTTCTAAGACTTGAAATCCAACAACATCTGAGAATCCAAGCTTTGGAAACAGTGCTTTAGAGCAAATAATCATGCCTCCTATATTGTAGCAAGGACTTTATGGCAAGCAAGAGCTATTTCAATGCCTCTACCTTGTCTTGGAACAGCCATCAAGCACAGTTTTTTTTCTCTGTTGGTATACAGATCATTAACAACAAAACCAGCAAATAGAATGCTGCAAACAATATTGTTATGCTTCCTTTTGTATAAAGCATTTTGGGGACATTATCATGTTTTCATAATGATCCTAATGTCTTGTTGAAACAGATCCTAATAAGGCTCCAGTGCATCATAATGCCCTGGTAGGTCTTTAGAGAAGATTCAAGATCCAAACAAAATATAGCATTTGTATTGCCCTATTCCATTGAACTGAGAAAAAAAAATAGGTTACATTTATTTATTTATTTATTTATTTATTTATTTATTTATTTATTTAATGGAACCCACAAATTTATATCTGTGGAAAACCTTTTCATATTCTAGACAGAAAAGTATTTCCTCCCCTCCGTGTGAAATTCAAAATATATGATTTAGGGATTAAGAATGGGTGACTCTGCAGACACTTTTGGATTGCACCGGCCACTATCCGTCACTACTAGCTAGAGCTGATGGAAATCCAGTAACATCTAGAGGCCACACGTTACCAAGCCATGAGGTAAATTTTTCAAACAGGAGCTGTAATTAAAAATATTGAGTTGGTATCTATTCTTAAAGAGCAGCGGATACAAGAAACTAACTAGGGTACACAACATTCTTACCATGCACTGGGAAGTACAAGTGTCCTTAGGCTTGCAGCAATTGCTTCAGTGCTGATCATTGTTTCCAGACTAATTTGTTTCCTTCCTGAACAAGATTTCACCTTTTGGCTATGGCTTATAGTCCTAATATCTTTCCAGACTCTTTTTGCTAGAATCATGGGAGGGGAGAATACTCCTTCTTTATGATTCTTTCCAGGCTGCCCTCTTGGAATGTAAAGGTAAAAGAGAATATGAGGAAAGAGAGTGAGATTTATTAGGTTGTGAAAAACCTTCCCGAGGGAAGTAATAGAACTCCATCACCTGCCATATTAGTAAGAAAGTGGTAAGTGCCTTGTCAGAGGCTGACTTGCAGTGACAGAGAATGGACAGAGATGCCTGAAGTGACTGAGCCATCTTTAGTAACTGTAATTGAGCCAGAGGGACTTTTTGAATATATACAGCTAAGCTGGCATTAAATGTATTTTTGCATGACTACCTAACAGTGCAGAATTAAAGGCCAGGCAGATTATCAACAATATTTTTTTCTCCTTGCTTTCATAAAGAGACAGACGCATTCCACAAAAAATAGCACTCTTACCAAACGACACATTAATTAATGGAATTTGTGAATGTTTCTGGAAATAACTATTTTCAAATAGGCATGGATGAGGATTTTGTTTCTACTTAATTCTAAGAATTTACCAAAGTCTACAAAATTATTTGTATTTAGCATGAAATGATTGTAAAAGTTTTTAAAAAATGCATTTAGTACATAGTACTGACAAATTCACCTGTGCAAGTCCAGAGTGAATATGAGCATAGGGAAAGCTGAAACTGAAACAGATTTCTTTTTCTCTTTCTCTTACAGCCTGTGAATACCTTTACTCCCAACTTATTTTCTCAGTCAGCTTTCCTCCTCCAATACCTTTAAGTCATTGTGAATAGGACCTGCATTTTGAATCCTGGTTTTTCTATTGTAACATTCAGTTGACACTAGTAAGATTGGTATAAGAAATGGCTACCTTCTTTTCTTGTGTCCCTATCACCCCCACCCATAACAAGCCTGTACTTAATATTGCAGCACTCTATTGTTAGCAGTGTCGTGCAATTCACACTAAAGGACTATGTATATTTTGCAAAAAGTGTAAAATGTTGCATATTTCATGAAATTTGCCTGATTTGCATTTCCTACAAACTGGACATAGGAAATAGTTACATTTCAGTTACTGAATTATTGTATCATAAAAATTGTGCTCAGAGGGGTAAATAAGACACATGATATCAAGACATGGACTTAACTGAAGCTACATTTTGCTAATAAACATAGACCAAAATCTACATGGTGGAACTTGTGTGGGATTACTCTAGACAAGAAAGAAATCTGAATTAAACAGATCAGCAAGAGAAAGAAGATGTCTGGTCCCAAACCACATAACTGGCTAGATTCTCTTGGTGTCAAACCCAAATAGGTGTGAAAAGGCTATTCATCTCCAAGCACAGTGATACAGGACTCAGAAGGCACCAATCACTTTAAAAGATCCTGTGGGTGTTCATTAGGAATGTAATTCTTCACTAAGGGCCTTTCTGGCACGACACTGTTATAGTAATAATATTCCACTTTCAACAGCCTATGGAATCCTGGGCTTTGCAGTTTAGAGAGAGGTATTTAGAATTCTCAGCCAGAAAGCTCTTTGGCCTCAGTAAACTACAAAGCAGAAATATTAATTCCTGTATATAAAATGCAGTTTCCTAGGCAAATCAACTATGTGCAATTAAAGTTTTTTCTGCACAGAACAGGGTTTTCTGTGCAAGAATTAGTATTTCTGTGGCGAAATAATTTATTTCTATGCAGAAAATTCATTTTTCTGTGAAATAACAACCACATGTGAATTTTGCACAGAATAAGACTCAAACTGTGAAGATTCTCATCTGTCTGGCATTCTCCTTGTTAGGGTTTCTCAACACTCAAAAAACACATGTGTGAACCATTTTTCAAATATTTTCAAATATTCTTTGCAAACCCAGTGCTCATCAAACCTAAACGCTACAAAATTTGCACAGATTTCTGCTAAATGTGTCCAAATCAATTGACCAAATATTAAATGTGAAATAAATCAAACTAACTCTGGCCCTTTTCGTACGGGCTTTCTGTCGTGCGACAGCCCCGTGAGCCTCACGGGAGTGGGAGCATCGCTCTGCACGACGCACTCCCACTTCTGCCGCGCTCACGGGGCTGCAGCGGCGCGATCGCAGGTTTTTTTATTTTCGCCTCAAAGCGAAAATCACCCGCGCTCGCGCAACGCTCCCGGCACCCACGCGCACTTACCTCCTGTGCAGAGTGTCGGGGAGGTGGCTGGGTCGCGCTTCCTTCCCTCCGCCCCTGCGGAAGGAAGGGGCAGGGCGGGGCACTAGCGTGACGGACGTGACACCTCCTGCTTCGCGTGCATGCGGGGGGGACGGACACGACACCTCCTGCTTCGTGCGCACGTCGGGGGGACGGAGGCGACACCTCCTGCTTCTCGCACGCACAGGGGGGACGGACGCGAGAGCCTCCTGCTTCGCCCGGGGGAGGGCGGCTCGCGCGAGAAGCCTCCTCCGGTGCCACTTCCCCCCTCCTTCCTTCGCCTGCAGAAGGAAGGAGGAGGAAAACGGCAGCCTCCCAGAGGAGCCTTCTCGCGTGAGCCGCCCTCCCCCGCTCGCGCAAGAAGCCTCAATGCGAAAAGGGCCTTTATGCCATTCCACTCTACACTCTTATAGTGCTATTATTCCACTTTCAACATCCTGTAGAATTCTGGGGTTTGAAATTGACTGAGACCAAAGGGCTCTCTGGCTAAGAATTCTTAAAGCAAGTCCCAGGATTCCACAGGATGTTGAAAGTGAAGCAATAGCACTATAACAATGTAATGTGGAAAGACCCTTAGTCAATGTTAGCATTTCACAAATGGCTAATCAATTAAGGTGAATAATCAATTAAGGTGAATACTCAATTAAGGTGGACATAATAAAGAGAATCAAACCCTATCTGCACTTATCCAGAAGTTAAATATTTAAAATGTAGTTGAAAAACTGCCAGACCATAAGCCAATTGTAGCTGAGATCATGAATGGCTAATATCAAAAGATTAAAGTATGACTTAAGAAGAAGTACACTAAATCAATCATCATGCCAAAATACAACCTGAGGAGCATCCCTGTAGAATTAAAAGATTTTGCAAAGAACAGACATGGACTATTAACCTTAATTGTCTGAGACTCAGAAAAACTCTAGATCCAAACCAGGAACTTTGTCAGTGAATAAAGAAAAAGATAATATCTGCAGCCAAAAAGAAAGAAAGTCTAATTACATGACATATGGAATTGTTCAAATGATTGAGGGCAGGTGAGAAGCAATAGTAAAGCTGAGAGAAATGGGATCTGAACCCAGAATTCAACTGTTCACAGAATTATTACTAGGGACAAAGATAACTATTATAATAATCAACATAAGGGAATAGAAGAAAACAAAAAAGTACAGCAAGATTTCTTTTAGAGCCAAGAAAACAAAGGAAAATTTAAACCAAGAGTGGGGATGCTATAGGACCAAGAGGGAAACACACTGTATGCTCAAGAAAGCATAAAAAAAAAAAATAAAGATAAAGGAAGAATACAAGGAAGAACTGTAGGATATGATAGATTTGTTTAAGGAAAAACCTTTTGTTGATGAACCCATCATTTTAAAAAATGAAGTGGAAGCTATTCTTAAAGCACTTGAGAGAAATACCCAGGTAAAGGTGGCCTATCAAATAACCTACAAAGACAGAATCCTTTCAAATTTTAACTAAAATCTGCCCGCAAATATGGAAAACAAAATAGTGGACTACAAATTGGAAACACTCGATAAACATTTCAGTTCCTCAAGAAAATCGAGACTAGAGATTGCAATAACTACTGGACCATTGCATTAATCTCCTATGCAAGTAAATCGATTATCAAATTTTAACAACAGAGGCTGTCATCATATAGGAGCAAGAAATTCCAGATGTCTAAGGTTGGTTCAGAATAGGAAAAGACATTAAGGTTGCATATAAAATCACACATACACGCACACTTGTGTGGTTTATTGACCAAATTACTTATTTTAATAGCAGTTGCCAAAATTTTGCCCATTTTTAATGATTTTCAAGGAGGAGATTTATATAACAATTTGCTAGATGCCCTGGGTGGGGTGTTAACTCTTTACATGGAGTCTTTATACAAAGAACAAAACAATAAAAGATGGGCCAAAGTTTCAATGTTCCTGCCTTCACAGGCAAAAAGCTGATCTCGAAATGAGATTCTCCTGTACTTCTGAGATTCTCCAGTGTTACTGAATTTAAATAGCAGGTTACTCATTGTAGGCACTGCATCTGGGTTATCTGCAGCTGTGGTGGAGAAGTCCTTTTGTATCAGGCCTCTAATCTCGCACTGCTGCTCTTTTTATGCATGCATGCAGTAGTAGGGACATGACCCTTCCTGGATTGCCTAGAGAGAGAGGCCATAGATCTTGGAATAATGCTACTTGTAGTGAGAGTGTGGGTCATCTCTCTTGGGAGACCACTTTACAGTCTCTGGATGAGAGCTAGGGATTACAGGGAGATCATTAGGTGTGCATGGGAGAGGTGTGCACCAGGATAGATATAAAAGATATTTCTGGCTGGGGAAAAACAATGTGATATATTATTGCCCTCAACCACTTTTTGGTTTCCTGCATTTAACTTCACTGTTGATGTTTGGGAAGTATTGGGAAGCTGGCATAGCATACCTGTTTTGACCTGAAGCATTGGCATCTTACTAGTGTTTATTCCACAGTATTTTAGTTCATTAAATTATTGTGCATATGTTTGGGTGAATCAAATTGAAAGGGACAAGAAAGGAGGGAGGGTGTCCTATTGGTATGATTTCAGGCCAAAGGTGGTATGGCACTGGGGGCTAGACATGTCAGGAATAGATAGTTGGGAAAGATGGAACAGATCCATCTCATGTTCAGTTCTTCTCCCATCCCTCAAAATTCAGGTTGCCATGTTAGCTTACCTGCTGATCTGTAATTGCTGCTTCTAAGTGCCAGGTTGGTCTTTATTAAAACAACTAATATAATGGCTCAGTTGTGGATGATGTGAGTGATCTAGCGTATATCATGTATACCTGTGTGGATTAGCTTGAAGGAGACAATCTCTCCTAACTTTCTCCACTTGGATACTCAGTGCAGCACCAACCTAGGCTGGAAGGCTGGATGAGGTGAGAATTCCATCTTCCTCATAAGAATTCCACCTTCCTCATGAGGAAACCAGAGGGTTTCCAGTTTAGAGGGTTTGTACCTTGTATTGAGTGAGAGAGATATAACAGGAATGCTGATGGTATACTCCCTACCTTGTTACTCAGCCTGAGCTGGCTGAGGTATTGAAAGTTGGGCTGGAAAACCCTCAGGAATGTAGTTTTCAGAATGTCAACATACACACCAACACTATCCTGCAAGGGCTGACTCAGAAATTTCTGGCTAACATGCTACTGTTTCAGGACATTGCTGGAAGAGATAAAAATGGAAGAGGCAGGATGTCTTACTTCTCTCCTGTCTGAAGTGCTGGTGGAAAGAGATCTGACATCCACAGCAACTAGCAAATCTCCCTCCTTCCTTCCCTCCTCCTTCTTGAGATTCATGGATTCCTAGAATCTTCCAGGGATTTGGATCTGGATTTGGATTCAGAAAATTCTGGATTGTCCCATTCCTAATACATATACACACACACACACACACACAGCATACACACACACACACACACACACATATACACAGTATTAGATGGTCAGGATAGCGGAGTTACAGAAGTGAGAGGCAGAAGAGTATTTGAGCCATAAAAGGATCTGTTCAGAGTATGTAATCTAGATTGGGGGTTGAGCCTTTTGTGGGAGTTTAGTCAAAGGACTGTTGTATAATAATTGTGTATTTTGTATTTTAATTGTGTATTGTGTATTTTGTGAAAATCTAAAGATATAATTGAATTATTTCTGAGCAAGAAGTTAACTGTAGGCATTGTCTGAAAAGTGCGCTGAAGAAAAGTAACAATATTAACGACATACGAACTCTAAAACACTACTTGATTTTTATTGTTATCTTAATAAATGTTACAGTTTAGCTTTATAAATGCTGACTTGCCTTGTGTTGTCCAGAGTGATAAGTAACACAGGAAACATACTTCCATAAAATTATTAAGTGGCTCTAAATAAACATTGAATACCTTCACTCTTTTACAGAAGGTAGTGTTATGGAGGGAAGCAGAGTTATGTAAAAAGACAAGGTCCTTATCAGATTAATAATCACCACACCAGTCTGGGAGAGTAAAGACTTGCCACATCATCCTTCTGAAACACACCTCAGGCCTCTAACTTTTGTAAATTCAGTCAGACCTTTTATCTAGCCCAGTTGCATTATACCATTCAAGAGTATCTCATTCCCCCTTCTGCCATTCCATTTTTCCTAGCCATCTGCAAAAAAAAATAAATTAAAAAATCTTGAGCCTAGTTCATGTGTTTCTTTTCTGTCTGGCAAATGTAATTAGATTCTCAGCTTCATAAATTTCCAGTTAGATTTAATGTTGTAAAACAGTATACAAAACAGTATACGAAAGTTACAGTATACAGTATACAAAAGTTACAATGATATACATTGTAATGTATTGTGCATGTGTTATATGACTATGTGTTGTCCTTTTAATTTTATATTGCACTTATTTTAATTTTTATGATTTTATGTAGCCCCTGAAGAAGGCCACTGAAATCTATATATGCCAAAACACATTGAGCTTTTTCCAAAATAATAAACAGCCATTCATTGAGAACTTGGACACATGCCTCCTCCCCTCGCTCCCCATTACATTGCTCATACCATACATGAGGTAAGACATACACTGGACCTGGACCTGCTCTTCATCGTTAAGCAGATGATGGATGATCTGGTTTAAGGGTGGGTTTCAAGTGCCACATTGTCATGGTCAAATCAGTTCCTTAGTCACGAAAGATCAGGAATGAAAAATACTGGGAAATATTTGCCAGGAAATTCAGCAAGAAAGTTGCTCATATTCACTCAGAGTTTGGAACCACATTTATCATATCTTAGGGAAAAGTCTAGTGCACCACCTAGTCAGAAGTACTGGATCAGTTTCAGTTGTTGTGGCCTGAACATGTGGATAAGGTACTTGTAACAAACCTGATGGGAGGGGGTCTTGACAATAGAGCTCCCTTGGCAACTGAGAGTGTCTAAGCTGATTGGCTGGTGAAATGGAACCTTGGATAGCCCAGGGGAGGGCCAGTGGGGCCTGTGGAAAGAGAAAAATAACGGATTTTAAGTGTTGATGTGTGTTTGAAGAGGAGTGTGATTTCTGATGTGTTTGGAGAGGTTGGAGATTTGAAGAGCTCTGTGGGAGAAACAACTGAGAAATTGGGTATACGAGAGATAGGGCCTTTCTGCACTACATTGTTGTAGTACTATTATTCCACTTTCAACATCCTGTGGAATTCTGGGGTTTGGAGTTTACTGAGGCCAAAGAGCTCCATGGCTGAGAATTCTAAATGGCCCCTCCCTGAATTACAAACCCCAGGATTCTATAGGATGTTGAAAGTGGAATAACAGCACTATAACAATGTAGTGCAGAAAGGCTGATAGTGAATGAATTGAGAGAGAGAGAGAGAGAGAGAGAGAGAGAGAGAGAGGAATGGTGTGCTGTTTATAAACATTAAGATACAAAATGCATTTAAAGCAACAGTGTTACAATAAATGTTTGAAGTTCTGTGTTCCTGATAACATTCTCCCAGAGTCTCATTCTGAACCCTGGAATATACACACTACCAATAATAACATCTTGACCTTAGTGCCAACAGTACCACAGTCTTGGAAAATATAAATCACTGCTGATCCTTACATCTGGGAGAAGGGCAGATTTAGGGAAGGCAGTAAAGGGGGAGAGTCCTGAAAGGAAGAAGCCAAAAGGGGACAAGAATGAGGAAGGGACTGCGTTCTCAGAGAGGGAGAATGGAGGCAGAGCCGTTTGTCCTGGCCCTGGCTTGATTCAGAGATCTCCCTGGATGTTCAGACCTGAACACAAAGAGGTGTCAGGCTGGGTAGGCCTTGAGTGTGAGAATTGGGTACCTTCTGCACTCATGTTTTCACGTTGTGACCAGTCCGTCCCACCATATGCAAGTTTGACTGTTGTCCATCTGAACTATTAAGACCTAGCAGAGTAGAATTGATTGGATGGATTCAAAGGGTGGTAAATGCTTCACTCTGTCGGGGGGAATGCCCATTGCTTTAAAGAAGGGTCTGGTGTATTGTCTCCTGAAGAGGACCTCGCTGTATTCAAATGTATACAAGAATTACCACACTATTGCAAAAGTCCCCTTTTGGGAGAAGTTGTTTGAGCATGCACTGTCTGGTGAACTTCAGACATCCGTGGAGGAAACAGATTATCTTGACCCATTTTAGTCTGGTTTCAGACCAAGGTATGACACTGAAATTCCCTTAGTTGTTCTGATTGATAAAATAGTCTGTGGGAAAGATGGGGGAGTGCTACTTCTGAATATCTCACTGGTTTGATACCATTGACCATAGTATCTTATGGGAATTGATCTATGGGATGGGATCTTCTACTGTGTTCTATTTCTATTTACAGGGCTGTTTCCACATAGTAGCATTGAGGAATTTCTGTTCAGTTCCATTTGGACTGCCACAGAGTTCCATCTTATCCTTCATGTTGTCCTTCATGGCAAAGTCATTAGGGACAATGGAGTTAAAACTCTATTTTTCCTGTGATTGGATTCAGCTGGGTCTATGTAAATGCTTGATCAGTGCATGGAGGCTGTACTTGGTTAATTATGACTAATAAATTGAAGCTGAATCATGATAAGATGGATGCTCTGGATTGGGAGTTCCTAGGTCTAGGAACTGGTAACCTATCCTGAATGCGGTTGCACTCCCCATGAAGGAGGAGGTGTGTAGCTCAGGAGTACTCCTAAATGTATCTTTGTCACTGAAGACCCAAGTTGATTCTGTGGCTTGGAATGTTTGGAACCAGGTTTCACTGGTGTACCAGCTGTGACCTTTTCTGAACAGAGGTAGTCTAGCCACAGTATTTCATGCACTGGTGACCTTATTAGACTACTGTAATGTGTTCTATATGGGCCTTCCCTGAAGAAGACCTGGAAGCTGAAGCAATTATAAAATGTTGGAGCTTGACTACTGAGTTGAATACCATACACAGAGCATACCATGCAAGTCTTAAAGAATTGCACTGGCTGTCAATATTCTTCTGGTATGAATTTGAAGCACTTGCCATGACACTGAAAGCCCTAAACAGTTTGGGACCTTAATACTTGAGAGACCACATTTCCCTATATGTGTCTGCCTGAGGACTGATACCTGCTAGGGAGGGGCTCCTCTGTGTCCCACCAGTGAGGAAAATACACTTTGATGGGTCATGAGAGAGGACCTCCTCAACCACTTGTGGGGTGTTCTCCTCTTGGAGTTTGAATGGCACCAACACTGATTTCATTTAAGTGCTAAGTGAAAATCTGACTATTCACCAAGACCTTTGGGCTTCATTAATACACTCTAAATACCAGTGTATATAGTTTTATTTTTTATTTTTTTAAAAAAAGAATATTTTAAATCTGTTTTAATTCCCATGGTTAATATATTTTAGTATATTTATTTTTATTGGTTTAAAGTGTTTTAATTTGTTTTAAATTTTACTTGTAAGCCACTCTGAGATTGTGTGTGTGTGTGTGTGTGTGTAGGATAGTAATATTTTAATAAATATGTATTTGGGAGAAGCTTTCCTGTATTCTGAGTATGTTCAATACTATAAATAAAAGGGTGTTGAATCAGCAAAACTTGATGACTTCTGCGTGGGCTCAGTTTCTACACTATAGGCAAGTTATTTTGATGTGTAATATCTAGGAGTTGTTTCAATATTTCTCGCGGTAGTAGCTGCTGAGATAAAAAGCTTGAGATTCTTATAAAGTCATGATTCTCAGCAAAGATACTTTCTGACCATATTTTAAATATTTTCTAATATTATTTCTCTCCTGTCTGCTGAAATATTGGAAATCTCTGAAATGAAGGAGTGGGTGCAGATTTCCAGTAGTTTGGAGCAAGATTTTTATGGCTCCCATAGTTCTTCATTCCATCTCTCAACTAGAAACCAGGGAAAAACTGCAAAACATTTCAAATATCATAATACTATGAATAAAATCATGTGTGTTCTTGCTTTTTTGTACAATTATATGGAAGCACTGTTATTATTTATTATGTAGTACTCATGTGATGTCAGGGTGCTGGGATGTGTACCTTAGAGCATGTGCAAAGTACAAAAATGAGAAGCACTGCTGAATCATTGCCAGCTGCCCCAGACTGAAAAAAACAACCACACAAAATGCTTCTTGGTTAAGTTATACTTTATTGAAGCATAGCAGGATATGTGATAAGCACCGAGCTTCAGACAGCTTTGTCTAGAAGCATAAACAAATTCAGGTAAATACAAGAAACAGTGGCAAAGTCCAAAAAACAAAGAGGGAAGAGAAGAAGCTTCTTTGCAGTACCTGATGTAAGCTTTTAACTAGAGTTAGCCAGTCCCAGCCATACATCATGTGACATATTACATACACACAGTTCCCATGCTTAGAGTTTTCCAGGAAACTACAGTAGCTTAGATAGACAAAATAATCTTGCAGCTGTGCTACTAGGTCAGGATGACTTTTTTCTGTCCACCAGAAAAACACCTTCAGACACACCACATTAACAATACCTGACATTGTAAGGCCCCGCTTTGGGCCCCCCCAATATCATTATGATTTGGATGGGCATCATACTCAGTTGGCACCATATTGGATTGGCAACACACGTTCAATTGGCTCTAATAACAAATTCAAGCCTGAGAGGTGACTGAGAGGTCAAGCAAAGTGAGGGAAGAGATCTGACTGTAAATATGAGAAAGAAAGACTGTTTAGCCTAAGCCCCTCCAGGCATGACTGAGCCATTTGTCGGGCAAATAAACACTGTTCCTGTGGATAGTAGACTTAAGCAGAAGCTAGAGTTTTCCCAGGGAATGCAATTGTGACAAGCCCACCAGTACACTGATTGACACATACCCAGCCCCTGTGCACTTGGACTCCTTCCTCTTGCCTCATAGCACCCACAATAGACGGCTATTGCAACATACATTATGTCTTTGTCATCCACCCACTGCAAACATTAGTGGGTTGACAGTCCGTTGTCTGTGCTGCAACTTCCATTGTTCCACACCTGAAACAGCACATACCTTCCACTGCCACAGGCTATTTTTTGGGTACAAATACCCCTGATTTCAGGATGCTCAATGCAGTCTCTCAAAGGTCTACCCATCATATTGTCCATCTGCCTCCTGAATGAGAACAGTCCTGAGGTCCTACCTGAGCCAATCCATATTTCAGCTCTTCACTACTCTTTTCGACTGGTAATTATACTCCCCTCAAAAAAACCTCAGTCTCTCTATCCATAATTTTTCCTGCCTTTATCCTTCAGTTAGCTGTTGTATGAGTGTGTAACTGCATGTATCTTGTGTGCATGCATGAGTGAATTCCCCTCAATAAAATATATATATTTAGCTTATTTCTGAATCTTTCGCTGGTTCTTTTCCTGCGTGAGCCCATAAACATTGGTAGAAGAGGTCTTGTCAAGGTGCCCCCCTCTTGCAAGCCTCCTTTTTGAACTAATTCATTCCCCACTTTTGTATGGAGGTATTTGGCATTGTGGGGTGGTCCTTGTGGCACCTATGTTTTGGGGTAACAGACATGTAAGGCTGCAATATAGGCTATATAAAGACAATTGTAATAAGTGCTGCATCTCATGTTCTTAAACAAACATGCAACTGTCTTATATGAATGAATACCATGTGGAAAGGCAATTTTAAAAATCTATGCATTGATATTTTGGAATCTAAATGTTTCTGCCCATGTTTATGTGTTGGCTGTGATCCTATAAGATATATGGCAACATAAGAGTGATTCAAAAATTCATTCTAGGTTTGAAAAGAAGTATGCAGTACAGTCTGTGATCAGCTTTCATGCAGGAAAATCAGTGAATGTGAATTGATGTGAGACTAATTTATTTTCTCTTTTGCACTGTAGTTGACCATGGATAGTTTCCTGGAGGTGAAGGAATGGTATTTGGGTTGCCCCCAGCCAGGAGACAACTGACAACTGTTAAGACTTCACATAATCCAACCAGGCTAAAGTAGGAAAGTAGAAAAGCTACCACTCAAAACAAATAAGATTCCTTTCATTCAGTCTTAAAGCAAATTTCATGTTTATTGTACCATGAGAGTGTGGCCATTTCTGCACTAGACTGTTATAGCGCTATTATTCCACTTGCAACATCTCATGGAATCCTGGGGTTTGCAGTTTGGAGAGGGGCCGGCCGTGCCTGCGTCCTGAGATTCAATTAAAAAAAATCTACCACCATCATCATTAATGCCCAACAATAACCACCATCCCAGAAGTGTGCTTGTTATATTGTTGTTTCAGTTCAAACTGTGATCATGACACCATTTGATTACTTGATCATAATACCATTTGATTATTTGATGCAGACAATGTCTGAATTTCACAAACATTAAATGTAAACTTGAGTTTGAAATGTTTTGCTTCCAACAATTGGATGAATCCAGTTCATTCCCAGTTCAGGCTCAGACTTCATCACAGATCCACTGCAAGCATTACTAGCCTCCCATCCTCCGTTTCCTATTGGGCCCTTCCTTTCTCCTAAACTTTCCTGATAGTGGGGCAGATAAGACTCCTGTTCTCTCTAATGGTTTCACTATTCCTTGTTCCAGTGTCTAGAACACTAGAACACGACACCAGTGTTTTAAATATAAGCAGCCCTGGAAAATGAAGTTATCTTGGATTACTGACTTCATATTATGGATTCAGGAATGTTAGAAAAAATATTCTTCAGGAAGATGTGTGTGTGTGTGTTTATGTGTGTGTCTTTAACCTAGGTTCTGTAGTCTGAGATTGCGCCCCAAACATTCGCTTACATAAAGCAACTGAATCTTGAGCAAGTTTGGCATATTAAAAAGGCTGATACTACATCACAGTAACCCAATTGTCAAATATCTGCTCAGTGGTCGTTAGGAGATCTCTCAAGTCAGGTCACACAGCTAATGAAAAAGACAGAGCAAGCACAAAGTACCCTTTAGATAGGGATGGGTGAACTGAACCCCTCATAATTTGCAATTTGTTGTTTTGTGTTACACAGATTAGTATGTGAAAAATCTGTCATTACAACATTTCAGAGTATCTTCAGATTTCTGTGCATGTGATAAAAATGAAATATATTTGATGTGCATAGTAAGACATTTTTCCATGTATGTATCATGATACAGTCTTCTCTGAATAAGTCTCAACTAACTGTATTATCTCTGTCTATAATTAGCAAAAGTACCAAACCTCATTTGGGTGTTAGACCTATTATTTCCTCCTTAACCTAGACTTCCCTCTTGCCCTTCACCAGCTCCTTTTCTTTTGTTCTATTTCTCTCTCTTCAACCTTGTACTTATTCAGTCCTTCAAGTCCCCAACCCCATCCAATACCATTTATCTTATACCCCCTTTCTCTTTCTTTCTTTCCCTTCACTGATTTTGCTCTCCACCTGTTCAGCCCTTCTATCTACTAATCCTCCACCACTTACCAGAAATGAAGAGTTCCCCCTTCTCTTTCTATATTCCCTCAAATCAAGATGTATATTTCATATTGTGTAAATTTGCTCATTAGGCAAATCATGTGGCAGGTCATGAAAGGGTTGAATAACACACATGCACTGACACACACATACAAACCAATTTTCCACTTGACAGTGGCCCTTTCCACACGGTTAAAAAACAATGTAGAGCGTCCTCTGACGGAGGTGGTCTACACCGTAAAGTGGATTGGGGCAGACTACTTTTGTGTAGTTCCACACCCCAATCCATGCAGGAACGACTGGAAGTGGTGGCACTGTGTGCTTTTTAAAAACCACTTTTCATGCAGCGCCCGGTGTAGATTTGCAAGTGCACACAAGTGCGCGCCTGCAGACCTGCCAGGGGGTGGGCTTCTGGCTGGCGAGCTTCTCCGGTTGGTAGAGAGCCTCTGCCAGCCGGGAGTCGCCATTTTGGACACCACAGGATGCTGCGGGATGCCGACGAGTGTGAAGCAGCAAACTCGTGCTGCTCCACATGGGAACAGACTTACCCGGTTGCAGGTAAGCTCCGTTTTAGCGTGTTTTCGCCCATTTCTTCCTCCGCATGTGGAAAGGGCCAAAGTTCCTTTCAAAATTGCTTTATACAGAGAAAACAGAAGGTTGACTTTTCTTACATTATTTGTACATAATGCAGGAGAAAACCTGTATCCAGAGGTATTTCCTTTACCACCACTTTTCTCTACAGTATTTTAACTGCCTTTTCTTCCCATATGTTGTGTTCTTCTCACAAGCACAGAGACTTTCACTGCTGCAGGAGATGAAGAGATTCAGCAGCTATGCTTTTCCTGGTAATGGAAATTTCCCAACATTTGGGATCCTGCTGCAAACCAACTGCACATATGTTCACTATCTTTAGCATCATTTGTATGATGCACCTCCATGGTAAAACTATACTCACATTTGTAAGCCAGATTGTTTTTGGTTGCCTGACTTTCAGTTTTGTGCATCCTGTGTACATCAAATGGTAACACTGCCTATTAAATCAATTTTAGTTCCAGATTGTAACATAGACAGACACACCAACATTCATACATAAAGATGGAAAAGTTGAGGGAAATAGAGGTAAAAAAACAAACAAACACACACACACAGAAGGAAATCTAAATAACAGCCCCAAATACATTTTATTTGAGTGAAATTATGTCCTAGCCACAGCCCTAAAATAAGAGACATGGCAATCCCTAGGCACCTTCAGTCACAACATTTCTGACTGGAGTCAAACAAGGCCCAACTGGAGATGAGCCATACAAAATATCAGGGTCTAGATCTTTTAGAAGTCACAGTGGCCATTTCCACACTACAATCTTAGAGCACAATTATTCCACTTTCAACATCCTATGGAATCCTGGGATTTGCAGTTTCGGGACGGGACGGAGGGCCCCTCCCGAAACTGCAAACCCCAGGATTCCATAGGATGTTGAAAGTGGAGTAATCGCGCTATAAGAGTGTAGTGTGGAAATGGCCACAGGTAGGCCATCTCAAGGTACTTTCCACAACAGTCTCTCTAGCTGTCTAGGGAAATAGTTGTTTAAGATTGGGAGGCTGTCTGAGTAGATTATAATTGTTTATATGTTAAAAGAAATGAATTGTTTTAAAGAGAAAAGAATGGCTTATCTATCTTCTTGCAGGTGTTGCTACTGCTTATGCTACTCCAAACAACAAACAAGTGGATGGGACGTCATCATTTGCTTTTTGGTTGAATAATAAGGTACCCTGGTACAGGCATGAAAAGGTAATTAAGAATGTAAATGACCTGCTGAGAGAATGCAACCTTTATTGCAATCCAAAAGGTATGACCATTGCACTGAGATAAACTCCACAGCCAATGTGCAGCAACATTTTAATATAAGACTTGAACTCCAAGCTAGATTTTTTGTATGTTAAATAAATATTATTCAGCATAAATACCATGTACACATATTTTTAAGGGAAAATAATTTTAATGCGAGCATTGTATAGTGGTGTCTTTTCACCAGATGTCTGTCTGCTCCATATTTTCAACTATTCACTTATAACAGGATTTACAACATGATTGGAAATACAGGAACAAAAACCTAAGGCAAACCCAGAGACTCGTGTCTATTTTCACATAAACATTACAGGTCCTAACATTTTAAGAGGTGCTTTTACTTGTTCATCCTTCAATGTGACACATGCCATCATCCATCAGCAATGATCCAAAGGCTAGTGATTTCCTCTCGTCCCTGGACCAAATCCTTCATTTAGCTCCATCATTGCCACTGTTGTTCTACGTTGTGGATCCCCCTTCCTTTCTACTGATGGCTGCCCTAGAGAGGCACTCTGCATGAAAGGACTGCTGGTGTGAGATAGCTCCAGAGGTGCTACAGGTCACCCCCTCACTGATCTTTCTCTTATCTCACCACATGTCACTTCATCTTCTTCTTTCTTCCTCCTCTGCTGCTTCCTGGGTCCTCCTCAGTCCCTCCTTCACCAAACCTTCAGCTCTCTGCTGTTCTTCCTTCTTCTTCCTAAGGTTCTCTCCAGATGGCACTCTGGGAAAAGTGAGCAATCAACTGGAGGAGACCTGAATACAAACCTCTTCACCTGACCTAAGTAAAGCCTGCAAGCAGGCTGCTCAGGCTGAGTTCCTGCAGCCAATAAATTCAAACTGAAGTTTGTCATTATTGGTTGCCTTTCCTCTTCTGTCTAAGCTGTGCAGGGCTACATAGCCTACTGGGAAAGAAAACTTTACTGCTCCACATGGTGACAAAGAACCTCCCCTGTTGCCACTGGTCTATGACCACAAATTTACCACTCAGTAAGTTGAGTGGTTCTATCTTACTCAGCAAGGCCTCTGGCAACTGGTTGGATATTATATTGCAGAGTGTATTTATGAACTGTATTTTCCATTGTGCTCCTAATTAATTTTGATTTAATATTGAGCTTGTTTTGTGTTTTAACTGTATTTTTATTCCTGTATGTTTGGAGAAATGTAGGATAGGAATCAAATAAATTAATAAGAAAAAAATGTTTCTATAACACAAGAACTGGCCTATAGTTCAGAAGCTCAGGAGAAATATAGTTTTCTTGGGATAATCTTTGGTCTTATTTTTAGCATTTCCACTGAGAATATTTTCTCCATACTCCTCATCTCATCAGTATGTTCAGCAGGTTTGCTAAGGTGTTCTGTAGCTTGCAGGATATATCCTAAACTGCAAGAATGTAAAGACAGCTTGACTAAATTAAGAGCTAATTAAGCTATCTACATTCTTTGTAGTTTTTCAATCTCTCTCTCTCCACAATCTCTTTGCTGCAGTAAGAAAATGGCATTTTATGCAAACTGGAAAACAGAAACAAAATAATTGTCACAATTAAGGGTATTCTAGGAGACCCTGGTATTTTGTTGCTTCCTCAAATGTAGATCATCATGGTTTCTAGTTACTAAGGTCTGGTATGAATAAAATAATCAAGGGGAAAAAAGACAAATATATGGCAGTAATTCAAATTATGTAAAGTTGCCCTTAAATCTTTTTAATTTGTTAGGAGTGTAATGAGCAATAGCTATCCTTTATAGCAGAAAAGAGGCTTTTAAAAGGCAGCTGGTATCATTAAACAAAACAGTCTCACCAATCTGCTGTAAAATTCTGGATGTATTTCATGAAACTTGTACCAACAGCTTTCTTAAATTAGCAACAAAAAATTAAGCAATTTGAAAAAAGATTGCAGTGTACCTATACTTTGCTTAAATCCAATTTCTAGACTGAGTTAAAATAGGCTGAACAATTCAGTGGGAAGTTCCATTGATTCAGTGGGTCTACTTTAGTGGGTCTACTCTACTGTCCATTTCCGCATGACACTCTTATAGCGCAATGATTCCACTTTCAACCTCCTTTGGAATCCTGGGTCCCTCCCAGAATTGCAAACCGCAGGATTCCATAGGAGGTTGAAAGTGGAATCATCGCGCTATAAGAGTGTCATGTGGAAATGTTCACTGTTTGAGCCAGAGGTGAGAATTGTACAGCCCTCAAGATTTGTTGAGCTTCAAATTTCCAGCAGACCAAACCATATTTTATAGTCCAACGGCATAAAATCATAGATTTGGAAGGGATCTCAAAGGCCATTTAGTCCAATCTTCTAGATTCTTCTAGATTCTAGTTTCCTTCTGAGGAATCTACTGCTGTATTTCAGAGAGGTCCATATAACCTGTTCAAAACCTATTTAAAAGGAATTGACTAAAGAGGCAGGAAAGAGGTACAGCATTGCATGTAAAGGACATGCACATATGTGAAGGAATCCATGACTGTGGAGCATGGAAGATAGGTTGGTAGCATTTGAGTAAGTCCCCTTCCGCAGCTTACCTCCATTCAGTATGGTCATTCAGGGATCATGAGAGCAGCTTCTTCCGTGAGGCACTTGCATCCTCTCTGCTCCATCTCTGCAGTAGCTGCATGCCAGCCAGCAGGGAACATGAAGGCTCTGCCTCTTCCTTCTGTAGGGCAGCCAGGTATTTTCCAAGGCTGTGCTGGGGGAGGAAGTGCGAGGGCCACAGCTCTGGAGGCTCTGCACAGATGGTAAATGTATGTGAGGCCCTGGAGTGATGTGTGATCACGCAAAATTTTTGGCCAAAAGCTGAAAATGGAATATTGTGTGATTGGCTCCTGCTGGTCCCGGCGGCGTTACATGATTGCGAGGACATCATGCGAAACTCTCCTTGCAATTGTGCAATGCTCCGGAGGCCCTTTCACATGACAAATGCCATGCGAAAAGGGCCTAAGACTTATACAAGAGGGAAAGAAAAGTGGCATCACTGTAAGAGTTTGCTATAGACATCCAAGCTAGACTGAGAACTTGGATAATGCCTTCCTAGAATGGATTACCAAATATTCTAAAAGGAAAGCGATATTACTAATGGGAGAGTTTAACTATCCCAGTATTTGTTGGAAGTCACACTATGTCAAGAACGCCAAGGTCCAGGAGATTATCAGGAGATTATCTTGGCTCTGACCATCGTTAGCAGGTAAAAAATGATGGTCAGTTATGTGGAAGTAGCAGGAATCTTTGGCTGAAGTGATCATGTCCTCCTAGGAAAGCAAATATAACACACATACATACATACACAGGCACACTGGTCTGTAAGAAAGTCAATTTCAGGGAGACCAAAGAACTGCTGGGTGAAATTCCATGGTCAGAATAGATATCTATATATCTATATCTATGATGAACCTGATGGGAGGGGGTCTTGACGACAGAGCCTCCTTGGCAACTGAGAGTGTTTAAGCTGATTGGCTGGTGAAATGAAACCTTGGATAGCCAGGGGAGGGGCTGGTGGAAAGAGGAAAAATAATGGATTTTAACTGCCTGGGGACTGATTGAAGGAGAGTGTGGTTTGTGGTGCATTTGGAGAGGTTGGATTTTTGAATAGCTCTGGGGAGGAGAGAACTGAGGAATTGGGTGTATGAGAGACATTGAAGGAGTTGAAAGAGAGAGAGAAAGAGAAGAATGGTGTGCTGTTTATAAACATTTAGATACAAGACAAAGCTGTGGTGGAGAGAGTTTTGGGTCAGTCTAGATGACCTCTGGATATGACGGAGAAGCAGTTAATTTCCTCTGCAATTGAAGTCCCTCTGTGTTTGAAGGAAAGACAAAGAAACTTTGTATAATGGAATGTTATAGGTATGGCTTGACATGCTAGCCCTTGGCTGCGCTACAGAAGATTTGCAACATTTGTAAGATTACACTAGAGAATGGTGGGAACCTTTGTACACATCAGTTTCCTTTCTTGAGTATGTGATGATTACACTGAAAATGTATAAATTGCTGTGAATATGAAGAGGCGGGGCTCAGTCTTTTGGGAATGATCCCACTGGGACAATAAACAATTTTCCTTAATCCGTGGGTCTCTGTCTCTGTTCTACTACAAAGCAACAGTGTTAAAATAAATGTTTGAAGTTCTGTGTTCCTGATAACAGTCTCCCAGGATCTCATTCTGAATCCTGGAATATACACGCTACCAATAATATCATCTTGACCTTAGTGCCAACAGTACTACAGATCCTTACATCTGGGAGAAGGGCAGATTTAGGGAAGACAGTAAAGGGGGAGAGTCCTGAAAGGAAGAAGCCAAGGGGGGACAAGAGTGAGGAAGGGACTGCGTTCTCAGAGAGGGAGAGACCTGTTTGTCCTGGCCCTGGCTTGATTCAAAGATCTCCCTGGCTGTTCAGTTCTGAGGACAAAGAGGTGTCAGGCTGGGCAGGCCTTGAGTGCGAGGTGTAATGTTTGCCCCATTACAATATCTATATCTATATCTATATCTATATCTATATCTATATCTATAGATATAAGCTCGTGATGAACAGACATTGAGATATTGAAGACACAATTGCAAACTGTAATGAGAGTGAGGGGGGTTATATAAGAAGTGAAGGTGGATGCATAAGCAGATTTACAATGAGCTGAGATTTAAAGGAGGTGTACAGGAAGTGTAAGAAGGGTCAAATCACCAAGAGAGAAGATACTCTAATAGTCACTATTCTTATGGAGAGGGTCAGGACGGTTGAAACTCAGATTGAGCCCAAACTTACAAGAAAATAATAGTAGAAGCAGGATAAACAAGAACTGTGCAAATGGTACCATACTAGAAGGAGAAGCTAATACATCAGGATTCAAGATGACCTTAACAAATTGGGAAACTGACATAATTAATTTTATTGGGGATAAACATAAGATAATACATTCAGTTATATAAAAATCAGATGCATGACATTTGGTTCAATAGCAGTACACGTGAAAAGTATTATGTGTTTTTCTTTAATTGTCATTTAATTAATCTATTTTTTCCAGATTAAAATAGTGATAATTAATGGACAAAATAGCCCTATTCAATTGTTTGTTGTTGTGTGTTTTATAACACCTGTGGGAGGGGGGAGGGGAGCACTTTAACTATGCTATCTCTGTTATTAAGTTGATTGATTTGCACGCATGGAAGATGATGGGGATATTGACTATTTTTGAAAAATCTGTAAACATTTTGGAACCATAAAAAAAGCAACTAAAAAAAAAAAACAGTTTTCTGCTACAGAGTTAATTTGCTTCTCTCATTGCATGTTGTGTCAGCATGTCTCCTATATGACCAAATAGGACTAGGGAGATAGAGAGACAGTGGTCCTTTCCCCATCCTACCTCTTCCTGGTGCTGGGGTGTGGTGCTTGCACGAACAGCCTCTTGTGAGAGGCCCTCACATCCAGGTTTCTTCAGCTCCGCAAGAGCTTCCTGTTCACATGAGATCCCCGCCTCTTCCCTTTGCAGTGCAGCCTGGGACCTTCCCAGGCTGCACTGAGACAGGAAGCGCAATCAGCCTGGCTCCCGAGGCTCCACACACCAGGTAAGTGCATGCGGGGCCTGGGAGTAATGCACAATCGCACAGCATTTTCAGCTGAGAGCCGAAAATGCAAAGGTGCATGATTGTTGTGTAAGGCTCCAGGATGTCTTTCACATGGCAGATGCCATGCAAAAAGGGAGCCCGAATCAGCAGCACTCCAAGTACAAGTGATGATAACAGACATAGTACTCATGCCTCCACTGCCATCAGAAGCTGTCTTTATCTAAACACTTCCTGAATATCTGGGTGTTCTGATGAGGCATGGATAACTATCAAAATCCTGTTACTTATAAATGCAAACATTTACTTGCAATTAATCATTTCCTCAATAACAAAAGTAGCACTGATGGCCTGTGGTTTAAGTGTTAGGATCTCATCCTGCCGTGGCGTGATGCTGGAATCCATGGAACACAAAGGTACATTTCATTCTGACTGTAGCTTCATGAAATATATTGCCTCTCTTTTTTGTGCTCTAACTACAACTTTTAGTTACATTCATTGTTATTCCGTGATCAGGAGGAGAGTGTATTTTTTATCCAAATCCAATAAGTTTTTCAAAAAGGAGACTAATTGAACTTCATATTTGTGTTCCTTTTAAAAGTGGAAAGGTAAAGAGTTATTGTAATTATAATGATGATTGTTTCTCCCCTTGAAATGGTAACTAATGGTATTTAAAAAAAATAGTCCAAGCTTTGGATATGAAGAATGTAGTTGTGTGAAGGAACACCAAGACCACTTTTGGGAAAGAATACTGAAATTCCAGTATCGTGTATCTTGACAGAAGTTTCAGCCATCCGCACGTTACCTGCTTGCGGAGGTGGGGGGTGTCGTTCGTGCAAGCAGCCTCTTGCACAAGGCACTCGCATTGCTAACCCGTTCTCCTGCAGCTTGGCTTCCTGGTCGCGCAACCATCGCGCTAGCGCCCCGCCTCTTCCTTCTGCAGTGCAGCCTGGGAGCTGTAGGCTGTGCTGGGAGAGGAAGTGCGACCGGTCCACTCATCCAACGCACCGCAGGGCAGGTAAGTGCGCAAGGGCCCCAGGAGCCTTGTGCGACTGCACAGCATTTTCGGCTTGAAACCGAAAATGAAAAGGTGCATGTGCCGTCCGCTTTAGGCTCTTGAGTGTTGCATAAATGGGAGTGTGTCGTATGAACCACTCCTCCCATTTATGTGATGCTCAAGGGGCCCTCTCGCATAAGAAACTGTGGACTATTCCACACAAAAATCCACAAAAAATCAATATGAGTCACCAAACCTGCCTCTGCCTTCCATATCTCATCCCTGTTTCTGTGTTTTTTTCTCCCATTGTTAAAATGTAGGAAAGTAGGACAGAATGTCAGGTGCTTGTTTTTACAAAACAGGTCCTATGCCACTTGTGCACTAGATTGTTACAGTGCTATTATTTCACTTTCACCATCTTATGGAATCCTGGGCTTTGCAGTTTAGGGAGGGACCTCAAAAGCCCCTCCCTGATAGAAATATAACAGTCTAGTATGGAAATGGCTCTAGTCTCTTTCATTTATCCATATATTGTACTGATATAAGAGCTGGATACTCACAATAGAATTAAAACTGACAACAATTTTATTTGTATAACTAGCGCATCATTCTGAAGGTATAGAGGGCAAACCTATGCCTGCAGAGCTGATCTTTCAAGCCACCCTTATAAGTACCCTACGTGTGGTATACCAGGCTGCCCATGGTTGATCCCAAGCCATATATTTCCTATTTATGGGAGAAAGAAGGTGTCCCTGAGACAATGGTCCATAGTGCCCTGGGTCTTCCCCATCCATTCCCATGGTCCTAAACATTTTAGTGATCAGACCTTACTCATTTTAATCCCCCAATCATGGCAAAAGAAAAAAAGTCTATCCAGTCATATTTACATATTTACACACTTACACATTACACATTTACATATTTTCTCACACGACATTATCCCAACCATCCCTATTCCCCACAAGTAGTTCCCAGACAAGGCAAAAAAAAAAAAAAGTGAGAGTGACAAGAAAAAAATTATTCCCACTATCCGGGGGTGACCAGCAATAGCACAGAGATACTCAAGTTGAAGCTGCAGCTGGGTACTAAAAAGCCAGCAGTCATAAGAAGCTGGGCCTAAGCTGAGTAGGGCAAAATATTGCCTGCTCAGATCTCAGAAGAAGAGATCCTCTCATGAGACTACCAAATTGTATAAAAATAAATGCTGTAATAAATTACACCCTCTGAAATATCTCACAATGTCTGCATGCTGCAGCCACTGTAAGACCTCCTTACCTATATAGTGCCTGATCGAGCAAGCAGCTCAATCAGGTACAGGGTGCTGGCTTATTCACTGAAATGTCCTTCGTCTCTTGAGGTGTGTTCAAGGGGCAGGAAGGGCTCCAGTGCTTCCCTGATTTCTGAAGTAGGGATGAAATTCTCAGTTTTTCTACTTTCTGATAGATGTTGAGGAAAAGATGTTGGTACTTTTTCCTATAGTGTGAAAACATTCAGGATTTTTTTTTTTAAAAAAAAAACAGGGTGGGAAACTTACTGCAAAATATTTAAAAACTGCACATTTTCAAAAAATTCATACGGTTTTACTCAGAACTGCACAACATTCTGAAGCACAACTGCTCAGTTGTAGGCCTGCCTCTGGCTATGATAGTTTCATTTTGCACAATTTTATGTGAAAGACAGACAAGACAACACAGGAATGGATGGAATAGATGCCAGGAATTGATAAATTAAATATATATTGTATAACAGAATTTTAGGACTGGTTTTCTAGTCTTGCTCAGCAGAAGGGTTAAGGTGTGCAACAAAAATTGTCAACTTCCTCTCGCCTATTAGTCTAAGAAACCTCCTAATAATGGACTTTCTGGGCTCTGAGTCCACACTTCCCTTCCTTCATGACCTGTCTGCCCACTCCAATTCCGAGATGCCTTCTTATACTGTTTAATTCAGTTCATTCCCACCACCCTGGCTTCTTTCCTGCCACCCCTGCTCAACTGTTGTTTTAATGGAACTTATTCTTGAACAATCAGGTGTATGAATCTGCTCTCCCTTTCTTTCTTGATCTGCCTGACTAGTCCAGTTTCCAGATGCTGTCTCACCTCCATCCCTGCTTATTCACTTAATCCACACCACCAATGCTGCTCCTTTCCTGTCACACCTCTCTGCCACCACTCTTTCTTGGCTCTATGTTTGTGGTCCCCTTTTATCTTAACCTGTTTGCCTGCTTTGATTCCCCAATGCCTTTTCATCTTGCTAATTCACTTCATCCCCACCAGGGCTGTTCCTCTTCTGCCATTGCTCTTTCTCAGATGGATGTCACTGTAACTGACTCCATTAACTCTCTGGTCTCTGAGTCTGTACTCCCTCATATCTTGTCCTGTCTACCTGCTCTGATTGCCCCATACCTTCTCAATCCCTGTTAATTCTCTTCATCTCCACCAGGACTTCTCCTCTCCTGCCATCACTTCTTAGCACTTTTTTTTTTTTTTTTGGATGCAACTGGCTCTATAAATTCTCTGGACTATGAATCTGCACTTCCCTTGTATCTTGATCTGCTTGCCTACTCTGATTGTCTGGTGCCTTCTCATTTCTGCTAGATCACTTTAGCACTGCCAAGGCTACTCTTCTTCTGCCTCCACCTTTGCCACTATTCAATGTCAGCTGGTTTTTTACACAATTGACTCAATGAACTCTCTAGTCTCTGAGTCCAGATAGCAGCCTTGGTGGGGATGAAAAAAATTATCAGGCATGAGAAGGTATCTGAGAATCAGAGTAGGGAGGCAGGTCAAGATAGAAGGGAAACACAAATTCAGAGCCAAGGGAGATTGGAGAGCAGGTTGTGGGGTGGGGGGAATGAGAAAGAATAGTGGAGGAGTAGTGACAAGAGAGGAGCTCCTGTTGGAAGATTGATTTACAGCACCTGGCACAAAATCCTCCCAGTAACCACTGAGCTCTGAACAAAACATGTCCCAGAGGCAGGCATTAAACATACAACAGAGTTTCAAAACAGCAACAAGCGTGAGCAGCAGAGTGTAACATACAGCATCAGCTCTGACCCTGCTCTACCCACTGGTTAGTAACTCTAATACACAGAGTTGTCATCCAAAATACCTGGAGGCATTAATCTTCAAGTTCCAATATATATATATACATCTGTATAATCAGGATATGTAGGTCCTCAGTCATAGGTTCAGCATCACAGAAACGTCAGGCAGAGGTTTGGTGTCAGAGAGTCAGAGAATAGTCAGAGAGACAGATAGTCTGAACTCACCTCTTTTATACACACCTGCTGATAGCTCACCAGCTAGGGACAATGGCTGATGCAACCCCTTGTCATGATTTCACATTACCATGACTCAGCCTTACTGTCCCCTAGGGATTACATCATGACTTGCCAAGTAATTCCCCAGGTGTATCCCACATGATCATCAAAAGTATTTTCAACTGGGGCAAATACACAACATTTCTATCCAACACATCCTTAGAGGGGATGCATGAAATTAGCAGGGAGTAGAAGGCATCTGGGCATTGGAGTAGGCATTTAGGTAAAGAAAGAAGGGGAAAGGAGACTCAGAATCCAGAGACTCCAGGGAGCATGTTGTGTTTAAAAAGACAAAGTGGTAGTAGCAGAAGAACAGCCTTGCCTGGGATGCAGCAAATTAGACAGGAAAATAGCTTTCACAGTTTAGGGCTCAGCACTGAAGGAATGTTCTACTCCATTCTCCCCTTTTCAATGTTGAACCATTCAGTGCTTTAAAAAATTGTGTAGTTGTAGTTAGTATAGTGTACAACTTTGCCTTAAAGAGTTCAAAGCCATGCACACTTGACAAAACTATTCTGCTTTGCTATGTCAAGAACTAAACTAAACTAAACTAAACCCATATCTTGTAGGAATTTTCCAAATGCCTTTCTACATCCCATCAGTTTTTCCCAAGTGGTCAGGAACACCAAATTTTGACCACATTCAGAAAATTGTTGAATACTCATTCTATCCTTATCCTGAAGTCAATAAATTAATATTCATTAAGATTTATGGAGCCCTTGTCCCTTTGGTGAGCCCCAATTACCTAATTGCATCACTGTATCACAGAACTACAACTTGGCTTTTCAACTTTTTCATGAAATGGCATGTGTAGTGTATGTTTAAGACCATTAATTATATAACTCAGTTATTTGATAAATATAATATCATGAAAATATTCATGTCACAGTCATTCAAAAATAGATGCAAGGAAATCAGATCTGATTTTATTTCTTCTCTACCTCAGATGTAGAAGTCTGAGTTGCTTGGAGGCTAGTCCCTTTTAATTCAATTGTGTGTTCTTCCAAGTCAGCATGCTTTGTAGTTTTAATCTTTTCACCAATAAGGAAGATTGAAAGCCCAAGTATGTAAACCTTTTTTAAAAAAATTAATTAGAGAGATCCTTATTGTATTCATTTCATTTACCACCATTACACCAATTTATTCTTGGAGGAAAACAAACAGAGACAATAGGAAGACAGCAAGACAAGACAATTGAATGAACTCCATCTCTCTACATTGCCATTCATTTCATTCATTCTTCATCTCAGTCTGTCTCCTCCTGAGCATGGACTTGGCAGCAGTTCTTACCACATCTGACAGGACTGGCAGCTTCCATTAGCTCCTCAACCCTGCTGATATCCATCCTTGAGTCTGCAGCATTGGCAGACACATATAAATGGCCCTGTACTTCTTTAGTGTATAGCAAAGGATCCTTAGTCTTAGTACAGCTATTTAGGGAAGTTCATTATAAAGAGTCAGGTGCACATTCGAGTAAGGTTAACACATATATGAAATGATGCTAAGGCCTGTAAAATTTCTACAGCAAAATACTCTGCATGTGATGTATTTACAAGGCTTGCTATGCTAATGGCATAAAAGGTTTGTGCCCTTTATCAGGGGCATATCTTATAGTAATGATGAAAGAAATATTTTAACCAGGGATGGAGAAGATGAATGTTAAGTCTGATAAATTTTATCAGCATAGTCAATGGTGGATTATGGGAGCTGCAGTCCAAGGAATGGAAGGCATATAATCTCCATCCCAGAGTGACAAGATTTGCTAGTTCCAGTTTTTGTTTACCATTACGTTGACTTCAACATTTGATGATCTCCAAGAGCCCCAGTCATCAACTATGCTACTCTTATGGGCCTGTGCAACCCCCACCCCCTACCCCAGGTTTGATATAATTTGATAGGCAAAATATGATTTAGTTGGAAAATGCATTAATTGGCATTGATATAATATAGAACCTGAGATGACTAGAAGGTCAAACTGGGCAAAGGAAAGTTAATGACTGAACATGTGCGATTGCAAAACAGTCATCAGATCCCCTCTTGGCACAGTCAATGTGATTGACAGGCAGATCACCAGGCAAACTCAGATATAATAAACTTAAGCTGAAGCTGCAACATCTATGAGAACATACAAAACTGAAGGGAAGTTCCCATCAAAATACTGATTGTTTCAGCCCTGTCTCTTCACACTTGGATGTTTACCAGCATTGTTCCTGAACCTTTCCACAATTACAGAGCTATTAAAACTGTCATTAACTCTTTTTCACCTAACAGTAAGACCATTAACTCTGTCCAGACCCCGTTATCCAGGTGGTAACCTCCATTGTTTGCCTGGCCAGAGAGCTATTCACACCCATGTCCCTGAGGTAGATTTTGGGTATAAGAACCCTCTGTTTTGTGCAGTTTGATCAAGTGTTTCACTTGCTGAATGCCACGCTGTCACTCTGATTTCCAACAGAGTGTTGTCCTTAGGTGCTAGTCTGAGCCATATCGCTGCTTTCTTTACTGGTCCCTGGATTGGTAATTATTGCCAATTCCCTGGAAGTTCCTCTATCCACAACTTTCTTCCCTTTATCCCTCAGTTAGCTCTTGTGCAAGTGTGTGAGTGTTTAGGCCTTTTGTGTGTGTGACTCATTTCCTCAATACATTGTAGCTCACTTGGGAATCTCTGACTGGTTCTTTCCTGCAAGACCCTGTAAACATTGATGGAAAAATCTCATTAGGTTACTCTCTTTTTGCAGACCTCTTAATTGAGCTAATTAATTCCCCATTGTCACATGTAGGTACTGGCATTGCTGGTGGACCCCTGAGTTACCCACATCTTGGCTTAACAGTTCAGATTTGCAAACTGGGATGTGTGGTTTGCTAGACTGGATCAATCTTTCTGTAGTGTGATCTCCCTATTTTCCCAGTGCTTTCCACATTATTGTCTTTTTTTCATACCATCTCATGATAACAAATTGTGACAGAATCATAGAAATGTTGGAAGAGACCACACAGGCCATCCAGTCCAACCCCCTGCCATGCAGAAACACCCTCAAATCAATCCCGACAGATGGTCATCAAGCCTCTGCTTAAAAACATCCAAATAAGGAGATTCCACTACACTCCGAGGCAGCATATTCCACTGCTAGACAGCCCTTACTGTCAGGAAGTTCTTCCTGAGGTTCAGGTGGAATCTCCTTGACTGCAGCTTGAATCCATTGCTCCTTGTCCTGGTCTCTGGAGCAGCAGAAAGCAAGACCTCTCCTTCCTCTGCATGGCATCCCTTCAAATATTTAAACATGGCTATCATGTCCCCTCTTAACCTTCTCTTCTGCAAACTAAGCATACCCAGCTCTCTAAGTCTATCTTCAGAGGGCATGGCTTCCAGGCCTATCATCATTTTGGTTGCCCTCCTCTGGACTTGCTCCAGCTTGACCATGTCCTTCTTGAATTGGGGTGCCCAGAACTGGACACAGTATTCAAGGTGGAGTCTAACCAAAGCAGAGTAGTGTGGCACCAGTACCTCCCTTGATCTAGACACCATACTCCTATTGATGCAGCTGAGAATTGCATTGGCTTTCTTGGCTGCCGCATCACACTGCTGACTTATGTTCAGCTTATGGTCTATTAAGACTCCTAGATCCCTTTCACACGTACTGCTATCCAGCCACGTGTCCCCCATCCTATATTTCTGTATTCCATTTTTTCTACCTAAGTGTAGGACCTTACACTTCTCTCTGTTGAATTTTATTTTGTTAGCTTTGGCCCAGCTCTCTAATCTATCCAGGGCATTTTGAATTTTGATCCTGTCCTCTGGTGTATTAGCAACCCCTCCCAATTTGGTGTCATCTGCAAATTTGATGAGCATGCCCTCTATTCCTTCATCCAAGTCATTGATAAGAAATATTGAACAGCACTGGGCCCAGGACAGAACCCTGTGGCACCCCGTTAGTCACTTCTCTCCAGGATGAAAAGCAGCCATTCGTGATCACTCTTTGGGTTTGGTCGGTCAACCAGTTACAAATCCAACTAACAGTAACCCTGTCTAGCCCACATATTACTAGCTTCTTTGCAAGAATGTCATGGGGAACTTTGTCGAAGGCCTTACTGAAATCGAGATATGCTACATCCACAGCATTCCCTTCATCTATCAAGCTAGTAACTCTATCATAAAAAGAGATAAGATTAGTCTGGCATGACTTATTTTTGAGAAATCCATGTTGACTTCTCGTGATTACCGCGTTGCTTTCCAAGTGATTAGAAACTGACTGCTTAATGATCCAGGATCTTTCCGGGTACTGATGTCAGGCTGACTGGGCAATAATTATTTGGGCCCTCTTTTTTTCCCTTCTTGAAGATGGGGACAACATTTGCCCTCCTCCAGTCTGCTGGAACTTCTCCTGTCCTCCAAGATTTCTCAAAGTTTATAGCAAGTGGTTTCAAAATGACTTCTGCCAGTTCTTTTAATATCCTTGGATGTAATTCATCTGGCCCTGGAGACTTGAATTCATATATACATCGACTGAGCCGGGTGTGGGGAGAGGCCGACGGAGACATAGTAAGGAGTGCTCTATGAAGCCTTAGCAATTTTCTTTTTAAATGAAGCTTTAAGGCTTTCAAGATACTGTCTTATTTGGCTAATTAGGATTGATAATATTTACTGTCCTGTGAAACTGCTGGGAAATTGTTAATAGTGGACTCAACAAACAAAGTTACTTATCTGGCTTTTGTTTCCATTGGAAGTGTTTCAAGCGTTTTAAGTCTTGCTGCCTACAAGTTTCCTCAGCTGCAAACTTCTTGGTATTTGATTGATACAACCTGCACTTAGGAAGCAAGAGGAACTTTAAAAGTATTGGAGATGTAAATAATATATTAGAAGAGCAGAAGACAGGAAAACAAATTAAACATCTCAAATTTATTGTTATTATCAGCCTAACCGGTGTTCAAACAATTAAAGGGACACCTGCGCTTTGCCTCAATTTTTAACTCTTAACTCCTACTACTGAGAAGCCTAATAACAAATGAATTCGATTTAGAGTGAATTTGAAATTGAAACTGACTCATTCCATTATAATTGTTGTTAATTTCTTGGAGATTAACCTTGGGTAGATCTTTGGAATAAGGATAACAAGAACAGTTGGGAGGCAATAAATAAAGCATTTTTATCAACATCAGACAGAAGAAGGAGAGAAGAGCAGAAGTAAAAGCGGGGCCGGTGAGAACTATGGGAATTCTTACCAGACAAGGCTGTAAGAAGTTGGGCCTGTCTCTCGATTTTATGGATTCCTCTTTTAATAAAAAGAACCAAACAAAACAAATGGAACAATCTAAACAACTGAACCAAACAAAAATTTCCACGTATTTTTCTCCAATAGTAAAAATAAACGATTCAGGTGCAGACCTGCCCTCAGATACAGTGCTAGATTGGACATTAGAGCACAGACAGCTTCTGTTTGATCCATATAATGTGAGCAATATAAACCTAGCAGAGGAAATCTCTCTGGCTATGAATAACGAAAAAGCCATATCCTTAGATGACCAGAGAAGTGAAATTTCTCTAGAACCAAGGAATGACAATGTGAGTACACCGGTGAGCACTACATCTCAGAGCAGAATAAATCGGGATAGAGAGATGCTAGTGACCTTAGCAGACCTGCAGGGAAATACCAATGATATAAACAAGGATTTACAATTAATTAAGACCTATCTGGCTGAATGTAATGGTTTGCTCACAGTTATTACCGAAGTTCTAGTAAAACTGGAATCTACATTTGAGAGAAAGCAACTAACCCCTGAGGATCATTCGTCATACTCTTTCAAGCAAGGAAAAAAAATTAATAAATCCAACAGGAAGACATCTAACCAGAATCAGGAGCTTCCCCAAAAGGAAACTAATATGACAAAGAAAACTAAGAATATCAAAAGATCAGTGAAACAGGGCAGATCAAAAAGGACCTGTGAAAGGATGAACTTTCAAAAGTTGTATAATTTGTTGAAGAAGAATCTAAAAACAACAAGGAATCAAAAGAAATCTACTAAATGTCAAAAAATTAAGGAAATAACAACAAACCCTGTAAAAAGGAATCCAAATATTAGGCATGAAGATCTCATGGATTCTCCTCGGCCTTTATATACATGTGACGGTAGAGGAGATTGTGACAATCAAGACCCTTGGGAGAAAGCTCTTAAGAACAGTGTATACCACAAGGGAACAAAAGCCTCTCAAGAGGAGAATTCCCAACTAATAATTTCACAGGGTATTACAGTAAACAAGACCTGGAGTTTGACCTTAGCTAAACAAAAATTGGTTATTAGTAATTACCCCAAATCCTGGGGGATATTATCTCAGTTCGAGACAAAAAAACATCTCTTGCACACCTTAAACCAGTTAGCAGATAGGCTGCTAACCTTGGCAGAGATTGAGCATATAGAATATTTATTTTACAACTATACTCACACTCGAGCTGTAATAACCTTCTCATGTGAGTGGTCAACTAAGAAGGTATATTTTCTCAGGGGTAAACTTTTAAATTGGGGTATGATTGTCTCCCGATACTTTGAAAATAAAGCATCTCCAACTCCACTAATTAAATATTCCCCTATTAGTGAAATAAATCATAGCATGTCAACTAATCTTATTGATCTAGCAGAGTCCGAAATATGTATTCCTCAAGAGAAATTAACAACAATAGACTCTCCTGTTGAGATACAGCCATCTAACTCATTTAAAGAACTAAATTTTGATGAGGAAGAAGCACTTTTGAAAACTTTTCAAGCCTTGCCAACAGTGCCACAATTTGAGATTATAAATAGGTTAACTCTTTTGAGAGATACCTTACTCAGTATTCATGGACAGTGGGAAAATAGGAAAGTCAAAATTTAATGACCTGGAGTCAAATCTTGCTATATTTGAGAAAGAGAAAGATAGAGAAAAGGACTGGTTCCCTCAGGATCCAAGAACCACGCATCGTGCTGATGACTTGACTGTAACTAATTATAATAAGGATCCATCTGATCTGCCGGTGGTGGAAGATCATAAAAAAGATACAGACACAACTAGTAAGCCTGGGGCCGGAGGACCATCTGCGAGGGCGAGAAATCTTTTCAATAATGAATCGGTATTTTATGATGAAAACAAAACTCTGGTGAAGATGGATAAAACAGATTGACAATCAAGTAATAAAGGGAAGACCTTCAAACTGACTAATACATCTGGTTTCCACTGTTCTCCTCTCATTGTTCAAGTTACAAATTCACCTCCATCAAGAAAGCCTCAGATAAATTCCCAGGTAAATTTTATATCCTGGAATATAGCTGGGTGGAATGCCAAATCTAAAGATGCTGAGTTTATTAATTTTTTGCAAGATTTTGACATAATAGCTATTCAAGAGACATGGTATCCATCAAATCTGGACCTAAATGGCTATGTCACCATGGATCTACCTGCGGTATCCCTTAGGGGCAAAGGGAGACCTAAAGCGGGACTGGCCATTTTGATTTCTACTTCTCTCCAAACTTGTAGTAGACATTTACCATACTGTGACCAGACAGCCATGGCATGTTTGATTGATTTTAGCTTTGTATCTTTAGTGCTTGTCAATGTATATGTCCCTCCAATGGCTACAAAAGAATAAATTAATCAGGAGTGGGAGACCCTAGAAAAATATATAGTTAATTTGGAAATACAATTTCCTAAAGCACATTTATGTGTAATGGGGGATTTTAATGCCAGGATTGGCCCCAATAATGCAACACTTTTTTTACACCAAGACTGGCATTTTAGTGAATTGGAAGACTATGTTTTGGACTGCAAAAGACACTCTAAAGATGCAAAGATTAATTATGCTGGTATAAACCTTGTCCAGATGGTAGGACGTCTTGCCTTAAAAATAATTAATGGGGATCCACAATTTGAAACACATGGGGAATACACGTACATATCATCAACAGGCAGCAGTACAATTGACTATTTATTAGTCTCTAAATCTAGTCACAAATTTATAACAAAATTTAATGTACTAGATAGAATTGAAAGTTACCATCTTCCCCTTTCTTTCACTGTTAGATTCCCTATTAGTACCCAGCTAAAACCTCATTACCAGCTGAACAATTCAATAGTAAAAGTTAGAAATAAAAGACTGAGGTGGTCTGATAATATGAACAGTAAAATCTCAGAAATTTTAAACTCACCCACATGTAATCATATTAAAAACTTTATCATTGAATCACAAGATGTGCAGCCAGCTTTGGAAAATTACTCATTGCTCCTTACAGTGTTGGTTATAGCCCTGAAGAGCATGGAGAATAGACCCAGAATTTGTAGATATAATAGGTCGTTTTGGATAAAGAATGCTTTGAGACCAAAAATGCTTTAAGGAATTTGTACCATCAATATAGGAGGGATAATTGTAGAGTCCTGCCTAAAACTTATTATAACATAAAGAAACATTACAAAAAATTGTTGATAAAGAAAAACAGAGAATTCAGACAAAAGCAATGGTCAGCATTAATTGATGCCTCCCTGCACAAAAACACCAGGCAATTATGGGCTATTGTAACAGGCATGCTAGGTAATATGGAGGGCTCACCACACTGTAATATACCCCCACATACATGGGAAAATTATTTCTCTACCCTATATAGAGGAAATGGGGAGCATGAGGCTGAAATACCAGAAATATCCTCAACCATTATGTCAAGCTTACTTGAAGCTCCAGAATGGCCACCTGTGACCCAACATGAGATAAAATCTTTAATAACTGGACTCAGATCTGGTAAAGCCCCAGGCCCTGATCTTATTATGCCTGAATTGTTAAAAACTAACATCACATGGTGGGCACCTCTACTAGCAACTCTTTTCACTCATATCAATCGATCAACACAGTTACCAAATAGCTGGTCCCAAGCTATCATTATACCTATATATAAAAAAGGTCATAGGATCGATCCATCAAATTACAGACCCATCAGTCTATTGTCAGTAGTAGGCAAAATATACGGTCATTATCTTAACAACCGACTAATAGACTGGATAGAGGCTGAAGAGGTTATCGGGAATGAGCAGGCAGGTTTTAGAAAGGGAAAGTCAGTTATCGATCACTGTATGGTTTTGAACCACCTGGCTGAGAAGTACTCTGGTGCTCAGAATACTAACTTGCATGCCGCTTTTATAGACTTAAAATCGGCTTTCGACTCAATCTCTAGAAATAGACTCTGGGCCAAACTCTATGCTTCCTCAATTGATAAAAGGCTTCTTTGGTTAATTATGAATTTATATAGAAATACTACAATTCAAGTAAGAACTGGCTTACAAGGTAATCTCACTAATCCTATCCCTACTGAAAGAGGCGTACGTCAGGGATGCATCTTGGCACCTACACTATTTAACCTATATTTAAATGATTTAGCTGTACATGTTTCATCAGAAGCCTTTCACCCTCCAAAATTGGCTGTGGCAAACATTCCCTTACTTTTGTATGCGGATGATGTGGTTCTCCTTTCTTACACCAAAGTCGGATTAAGACGCCTGTTGAGAGCTTTTACAAATCACTGTGAGGAAAATCAACTAAATATTAATTACAGCAAATCTAAAATTATGATTTTCTCTAAAAAGCAAACCACAATAAATTGGGTAATACAGGGCAAGAAAATTGAGCAAGTTAAATGCTTTAAATATTTAGGCATTACTTTTCAAGCTTCTGGAGCTTGGAAATTACATCGGGAAGCAGCTATTCAGTCTACTAATAGCAGTAAAGCTATCATTCGTTTCTTTTACACGAAAGGAGGCCAGTTTATACCTGCAGCAAGTAAGGTATTTCAAGCAAAGGTTTTATCTCAACTGCTATTTGGAATACCACTGTGGATTGTGGGTTTTTCTCCATCAGTAGAATCTGTGCTATCAACTTTTCTCAGGAAACTGTTTGGAGTACCAAATTGTGTACCATCAGCAGCACTACGTATAGAAGTGGGCTGCTCATCATTAGAGTGTACCACCTGGAGATGGGCACTGGGATATTGGTTGAGACTCCTTTTTGCAGACCCGGGGACTGGCTATATTAGCCTTATAAAGAGAGAAACATATAAAACAAAATTGTTTAAAGCTATTAATGAAAAATTTCAGAGATTGGGTCTTTCAGATAGCTTCCTTCTTACACTTAATTTGCCCACAGCAAAGTTAATCCTTGCACAAAGAATTAGGGATATCGACATCCAATACTCCTTATCTGCAGCACGTACTACTTGTTCTCCTAGTAATTTAGGTTTGTCATCTGATCCAAATGTGGGGGCAACCTATTTAAAAAGTCTGAATATTCCAAAATATCGCTGGGCATTCAGCAAAGCCAGATTTAATGTAATTCCATCAGCTATATTAGAGGGTCAGTTCCATCAAATTGAATACAATGAGCGTGTGTGCCCATGTGGAGCAGGAGTAGTAGAATCTCTATCACATGTCCCTTTTTCATGTAATTTTTACAAGGATAACAGGTTAAAATTAATAACACCAATACTGAGTAAGTTTCCAGGAAGAACTCTGGGTTGGTATCTGAGGTATCTTCTAAAAGATACTGAAAAAAGGGTAACAGAGGAAGTGGCAAAGTTTATCTAGTCTGCTATTAGAACTCGCAAAGTTATGTTACAATTGATAAATTGATTGGGGACAGCTAAAGAGTAATCTAGATAAGAACTTCTTGATGAGAGTCAAGGAAGTGAAAGGATGCCCTGCTTGGGAAGAATGTTTACTATGCTATGGAAGAATGTTATTTGTTATTAAAGTGATATTTATTTTATTCTGTTAAATACAGTTATAATTCTAGCAAATTTTTAACATATTATTATAAGTGCATAATATTTGTATGCGCACTGTGTAGTGTAGTGTATATTTGGTGTACTGTGAATTGTATTACATGTATTGCATATGCTCTGTAACATATCGTATATTTATATGCAGTTTTAAGTATTGTTTTGAGAAGTTTTTATTGCCTCATGGTCTGTAGACTGTAATAAAGGCACTGTCTGTCTATATACATCCTGAAGACATGGAAATATGCATTCCAATTGTCTAATCTTTTGATATTTTCCTGAAAAGGTACCCTCCGGTCTGTTATGCTGTTGTCCTATGATTGAATTAGTTTGCTGTCTTTGGACTATTCACACTATAGTTATAGCTCTGTTATTCCACTTTAACTGTCATGGTTCTATCCCATGGAATCTTGAGGTTAATACTCCTGGGAGGCCCTACAGTCCTCTGCCTGGTAATCCAAAGTGCTCTATCTAAAACTCCAAATCTTAGTGTGCTTAGTGTGAAATGGCCCAAGGAGTGTTTTGATTTTAATAGGCATCATATTATCTGCTATTACTTCACTTGCTCTTTAGAATCTGACATGTCTTTTCACAATTATTTAATTTCTGAAAGAATATTTAGTCAATTGAAGCAAAAATAATAAAAAAAAAATCCTGTGGCACCTTACAGACTAAGGCCATTTTCGTCCTACATTGTACTAGTGCTATTATTCCATTTTCACCATCCTGTGGAATTCTGGAGTTTGTAATTTACTGAGGCCAAAGACTTCTCTGGCTGATAATTCTAAATTGCCCCTCCCTAAACTGCAAACCTCAAGCAGAATCCCATAGGATGTTAAAAGTGGAATAATAACACTAGTACAATGTAGTGTGGAAAGGTCGTAACACCTGTATAGCATACACTTTTGTGGACTATAGCCTACTTGCTCAACATTTGTAGACTCTAGGAGTGTTGTACTTTATACTTTCTTTCCCATTCCTAAAAAGTGCTTATCTGCCCTTAAGAAGTTAATTCACATGCACTGGATTTTTGAAAAATATATTGTGTAAGTGATGAAGTATTTTCTAACTCCTGTTAGTATTCTAGAGCATGAAGTTTAGAACTGTGGTTAGGGTTAGAATATGTTATATATACTGTACCCTAACCTTATATTTGCTGATCCCATTGATTTCTAATATCTCCTTCCTCCATGGACAAAACTTTGATCTCTCCTGAATGATACAAACTAACTGGCCATTGTAACATTACATTTCTCCTTTGCTACAACATGATTTGCTGAAAAAAATGGCATGGGACATCTCCTCCTCCTCCTCCTCCTCCTCCTCCTCCTTCCTGTTATTATCATCATCGTCGTCGTCATTGTCATCATCATTTTGTTAGCTGTCATAACAGCTGGAAATCAGCATCTGAACAGATCTCTTTTGCTCAATATTGATGTTGTCTGTTAACGATGTAGGGGGCATTTATGACCATAGCACTAGTGCCATTATTATGACTATATAGCCTTACTGGTAGTTTTGGATCCATAACTTTCACTTACACATCTGTAACTTCAGTACAGAATGCCAGTCTCTTCCCTCTCTTTTTTTTTTTTGTCCCTTCACTCTCACTGTAGCCCCATGGTCCATTGAAATTCATTCACAGAAGCTAAAAACCTTCCAAACAATGTAGAAGGACTGAGAGTTGGGGCAAACCCATCACCATTTGGATCCTGCACTAATTTAAGGAATGTTACAGAAGGAAATTATTCCATTTCTAACAGCTCCCTACACCTTATGTCATATTATTCAGGCAGCCCTTCTGATCTTCTTGTGTCGTTTTTGGGTGACATGTATGACTGAAGAGAAAAAGGAGTGGAAGTTCTCTTCCATGTGCTTTCTTAAGTTAACTTCTCATCTTCAGAGAATATGGAGTGGAATTGTTTGTAATGGTATTGAGACATTAGCCATTGATTTTAGGGGGGGGGATGAACTTTATTAATTACCCAGTGGAATAAAATAATTAATAGGTTGGCATGGCCCTAATTTACAGCATTGGAATATGTGTTCTATATATATCTTCACTGTTTATTCTGAGATGTAAGTCCATCAGGCATTTGCCATATTAAGAAAGGAACACTCTGTTACTCACCCTGAAAGAAAAATTCTGTTTCTTCTCTCTTGAGAGCACATCAAAGTTCACTGCACAAATATATAAAAAAATGATGCTACCTCTCAGGTGTCCAAATGCACATTTATTGTTTTCCACAATTTATTTTCGATTATTATTTCTGTCCTGAAATGAACCCTTTCTCTGAGGGTACTAAAATTGCAAACTGTTGAATTAATACAACTGGTGGCCATCGTTCTGCAGGCACTCCTGTTCTCCTAAAAGTTAGTGTTCATATAGGTTATTATACATATTCCTGCTTCCTGGTCTTTAACATTTTGAGTCATGTTCCTTTGTAATGATCCTTTTGACTCCTGATCCTTTGTAATGATCCTTTTGCTTACAATGTAATCAAGAAACACAGAAAGTCTTAATCTCTTTCGGCAACCTTCAGATGAATCTGATGACCCATTATTTCTTGCATATGTTTACTTTTGTTTTTACATTATAGTGGGCCCTCCTTAACTGCAACCTCCAGATCCGTGATTTCAAACAATCACGGAGTGTCATGCCCTGTATCTAAAATGGACATACTGAAGCACCTGTGTGCACATCACCAGCGCCGAATATAATGGGATGTGAGCATTCACAGTTTGTGGTATTCACAGGAGTTCCTGGAACAGAATCCCTTCATTTATGGAGGGTCCACTGTACTCTGCTTCGCAAGTTCATATCTCACATTGGAATGTGATTTTTAAAAAACAAACAAACAAACATATTCTAGCTAGATTGAGAGAAGTACTGGTACCACTCTACTCTGCTTTGGTTAGACCCCATCTTGAATACTGTGTCCAGTTCTGGGCACTTCAATTCAAGAAGGATATGGACAAGCTGGAGCAAATCCAGAGGAGGGCGACCAAAATGGTGAGAGGCCTGGAAGCCATGCCCTATGAGGATAGACTTAGAGAGCAGGGTATGTTTAGTTTGCAGAAGAGAAGGTTAAGAGGGGACATGATAGCCATGTTTAAATATTTGAAGGGATGCCACGTAGAGGAAGGAGAGGGCTTGTTTTCTGCTGCGCCAGAGACCAGGACAAGGAGCAGTGAATTCAAGCTGCAGGAAAGGAGATTCCACTTGAACCTCAGGAAGAACTTCTTGACAGTCAGGGCTGTCTGGCAGTGGAATCTGCTGCCTCGGAGTGTAGTGGAGTCTCCTTCCTTGGAGGTTTTTAAGCAGAGGCTTGATGGCCATCTGTCAGGATTGCTTTGAGGGTGTTTCTGCATGGCAGGGGGTTGGACTGGATGGCCTGTGTGGTCTCTTCCAACTCTAGATTTCTATGATTCTATGATTCTATTATTCTTCTCTGGAGATTGGTTTAGCTTTCATTTTCTCCACCTTTGGATTTATACAGAGAGGTGAGTTCCCTTTGTGCAGCAAGCTCTCACCATAAGCAAACAGAACATCTCATTTCCCTGAATGAAAGAGGCTAAGTAATGAACTTAGTCATAACTACAGTGCAGTGTTAATCACAACAAAAACAAACAATGGTGTTACAATAAATGTCAAGTTAATGAATACATGAATCCAAAATTAAGCTTGAGATATGCACATGCATTAAACATGTACATATCGCTCATAAAGGCATCTTGAAATATTAAATCAGAAAACAGGGAGAGAACTAGAGGTCCCTTTGATCCTCAGCCATTTATATTCTTGGAAGCTACAGAATGAAGCCCCCACTTCTTTTTCTTCTCTGGATCCACTAGTAGCCCTTTATCAAGAGAAAAAGATTGTCCATGACAACTTGAGGTAAGCATCAGATGAAGTAATTTAGATCTTGCTTGATATTTGTTGCTTTGATTCCTCCAAATCCATCCACAGCAAAAAACTCTCAGCTCCTCAGACCCACGTTCCTTAAAATGACCTAAGCAAGAACGAGCCAAGTTGATGTAGCAACTACAGCCTCTTGTGCTGCATGCTTAGAGAATGGGGGAAAGTAATCAAGGCACCAGGGCTTAACAAATAGCCTTAACTAAATCTTTCAAACACCAGCCACTATAATTAATTACAAACCTCAAAGGAAAGAACATCACTAGCCTGGAAATGGCTCAAAAATGATGTTAGCAGTTATTATCCTTCCAGCCTCTTCACATGCATGATGTCTCTTTTGGTAGTGACTGACTGAATGGAAGAAGAAAAAGAAGATGTGAATTGTTTGAATTTTTCTGACAGAGCAGAAACTTTGCCCAGTAGAAAAAGAAACAGCTTGTTCTGCCAACCTGTCGTACCATCTCTTCTGAAAGGAAAGAAGATATATAAACTCTTCATTTGAAATTAGTTAAAAATATACACATATAAAAAATGGGAGGGGGTGAAGAGATCCATCCTTACGATTGAGATATGTGGAAAAGGTAAAGTCCCACGTCTCACAAAGATATCAGTAGCAGTCTTGGAAATAAACACTCTTTCTAAATGTCAGTCCAATTGCTTCTCTGTTACTGTACCATGTACATCAAAACTCAGAGGAGTAATTAGGAGTGGAGCCCATCCTGCCTGTTTACCACCATCCCTTAATCTGCATGAACCCTTTAATCCCACCTGAGTTCTGATCCTTTCTCATGAGTATGACAACATGATGCAAACAAAGAATTGGCTTTTGTAGATAAGAATACAAGAAGAGCCTTTCAGGATCAAACTAAAGAGCTATTGGCTCTCCAATCAACTGGCTTCCTACTAGGGATTTGCAGCCAGCTCAACATTCAGTTCATACTCTAATTTGGAAGCATTTACAGACTAGTGATACACTTTCTTGGAGAGGTTCCTGTTGCCTTGGCAGGTGATCCAATTGAAACCTTGGTTTATCTCTGCAACAGGGAAATGCCAGGGTGGGGGACATGATTGTTTCAAGAGCCCACTCTCACAAAGTGGATCCAAGCAACATACCTCCCCCCCGCAGATTACTAGGGAACTGGCAGTGATGAAATGTGTGGACCAGAGACTAGAGTGTTGATGGAAAGCTGGTCTGATCAAACAGGAGATAGAGCCAGTTGGAAAGCCTATTCCATGGTGCTGGTGCCAGCAAAGAAATTATATTTCTTTGCTACCATTGCATCTGCATAGTGTCATCCAGCAGAGCTGTCTCTAGTTGTCAGAGGCCTTTTACTTCCCCACAGGGGCCGAAAAAAGGCCACTCACCAGCCCACTATGAAGAACCTGCAAGATGCTTTCCAGTTGAAATTACTTGGATCCACTCTGACTAGGATGCTGTTTTTGATATAGCTGTTCAGTGGTACAAGTTCAAATTGTACAGGTTGTCCAGTGGTAGAGGTACAAGTTCAGTGGATGTAAATTTGGCTCCTGTTTGTCCTGTATTATTGGATACATTTCAGTTTGTGCAATCTGTAGATATAGACAGGAGCCTTGGAAAGGTGAGAACTAATACATGGATAGTGGAAACTTGATTTTCCTGGTCTTTAAAGCATCCAAAAGGGACTGGTCAAGTGGGTAAGGGGGATAGTGAATGACTCACTTTGGCAAGGCAGCTTTCCATCCTGCCTAAAAGACACTGTGATAATGCTATTACTGAAAAACAAAACAAAACTTTCCTTGAACCCCACCATATTAGAGAATTACCAGCTAATCTCCAATATACCTTTCTTCGGCAAAGTTCTAGAGTGTGTGGTAGCCTCCCAGCTCCTAGGATTCATGGCTGCAATTGATTATGCAAATCCATTTCAATACCTCTTCTTCCCAATTCTTCTGGGCTTTCAATACTATCAACAAGGTGAGGATATTGTTTGTCAAAGGCAAGCTTAGAAGGTGGTGTTCGGGGATACCTGTTCAATGCCATAGTCTAAGACATCCCTCAGGGCTCAGCTCTGACTCCCATGCTGTTCAATATAAACATGAAACTTCTAGAAGAGGTTATCCAGAATTTTGGTTGTTCAATGTCATCAGTATACTGATAACACCCAACTCTATCTCTTCTTCCTCAGGATGCTGTTTTGGTACTGAAGCAGTGTCTACTGTCAGTAATGGACTGGATGAGGCTGAACAAACTGAAGCTTAAGCAACACAAGACAGAGGTGTTTCTGGTCCATAGAAAGACAAATGATGGAAAAGGGATTCAGCTTGTACTGGATGGAGTTACACTCCCCCTGAAATATCAAATTTGGCTATACTCCTGAATTTTACCTTGAGTATTGATCCCCAGGTATCAGTGGTGGTCACAATTGCATTTACAAGGTTAACACTAGTGGGCCAGCTGTACCTATTTCTTGAGAAGTCAGATATGGCAATGGTAACACATGCCTTCATTACATCCTATTTGGACTACTGGAATGCACTCTACCTGGGTATCCTTTTGTACACTGTTTCTGAATCTCAGGGGTCCAAGATGCTGCAGCCGCTATGCTGACTGTGACCAGATATAGGCAGAATATTTTTTTAAGCCATATAAATGATTTTCAGATTTTTTTCTGGTTTGTACATTGGTCTATACATTTTATACTGAATAGTTGTAATTTGGTAGTGATAACATTTTAGTTAATATCACCAGTTAAAATTACTGTGTATGATATACTGGATACAACTGACTAAAATTCTCTGTGTCAGCATTGCTTCCGTACTTTCTTATTTTGAAGTAAAACTTCTGCATGAGGAATCCAGGTTTTGATAAAGTGTTATTCTTACATGGCACTTCAAAAGGGGCACATCCTACCCTTGTTCATCTTTTCTATGATGAAACAGAAGGCAAAATGGTCTCAGAATGGATTATGAGAATGAAGTGGGACTAGTTTCTTCATTTTCTGCAGTAAACTGGAAACAGTTTAAATCACCCTCTCACTTCCATCTCTACCTCATGAAGGCTTATTCCTTGGGGTATTCTAAAACACAACCCTAGTAAAACCCTCAGCTGGCAGAACTAGGAACCAGCAGTGTGGGCTCTGGGGCAATTTGGAGTCATTTTTTTCCGTGCCTCTTCTATTCTTCCTGCTACTCTAGGGACACTTCCAAGGGCCAGAGGCAGCACCTCAGCAAGGATCAAGAATATAATTAACATCCCATGAGCTACCCTAGTATGATGATTTTGGCAGGTAATAGCAGGAATTATCTTGATGGCACCTAGGGGGTTCATTTGAGAAGCAAGTAAGGAAAGTGTTAACCCAAGCTTCAGAATAAAATGATGTTCTTCTCAGAAGACTTGTCAGAAAGTTCTTTCATTTCTGAAAACTGGCACTCCTCTCTTCTGTTTGTTGTTGTTGTTGTTGTTTTTACAACCTGTTTTTTTCCCTCTAAACCAGAACTCAGGACAACTTACAATAAATATAATAAAGTTAAAAACTTATAAAAGAACATCAAAATTAAATGAAATTATTCATAGACAAAAATATTGAATCACAAAGTTTAAATTTTAACTCAACTGTTTAAAACTGTTTTTTAATAATTTTAATTATTTTTTTCAGTACAGCAATCTCTTAAGACTTTTCTTTAGTTAAAAAAAAAGTTCTCAAAAGCCTGTCAGAATAAATAATAATAATAACAAATATCATCATCATCACCACCACCACCACCACCATCATCACCTTTGCCCGCTGATGCAGGGGAGGCATTCTTGTCAGTATAGGAATGGAATTTCAGAGCATAGGGATAGCTACTGAGGAGGTCCTATCTGGCATCCACATCAGCTGTGTCTGTGAAAGTGATGGGTCTGAGAGAAGGGCCTCTCCTGAGAATTTCAAGGTTTGGGTAGGCTCATATGTAGGGAGGTGTGGTCTATCCCATCGCAGAACTAAGCTGTAGCTTAGCTCTTCCTTGCTCTTTAGGAGCCATCTGTGATCAACCCAAGCTTTTCTAGTTAGAGTTCTCCTCAACCTTCAACCTGACTTTTCCTCACTGGAGTTTTCTTAAAGGGCTTTAGCCTCTCAACTATGCTTCAATTCAATTTAATTTCTAGTTGCCTAAAAGGCTGAATGCCCTGTCACCCAAATGTCTTGCCACAGAAGCATATGCAGTTTGTTTGAACTCTATTCATTTACATCTTCCTCCCTATAAATCACCAATGTTGTCATTGTTGTGTACCTTCAAATAGTTTCTGACTTATAGTGACCCTAAGATGAGTCTATCATGGGGTTTCTGGGGCTGAGGATATGTGACATACCCAGGTTCACTCAGAGGGCTTCCATGGCAGAGTAGGGAACTGAACCCAGGGCTATCTTCCATCATTCAAACCACTATACGATGCTGGCTTTTGCACATTAATAAAACACTATAAAAAGGGAATCTTGAACATATTCAAAATTTGGAAATAAGATTTTAAGAATGATGGATATAAAGGCATTCTGAAGACACATATAACTCAGCAATGGTAAAATGATGCTCTGGAACTGAAGGCACCAGCCTAACAGTGCACAATTATAGATAGATTTAAAAAAAAAAATTTAATTTTGTAAAAAAACCTTTCTTATTTCTGCTCATAGTATGAACTGCTTCATCAAGACTGCTTTTGTGTAGGATTTCATCGATAAGAGCAAATGTATGATACACATCAGTAAGATTCTGTACAAAGAAAAGAAAAGAATCCTGGTTTAAAATCAAGACTGTTTTTTTGCATTTTTTTTTTATTCTGTGCACATGGGCATCAATAATGTAAGAGTTAAGACAGAAAAAAAATCAATGGAAACAAAGTGGTGTTAAATCTATTCATTGGAAATAATGTAAATATTCTGCACCAAGAAATTATTGCATTTCTCTTCATGGCAGCTTTGCAAGTAATCTCTAAGAGGTGGGGGAAAAGGTCTCTTTTTGTATGGAGATTTGGCATAGAAAGGTTTTGTGTATAGCATTATTAGAGGCTTTGACCCAACAGTTAAAGTAAGACGGAAAAGAAACACAAATACAGACTTATAGTGTAATTGGGTTTCCCTTTATTAGTTCTGTTAATCAGGAAGACAGTTCTTGGAAGGAGGCACCCTCAACATATGGTAATTTGAAAGAGAGCTGCTTAGATAAATCTGTGCATTGCTTTTTTGGACCTCTTGCCAAAGATGTAATAAATGAAATAAATGACTTAGTCAACTTTGGGTAAATCATGTTACCAAACTACCTTCTAGAGCTGCATTTGAATCTTTCTTTTAATGATTGCCATTTTGGATTGTTAAATAATTGTGAGGAGGAGGAGGAGGGAGGAGGAGAAGGATGACAATGACTATTACTACTACTGCTGCTATATATCATTTGGGTTTTGAATATGATTCCTTAAAGAAAGGAATTAATGTAACTGAAAGCTATGGGAACTGTGTGGCCCAGTTTCAGAAGTGTGTGGTTTACTTTGACTATAGCCTCACTTTGATTATACAATGATCCTTTTAGCTAGTTTGGGGGATGGATCAAACTTTCTCCCCTCCTACCACAAAATTTTCTGGCTTTTGTGCATTTCTGGAGTCTGTGTGAAAAGCCCTTCTCTTCTATCACAAAGAGAGTTATGTCGGGGCAAAAGTTCAGCTGGAGGGTAGTGGTGCTCTCAAATTCATTGTGGGATGTCCAAAAGTTTTATATATTACACACACATACACACAAATGTACACTTTGAAAACAATGGTGTGGCTAGCTGTGGGAGGGCAATAGAGTAGTTGCTTTATATTTTGTCACCTTAGAAGATACTACATGTTGACTTTGCTTGCTTACCACAGACCTTGGATGATGAAAGATGACTTATAAGGAAGGGCTTCTAAAGTGCACAAAGAAAACCAAATGTTAAAAGTCCCTAGACCTCTTCACAATACAGTGTGTAAATAATACTACCCACATCAAATTTTGGAGAAATTTGCTCATTTTCCGAGTTTAAATGAAGCCTCTTTAAAAAAAAATGTTGTTTTAGTTTAAATGATGCCTTCAATGACAATTTTCATTGGTAAGAAATGGTCTGACAAAGTTCAAAGCGAAGTATATCCTCCCAGCCCTACTTATTTTTCCTTTTTTCCTATTCATTTTATAGATATTTTGTGTGGTATTAATTCTTCCACCAAATTAGACATAAGCCACTGAGCACATATTTTCAGTGATACTGATTCAATACTTGTACCAGAAAAAAGTATGATATTCAGAGGGACATTATATGAGAAAAAGAGAGAGAGAGAGAATAAAAACACTTTGCTGAAGTTTCCTTGAATGGTTTTCCCAGCATCTCACCAAAATAACACATGTTGAAGAGAAACTTACCATTTTAATGTCAAATTTCCTAGCTAGTTTCTCCAAGTTGACTTGAATTTAGACCCTCTGGGATAAATGTTCAGCACAATATCCAAAGACTTCTATTACCCATAATGAGAGGAAGAAAGCTAAATCATCCTGTATTGTGTAGAAAGCATATCTCTTTATGTTAGTTTAATGCAGTTTAATGTACAGTCAGGGGCTTTGAATTGCAGGTGATATTGTGATGGTGAAGCAAAGGAGAGGTAAAAGAGAAAATGAACTTGGAAATGGGTAAAAATCCTTTATAGATTTTATGTTTCAGATCTTAAAAGTTCCATTGAACTGGCAATATTTCTCTTTGGGGACAAGTATAATTTTAATAAAAATAGAATATGCACAATAAAACCAAGAGAATGAATAGATATGTACCTTAAACCAGGCTAGTCTTGCTACTTGGAAAAAAAAAGAAGTTTCTTTGCTTCAGCTTGAGTATGAAACCATGACAACAGAAATGAAAGAGAGACAGCATGCATTTGGATAAGATGCAGGGATAAGTTTGACTAGGAATAAAGGAGTCATTCAACTGTTGCTTAATGGCAATGTACAAAGGATCTTAAAAAAACACAATTGGTCAATCAAGAATGAAGGGAATGAATGCAATGAAGAAACCCAAGATACATCTCTTTCGTTATTAAAGAAGACAAGTGGAAATTCAGAAAATGTTACGGAACATTTGGGAAGAATAACTTCCTTCCTCTTCCTAACTTTCAAAGAGCCACATTACTGGTTCTTTTGGAAGAGGTTACTAAAATGCTGACTTCTGATCTTGAGTTTCTCTCTGACTGCCATGAGAGTCACTTGATTTAGAAGCCTGCCTTGTTAAAAGATCAGTAGAGTGCACCATCAGAAAAATATAATGTGTTTGTTATTGTTAGGTAGAACATTGATTTTTTCAAAAAAGAAAATGAAATTTGTTTTTGAAATACCTGCTCTTTCTTTTAAGAAATACAAAATCAAGCAGTCTTAATGTAATAATCTTCTATAATGCTCACAAATACTAAGAAATAAACCAAGAAATTTTCTATGGCTATAGAGATCATGAAAACTGGTATGGAGAGGAAGAAAAACTCACCACCCAGAGAAAATGCTCTCTTACTTTTGGCCGTCCAGGTTATTTTGCCAGGTTCTTCATAGAAGCCCCATAGGAAAGCAGTGGGAGAATGGTTCAGTTGCAGTACAAGCAGTGTGCATTGAAGACACCCCTAAGGAATCTGAAACTGTGTATAATCATAACCTTTTGCCACAGTTCCAGGAAATTTAGAAGAGGTGAAGAGTTTAGCCTGCCAGATCTAAAACGATCTTTGCAGAATTTGAGTGTGTATTTTCCACAGCTTTAAATTTATCCTTTTAGACTACAATTCCCAAGCAGCATGGTCAGTGAGGGATTCTGGGAGCTGACATCCAGATGTAATCCTTCCAAACTCTGCTGTACCTTCTTCTGGAGCTCATGTTTGCTTATATGCTATCATTTTCACCATTGTACCAAAATGGACAGCTTAAGACCTAGTTCTATACAGAGGAGCTATAGGATTTTTCAAAATCCCCTATAAATCAGTTCAATCTGAAAAATGAAGAAATCATGCAAAAACACATCAGAACAACACTCCAAATATCTTTACAAAAATGAATTATTTTTAATTCTAGAGAGGACATGGCCAGTACAGGGGATAAAATGCTAGTCCCAACAACAGTGAACCAATTCAACCAGTGGGATTTATATAAATATTGACTAACTATTGAGCGATTGATTTGACGGGTCCAAAATAGGCATGTAAATCTTTAAAACTATTGTTCTTGTGCGTATGAATAAATAATTTAACAATTTGTTGCCCGTTATGAAAAAGCCCACAAAAAACTGCAGAATTTTGATGATTACTCGCCGTTTGGGATATATTACGTGGAAAATTGATGTATGGATTTTTTTGTGCAGAAAATAGCATTTTCCACACAGAAATATTGTTTTTTAAACAAAAATTCCACACAATTTTCTCAAAGAATAAGTCTCAAACTGCAAAGATTCACTTCCGTAAAGGATCCTTCTTATAAGCATTTTCGGACAGTTGGGGATTGCTTTTTTCATCTGGTATTTTAATATTTATGTTGTTTTCCCCCACTGGTCCTAGTCTAAAATGACAGTAAATAACTTTACAACTTCAGTTACTCTCCAGATGTGTTTCTTTGCTTTTATTTTGTAAAGGTCACTACCTCATTAATCAAATTTTAGGTTTCATTGTGTGGCTTTTAATTTATGTGTTTCCTCTATTTTCATTTTTTTCCCTTCCCTGGCCTATTTGGTAGACCCAAGTTACGGGTTACTACAGCAGATGGCATCAGGTTTTCAGTTCTAGTGTTTCATAACACCACAAACCTATTCGTTGTGGCAGCTAGCTATAAACTCTTAATGAATTATTTCATCCTCTCAGTGCCTTAAGATATAATCCTGCCATGAGTATTATGTGAATATATTTTGTTGATTTCAATGGGACTTGCACAGGAGAAACTAGCTAAAGGACAATAAATGCATAGCTTCCCATTTTTTCATCAGACTGTAAGGAAGCTGCTCACATTTTATGTTATATTGGAAAACTGACTATTCACATTTTTGCAGCCTTAGGATGTGTGACACTTTCCCCAAACAATTTCATTAGGTTAGCAGAATAGGTTTGGGGATAACATTACTTGTCAACATATATAACAAACCTCTAACAGCCTTTTCAAAGAAAAAAGGAAACAGCTTTAGAAGAGTGTAATGTGAAACACAATTGGTAGGAAGATATGTTTATTTATTTCTACACTAGGGATGCAATTCTTCACTAAATTTCTTCTTCAAGGTAGCAACAAATAATTTCAACAATTTTCTTCTTGTTACAGGGAAGTGTTTGAAAACCATACATTTTTTAAAAGAAATTCAAAATTCAGGGTTTATTGTGCACCAAATGCATACATCTTTTTATGTATAGAAAAACACAATTTTCTAAATATCCATGGAGAAATATTAATTCCTGACCAGAAAATACTTTTTCTGTATGGAAAATGCTGTGTTCTATGTAAATCAACCATGTACAAATTGTATGTGTATAAATTAACAATTATAGCATTACATCATTCCTCTGCAAGAATAAATATTTTTGTACAGACACTATTTTCCATACAAAAAGTGTTGTTTCCTATGCAGAAAATGTTTTCTAGGGATGTGTGTAGATATATAATTGATATATATAGATAGTAATGCCCAGGGATTACCTCTGCATACCTGTGAGTCTAACCATGAATATGAATTCATGTTTCTCTATGTGGAGCTATAGAGAAGCCTGCTAAAGAGATGCAAATTATATAAAGGTTCAGTCTTTGTGAAAGTGTAACACTTTATCTGTCATATACTGTAATGTAATGACATTATAATGGCTTTCATACAGTGTAATGAAATGTAAGTGATGTGTCTAGACAATAAAATGTCTACTGTTTCTCCTTAAGGGGAGTTTATATATGTTGTCATATATCTATGACAACAGAAAATAAATATCTTAAAAGGCTAACAGAGAGCTTGTTCATTCTCTCGTATAAACATCCTGAGATTCCATGACTTAAAAATGCATAAGCAAAGTGTTGATGTTAACTCTTTCTGTGTGGATTTTAGCACTAGTCACAAGTTGAAAGCCCAAGTGACCCAATGGTAATGAAAAGGATCTCCAAACAGAGGCATATTAACTGACATTGTCAAAATAACAACAACAACAACAACAACAACAACACCTTCTGATACTCAGTCTAAAGAGATAGGGGTGGAGAGCCACACCTGTTTCATGAGTACCTTGATGATTAAATTCAGCTTGTATATAACACTGGCCAAATACATTCATCCAGAGTCACATACACTTTTATCCAGAAAAGTACAATCAATACCCTTTTGTCCAACTGGAAATCTTCCTTTGATGTGTCCATCATGAAAATAAAACTATAGCCACCTTCATTTCTTAGACTACTGCCCGCTGAGGCAATTGAGTGATTCGGCCAAGAATTGTAAATGCTCCTCCCTAAACTTCTATTCCTAAGATTGCATGGCAATTAAACTGGAATAACAATACTATAATTCTGTTTTGTGAATGGGGTCCTGCTCTTGGGACTCTAAAACCAATGTTATTTTAAGAAAGCAGTGTTGCTGCCAAACACACCTATCAACTGATTCTTTGATCCCTCAGCTTCAAGTATTCATCTTTGTACTCCATCTTCTGGATCCTTACCTGGTAAAGTCTCTGATACAACCAATTCTGGCACCAGGTGAAAAGCTTTGAGGGGTTTAACAGGTTTTACACAAACTATCTCATGAGCATGGTTTAAAATCATGTTAAATTTTGTTAACTAGTCTTGGTCTCTTTTTTTAATTTGTTAAATTGTTTAAAATATTTTAGCCTTTAATCACTTGTAATATTTGCATAGTTTTCAATTGGCCCAACTAGTTTTATTGTACATTGCCCTGGGATCTTTGGATAGAGGGTGGAATATAAATATTTGAAGACTAAGGGCATTTCCACATGGTGTCACAGTCCAACTATGGCAACAGTCTGCAGGTCATGCTTCCACGTGACTTTGATGTGGTCCCACTGCCATGCCATCCCCATGTGTCACAATTGTGGGATATTTACTTAATGGATTAAATTTGTTAAGCACATGATCACACAATGCTCCCATACTTTCCTGCCATGAGGAAGGGCAGGTAGCACTATGGAGGCTTCATCCCCCAGCGCAGCATAGGAAAGAGTCTGCCTGTGCTGCAGAATGTAGATGTGGATCCCTCACACATCCCTCTCCAGAGAGAATCAGTTGGGTGTGGAGGAGAGCACTCTTGTTGTGCTTTCTTCCCAGCAGAGGATTGAAATAGGATGATGGGACTGCTGGGATTGCAATAGGATGATGTGGGGGAGTGTTGTCATGTGGAAATGGTGTAAGTAACTGATTAAGTAAATGACTTCATATCTACCTATCTAGACCACATTCACAACACCACATTTAGTATTGATTTTAAACATATCTGAATTTCTAAAATTTTGATAAATTCCCTTAAAAACATATTGAAACTAAGTTCTCATCCATCCCTTTTATGAAACTCATCCTTTGCTTTAGTTCACCTTTGATGACAATTGTTAAATTTCACAAAAGTAAAAGTGGAAGAAAGAGAAATTGGCATCTTTTGATCCCTAGTTGGAATCTGTGAAGAAGAATAAGAAAAAGAAGAGGAAGAAGAGGAGGAGGAGGAGGAGGAGGAAGAAGTAGTAGTAGTAGTGGAAGTTGCTGAAGTTGCAAGGCAGAACAAGGTACAACAGCTATAAGCTAATTATCATCTTACCATCTTTCCACTTCACAATGCCTTCATTGATTAGTTCTTGCCCCATTTCACACCATCAAAGCAGGTTAGGAGTAATAATGCCTTTTCTCTTCCACATCCAAGCATATTTTCAAAACCTTTTTTCAGCATTGTAACTTGTTCATATGTTGTTGCTGATGTGTACCTTCACGTTGCTTCCACCTTAAACTGAACCTATCACAGGGGTTTCTTTGGCAAGATTTATTCAGAGGAGGTTTGCCATTGCTTTCCTTTGAGGCTGAGAGATTGTGACTTGCCCTGGGTGGATTTCCATTTCTGAACAGAGCCTTAAGTCCTGGTCCCCAGAGTTGCAATTCAATGTTCAATCTCCTACATCATGATGACTTTCATTCAGATGCTAGGGTGGAGATGTATCCAACAAGTGTGTGTATGTGCTTTCAAGTTGTCTGTAAACTTATCGAGACCCCATAAATTTAATAGTTTCTTCTTATGCAAGTAATATTCAGAGGTGTTTTTGCCAGTTTCTTCCTCTGAAATATAGCCTACATTACCCAATATTAATTGGTGGTCTCCCATCCTAGTACTAATTAGAGGTAACCCTGCTTAGCTTCCCACATCAGACAGGATCTTGTGCCTTTAAGGTACATAGGCCATGTCCAACACAGGAAACTGCAAATCCTTCTATTTGTTGATTACCTTCTCTTTCTAATAATATTTCTCAACAAGCAATGACTGACTATGTATGCTGAAAGTCAATAGCTGGCTGAAAGTTAATGAGAATTTGGTCTCGATTTAAAATGTCAGGCCCACTGGGAATTCACTCCAAAAAGTGTACACCAGGGCTTGCACATCTGTCTGCTTCAGCTCTACTTACTAAAGCTTGTACATATGAAATATGTTCTGGGTAAATATTCCAAGAAACAGTTTGCCTAACAGTTAAAAGTAACTTTCGAGAAGAACATAAAGACCCCTGGAAATCAAAAGTCACAGATACTTAACCAATGATGCCAGTGCTGCTGGTTGCTTTGCAAATGACACATGAGTGTTTTGCTCCTTCTTTTTTGAAGCAAAATGCATCATTTTGGTTCTGTATGCAATGGCTTATAATCTCACAATTTTGAAAAATCTTCAGGCCAATCAACATATTTATTCAGTACTTAGTTTAGTTATTCTTTTTGTCTTTATTATGGATAAAACCTTTCATTGATCAATTGTACTGAAACCTTTTGGTTGGTTGAAAAAAGAAAAAAGAAACACCAGACAGAAAGCCATTGTTTCTTTAAATAAATCATTATATGAGTGTTTCCAACTACAAAATAACATGCACAATGTTAAGAAATGCTGAACTTATTATTTTGCAGAGGAGATGTCTTTATCTATGTGTAGTTATATTATACATATGCAAGCTTTTAAAAACAACAAATGGTTTTGTAATTCAGAGCAATTACAGTATTGACATGTATATGAAATATAGACCTATACACGGTCACCTGGAAGTAAGCTCCATTGAACTCAATGGGATTTACTTCTGTGTAGAATACCATTGTTCATAAAATGTTCATAAAGAATTAAGCAATCACACAATTGGAGTATATGGGTATTGCTAATTGAACAAATTTCTTTAATGAGGTAATGGACTTAGCAAATTTATAACTTTGCTATCTTTATTCCTCATTCCAACAGCTTGTGCACTACATCCCTGCTTTAAAAAAAAATGTCCAGAAAACAGTGAATACTCATTAATGATATAGACAGGTAGAACAATTTTGCTGAAACTGCTTTTGTTAAATTGTGGAGGGTGGTATTAAATGACAGTAACTATGGAAATTTTTTTTAAAAATTAAGGCTGACGATTTAACAATTTAGGTGATTAATCCTCTACTTTTTAATCAATTAAAAATCTTAAATAAACTAGCATATTGGCACAACTTCAGTATAGATACCTTTCTGAAAATAATGAAGGAAAAAAGGACATAGTTTCTCTTAAGTGTGAGATGAAAGGAAAATCCATCTTTAATCTATTTTAAATACTGCTGAGCTAAATGTTTTTTTGGCATGAAAAAGTGAGCTTTCCTGAAACTCTATCTCAAAGTTTATAGCTTTTCTCTAATTCATTACTTTCCATGGCCAATCAGCTGTAATTTCAATACAATTTATTGTTTGTTTTAATTATTGGCCTTTTTATTAGCCCAATTCAGATATAAGTAAGTAGTCATATTTAGGCATCATGAAAAGTGTTGTGCAAACATGCAGAAAGAGAGGACATCATCAGAGAGGGATACTCATCCCTCATCCCCAGTGAGGGATCTGCTGTAGCTTTATGCCTACACTCTGAACATCTCAAATGCATTTTTCTTCACAGGAGAAGCTCTATCTGTGGAGGTTCTTTTTGTGTTTTGGCATGCTAGAAAATCATTGTTCCAAAATGTGCGGAGGACCTCCATGAACAGAAGTGGCTCAGATCATTCTCTTCCACTTGTAGGAATTGACAGGGAAATGCAAGTTTCCCAAGTTTCCCTCCACAATTGATCAGAGTACCTTTAAGCTTACCCTGTTTATGTGTGGGAACTGGATGCTTCCCCTTCTCAAATATCTATTCATTTCATAGCATTTGAAAAAGGCTAATAATGTTAGCCCTATTCTGCCATTATTTCCCTAATGACTACTATTGCATAATGGGAACAGCAGGTGTATGCCCTTCGGCCTTTGTACCCTAGGGCACAAACCACCACTGTCCATATGTTGCAGAGTCATGGTCTTAAGCATGCATGGGGAACTTATTTCAGTCCAAGTACCAAATTAATTTTCAGCAAAGTTCTTGAGGGCTGCCTTCCAGTGGTTGGAAGAGCCACAAGGAAAAAGATGAGTCCAAAAATACCAGCACATTTTGTGTTAAAGTTCTTAGTGCCAGTAACCAGACCCTAAGATATGCATTTTACCTAGAAAACAACCTAATGATGGTGGCATGAGAAAGTGGTGTAGACATCTGGGGACCACAAAAGGCCAGACCGAGAACCAAGGAAAGTCAAATTTAATCCTGTAACCTAAGGTTCCCTCACTTAGTCTAAAATAAGAATCTTTTCTTCTGTGGTTAAGGTTCATTACATGATTTGGAATCTTACAGGATGTGGGTTCAGGGAGCTTAAAGATATGTGACAAACATACTACGTTATCTCCCAGCCCCCATATTGTACAGAGGGTAGTGGAGCCAGAAAAGCACAAGTGAATCTCTGGGCCTAGCATTTTCTCACAGAATTCTAATTCTATGATGACTGAGGGCCCAAACAGGGAAATAACCATGAGACAATGCCACTGAGTGAAAACAAAGCTCATTCAGAGTGAGGACATTTGTTTCAGAAACTGCTGTTTAGGTAGTCAGCAAACTTTCCCAGTCTGCTTTACCCATGTAAATTAAAATTAAGGTCAGATTAAGTATATGAATATAAATACTTTGGTTTCTATGGAAATTATGACTTCTTTTCACATGAGGAAAGTAGAAAAGTATTTATAGAAATATCAGATGCTGATATAAAAGAAGGAAATTGACATGCAAAAAGAGAGATGCTGACATTTGCTTTCACATTGGAATTAATCAACATCATCCCTCAAAAAAACAGAGAAAGCTGACAAAATGTAGCAGGTTAATAATAGACACATAAGTTAAGGTCCTTCATTACCGCACATCAAGGCAGTGCACAAAATGCAAGTAACTGCAGCGGTATAACTGCACATTTTTCTCAGTAAGTAGGAATTTGTGTTCTTGAAGCATATTTTGCCAACTGATAATGAATCTGCAGTGTATATGCATGTGCAACATGTAGCTTATATATCATAAAATAAAGAGATGGCAGCTTATCATTTCCTAAGCCTTTGACATTAGAGGACACAGGTTTTTAATAGATTATTGATGCTACTAGCGGACATTTTGGCATGGTAGTTTCTCTACATCCTAAAGTATAACATGACTTACTCTGTGAACCCTATGGATCATCTGACATTTTCATGCAGCAGCAGTGCATGCCACCCCCGTAAATCTCTAATGATAGAGCAAATCAAGTAATACAATACATACCATTGATATTGCATATTATGCCCCCTGCATGTAGTAATTATGCAGTGTCCGTAAGATGCTAAAGTTTTAAACTGGACTATTACTCTGCAAGTGTATAAACTGGCTCAGCATTTGGAAGGGCTTAACATCATGAGATACATAATTCATGTGTCCAAGGTAACTGCACAGAGAAGCAATAGCCAATGAGAAGCACAGTGGGATATTTAAACTAGCAGCATGGTCTGATTTTTATTGCTCTTTGTTTAGTGTCTAAGACCAAATTTAGTCACTGGGATCTGAAGCCACTGTTCTCACAGGAGGATCTAGGAGAAGGCTGATTATAGCAGTATGTAGGGAATGTTAGTTAGGCGTATCATTAGTATTAATATGTTATTTGTGTGTCCCATAATAAACTCAGCCGTAGAGAAAAAATACTTTGTGACATTCTTTCTGTTTCCTGCCAAAACAAAAACAATCATAGAGAGTTAATGGATGTAAAAGATGAGTGGGCAGAAATTTTCACAAACTCACCAACCAATTTTCTGCCATGGAGGAATTTTGTGTTTTGCAACTCTCTTCTGAAGCTAGTAACTTTTCAAACATATTGGCAAACGATACCTGTCTCATTTAAATCAAGGAAGGGGCACTCTTGGGATAGATTGATATCGATCAAGAGTAATTCCAAAAATGTGAAGGTAATTTTTCCTTATATAAGTAGTGAATAAAGTGTAAATTCTGTTTAAAGATCAAGCCTGTCCCAGGTGTTCTTGCTGATCTTTTATGCATCTTGATAGCTCTTGCTTTGGACGAAAGGAAGAGATTTTCTCCAGACCCTTGAAGGGTAATTACGTCTTCAGGAGAAGAAACAAAACTACACCCAAGTAGGAGCCCTTCCTACCTGCTAGAAGAAGAGAAAAGAGAAATGATATTCAAATGTTTAGATCAATTCAGCCTTGGGGTTGAGGGAGATGAGTTGGATGGGGAATGCAGGTTTTACGAAGTTTTAGTTCATAAGACCTTTTGTCTTAACCTGTTTATATTGGTTATCAGTGTTATATTCAAGACCTTCAATATTTTTTGGCAAGTAAAAAGATGTCAAAAGGGCAATAAAAAGGAAAAGGAAAGTGGGCAGTTTACTAGGAAAACTTTGAGCATTTCTAAAATTCCAGTCAAGCAAAAGTCATATTATCACTTAGGAATGTAAAAAATGACTGCAACCAACAAGAAAAGTGAAATTAAATTGAGATACTAATGTTTTACCAACTCTCCAGAGCAGATTTGTAGGGTGCTCAAAGGCCTTCTGGAGGTCGGGTGAGTTACCTTTTCTGATAGAAGCAGTGGGATCTAGTTTAAGAATCCAGATTAATCTTGGCCAAATTCTTCCCACATATACCTGTATTTGGGCACTAATGTTCCCTTGGAAACATCCCCTGATATTGAAATTGAATGTTGTCATTACCTGTTTTGTTTTCAACTTGTCTCATGGTAGAAGGCTTTTGAAACATAGAAAGCTTCCCCCCTTCAGTTATTTGTCTAGTATTCCCCCCCATGAGGAAATACAGGTGCCAACAAAGTGAAACAATAGGCAGAACAGTAGGGACCCTTTAGTTGATTATGTCTGGGGGATCTTGTATTTGCTAGTAGCAAATAGTACACCTGCCTAATTATACCCCATATATACTTGGAAATGAGCACCAATGAAATCCAGGAAATGTGTCAGGCCAGATTACTGTTGGTGAAATACACTGGTGGTTATATATTTAATATGCTTGTGTGAGGAGGCATCAAGTAATACCTTACGTAAGGAGTTCTCCATTTCCCCATAGTGCAATGGATCACTTTAAAGGCCAGTTTCCTTACAGGCCAACAAGCACCTGGAATAGCCACCAGAGTGGTCCAGAAGGATATGAGAATGCCACCTGGAATATGGGTGATTTTCTACTGGTGTTGAGAACATACCTACCTTAATAGGCATAGTAAGGCTCAGACTCCAACTTTTGAACTTACTAATTTTAAGTCTTCAGTGTTTAAACTTCTGTGCCATGAAGAAGGTAACGAGAGAATAGATATGGATGTCAGCTAGCACTACAATATCACCAGGTTTGTATATTTTTATTATATAGTAGTATATTATATAATATTATAGTGTTGTACTTATCAATATAATGTTCTGCTTTCTGAAGGTATAAAGATAACTGGAATATAAGTTATCCGTATTTACCTGTCCAACACTGCAGGGTGGCAAGAAGAAGAAGAAAACATACAAATGTTAAAATATTTGTAAGGTTGTATGAATGTGTGTGTGCGTGGGGAGAGAGAAAGAGCAGCAGAATAAGTCTAAACATTTGGACACATTTGAATACAGAAATGCAGAATGCAGAAAAGTGTGAATAGGAGGGGAGAAAATAGCATCACAAGGAGGAAGAATGAAATGAAGGAAAGGGCAGAACAGTCAGTGTTATTAAGCTAATCACTCATTTATATCAAATGCCTCAATTATTCATAAGACCTGCACTAGATAATCTCCTGTACAGAGCATGTCTGAACATTTTTAGCCTCTTGCTTTCAATTATACAAAATTAGTATTGATATTTATTTATTGCACTGGCACTATATTTTTTTTCTAATAGAAAGAACTTACATTGATCTATTTCATTTCTCTCCAGGATCATCTAGAACAGAATACGTTTGACCTAAACAATGTGCCTTCACACCTGGAGATTCAGGTTGAATCTAGATATTGGCTGAAACACAGAAGAAACAGAGACCCAACAAAGGAAAACCATAGACAGAACAATAGGGGGGTGGAATTGGTTACTGATGGGAAATATTACTGGAATGAAAAAGAATTTTTTTCTGAGAATATGGCTTCTGTGTCAGAATGGGTATGTCTGGACAAACAAAGAGCAGCTACATAGGGAAATGTTCTGGCTTGTATGGTAGAGGAAAAAAGTCAGGAGTAAAATTTAAAATTAAAATGTTAGTGAATTGAGTGGATTATACCATGTTAAGAAATCTGGTTACAGTGATATGCATAGCAATATGGGTTTAAACAGAATCTTTATAAAATAATTCTTATCATTGATACATTATTGATAATGCCTTATAAGATAAATTTGCCTCAGTTTCAGTAAAGGAGTTGTGAGATATGTGATAAATAGATATATTAAAACTTTATAGTATCGAAAAGGTTCAATGTTTTAACTAGAAGCATATTAGTGGATGAATATGATAGTTCTTTTCTTTTTTTCCTTCTAAAAATGGAACAGTTTAATAATACTCAACAGAGGATGCAATGATTAAATAATGTGATGATTGAAAGGTCTAATAGGATTAGAGAAGGATAATGAGTAATATTTTAAAGAAAGAAAAATTAGGAAGATTTTGATTCTGGGCCTTTATGCAATACATTGTTATAGTGCTATTATTCCACTTCCAACATCCTGTGGAATTGTGGAATTTGTCATTTATTGATTCCCAAGAGCTCTCTGGCTGAGAATTCTAAATGTCCCTCCCTAAACTGCAAACCCAAGGCAGGATTCCATAGGATGATGAAACTGGAATAAGAGCACTGTAACAGTGTAGTGTGGAAAGGCCCTATGTGATGAGGGGCTTTTGAAGAATTATGAGTAATAGGGTATTGAAAAAAGATACTATTTGAATGTTAAATAAGGAAGTATGAAAGAACAGTACATATATTCAACTGCCGAAAAGAAGAATGGAAGATTGCTTTTCTCTTTCTCATTCACTTTCACTTTGCATTTTTCATTTTCTGAATATGCATTTTTTCCCAATTTTGCTTTGTATTTATTTTTTATTCTATGTAAGTTGTTAATGTTTTAATGTATTCTTATAACTTTTTAATTAAAATGTTATTTTTAAAAAATGAAAGAAATGAAATATGAGATGGATGTCCTTACGTTAGGTAGTTTTTCAGAGATGAAAGCCTTGTCTGCAAAGAAAACAGCATTTTCTGTATACAAAACAACCACATGTGAATTTTGCACATAAGTCCCAAATTGCAAACAGTTTTCAAAAAGTGTGCATTTGTGAAGATATTCCTTCAAGAGTAAGAACATTGCCAAAATTAGTATTATTTTTTTCAAAATACCATTAGTGAAGAATTAGATCTCTGTTCTAGTCGCATGCCACATAAGAAAAGGAGCACACTCTCACATACTAGTTTTCTTTTTATCTGTCACTATGGTGCACTGTTCCTTTGATGTCCCGCTATGAAATAATATGACCAGACATAGAGAACTGGATTGAAGAGCTAGTTTATCTAACCTAGAACATGCCTAAACTGAGTTGAACCTGGAAATATGCAAGAAGGAGGAGCAACCTAACGTGGGATTAGCGGAGGCCAGGTTCACTTCATGACTTCCTCCTCAGCTTTCCCCTAAGTGAACCACCTGAGACTCTAGGGCAACCCAATACCTGGATTGTTCCTCATCTGGCCATTTACTAGAAGATAAACCCAAAAAACCCCACCCACATGCTGTAGGACTTAAGTGAGGACCAAGTTCCCTAGGTCAGCCCCACAGATAGTGACATGCCCCACCACCCAGGTCATAGAACCTAAAGAGACAGTTCTAGAGACAGTGTAAAGGTGTTCATTGTAATTCTGATTTCTTCCCCCACTACCTGTCAAGTGACTACCTTTTTAGAGGTAACCACTCCAAGTCAATTGACACAGTCCCCCAGAAAGAAAAAAAAGACTCTGCCTTGAAATGCAAATAACACTTTCTGAGAGTTTTTGTTGGGAGATATCAGGGTGAGAAATAGTTAAAACTTCCCCTCTGTTCCTTACCTCTCTTCCTGTGACAGATCAGGCTCCCCACTGGAGGAATTATTGCATAAGGTAAAAATGTGCTGATTAATAACATTCACACAGTTAATGTCATGGTGATTAACTATGAATGTCATGGCCATTCCAGACAGGAAAGAATGGTCTCTAAATTTGTCCACTTCTCTGTTTAACAAGTTCATTGCTTAAACACACACATATGCATACAAACAGAGAAATGCATTCTGCACTCTCCCTCTTATAACAGCTTAAGAGGCAAGTTGACTCCAAGCTTCTATCTTAAGTTTCTTGGCTAAGGGCAAAATGACAGGATGGGTTTGGATGTAGAAATCAGAGATCATCATACTCCTACTAATGCTTCTGACAAATACTTTCTTTGTGGCAATTCATGTAGGGAAAGTCAAAATGTAAAGGTTTATAAGAGAGGCTGGGGAATGGGAAAAATTCAAAACCATTTGTCATAGGGAATTGAGGAGCAATGGCCTTTTTTTTTATCTTCTTCACTGTAAACATAAAGGACTTTTTTTCACCTTTTCTTTTTCCCTCTTAAAATGTGCAGCTCTATGCACATTTGCAGCAGCAATACTGTCTCTGCAGACAGGCATCCAGCCTGGGAGAAATTCCTGAAAGGAATACCCGTATGACCTTTGCCGAACAGAATGTATGCATCTACTTTGGATGAACACATTGAATTAAGCCAGGTTTAGCTTAGTTTAATTTAGCCACCCTGTCCTTTTGCACTACACACCTTCTCATAGGAGTAGGAAACTTGGGGCTTGACAAGCAAATTGGATGGGCTACAACTCCCATTAGTCTTTGCTAACATAGCCAAAAGTTAGAGATCCTGAGAAATGTAGTACAACAACTTCTGGAGGACCACAAATGGCTATATCTTGCCTTGGAACCCCAGAACCTTTGGGTCTGAAGTCTCAGTAGCTCATCCAAATCCAAATAGCCATCAAGAAAACTATACCTGTTACACTCTTAGAGTTGTAATTATGCGAGTGTGCTTTGAAAAATAAAAATCTCAAGGGGAGATATTTTGAAAATCTATATACAAGTAAGGCAGCCTTTCACTGCTGAATCATTAATGTAAACATTATTCTAATATTTAATTTACCTTTGCCTTTCATGAACTGAAATCCATTGTCATACTTCTACTGCTTATTGCCCTCTTCTTTCCGATATCTCTTTAAGCTTTTGAAAATTGCTAATATGTTTTGTAAAGGTTTTCCTCAGGCTACACACAACCAAATATATTGATGTTTTTATATAATTTCCATCCAAGATCCTTTATTATTCTTACAGCTTTCTTCAGAAACTCTTGCAACAAACAGAAGCTAAAACATTCTCTATGATTTGCCTTTGTATATTCATCCCATCGTTCCCTTTGCTGCTTATAAATTAATTGTCTGATAGATTGTTTGCCTATCTTCTGAGGCACCAGAGGCCAGCTAAATTCTTTGCAAATTCCGGTATTTTCTTTCACTCTTTTTTTTTCTTTATAGATAAATTCACTTTTCCCCAGTACCCCTGCCAGTTATATGCGATAATTATCACTTTTGAGATAACTTCTTCAGAATTGTTATTTTCCTTGCTTTTATATGTTTGAGATGCCTCTCAAAATGTCTTATCTATCAATTTTCTCTGCAAAGAGATCTTTGGGATCACTACTGTTTGCCCCTTCAAGTATTTACAAAATACACAAACCCTCCTCCACTCCAGTTATTATTGTTAAAATATTTTTGTTTGCTTCTTTCATAACTCAAATATTCAAACTAAAGAAGAAACTCCACATTCAATTTTAATTTTCCTGCAAGGATATTTTAATTTATCCTCAATGAATTCTACTGTCCCATTCACCCAGAAGGATGAAGCATCTGAACCCAGTTCTCCACTACTGCCACCAGAGCACTGTAAGGGAACTGAAATTTAAACTAAAGTCTCATAGTTGTCTTGAATCTGACCTAGAGTATACTCAGGGTCTTTCCACACTGCAGTGTTATGGTACTATTATTCCACTTTCAGCATCCTGTGGAATTCTGGGGTTTGTAGTTTACTGAGGCTAAAGAGCTTTCTGGCTAAGAATTATAAATGCTCCTCCCTAAATTCAAGCGCCAGGATTACATAGGCTGTTGAAAGTGGAATAATAGCACTATAACAGTGAACATTTCTGCACGGCACTCTATAGCGCAATGATTCCACTTTCAACCTCCTATGGAATCCTGGGGTTTGCAGTTTCGGGAGGGGCTGGTCGGCCCCTCCCAAAACTGCAAACCCCAGGATTCCATAGGAGGTTGAAAGTGGAATCATCGCGCTATAAGAGTGTTGTGCAGAAATGGCCAGTGTACTGTGGAAATGCTCTCAGTCTAAAACCAGTTTTAAGTATAAATAGATTTCCCATGGAATCAATGGGAACTTAGTCATGTTCCTTTAGCTAAATGGCACTATTTGGATTAGGACTAATATTTGGATGTACGCTCATTTTTTATTCTCAAAAAGGGGGGCTGTACCATGTGCAAAATCTGGTTTGCTACTTAGAAGCTGAGGTATACTCTCCAGCCTTTCAGAAACCAGTTCTGAAGAAAGTAAGAAGTGGAAAACAACAGTGAGAAAAGCAAAAATAATGATGAAGGAGAAAAAAAAATCTAACAGTTGTAGTTCTTCAACCCTCTGTTTTACTTGTCCAATCTAAACACATAAAAACAAAAGGAACCTATAGACCAAGATCCTAGATCAGCTGCTTTGTTAAGTACACTAAGTAGTGTTTCCTGGTCCAATCCCCTAACCAAACTGCCAGCAGCCACTGTGGGTGATGAAGGCCCTTCCTCCTGTCAATTGCAGCATAGCATACTGATGTTTCCATCTGCTGCCTCCAGTGATCTGTGGTACAAAAATGAGAACCAAGATCCCCATTGCAGTTCCTCCTCACACTAAAGATTACTTGCAGGAGGAAGGTGGAAGTAGCAGTATGTTCTCAATAGGAGAACAGACCTGTCACTTGCAGCAGCTGCTGCTTGGTAAAACAGGACTAGATAACTTACAACTATGGCAACAGTGGTACAGTTCCATGAATACAACCCAGTTACAAATGTGTAACTCTGGTTTATACAGCTATAACCCTGATGGTGAATTCCAGTCATAGTATATTAAGCCTATAGTGTTTCAAAAAGCAGTGCATAAACAGTCAGGTAAACTGAAGCCATTTTTACTTGTTCACATTACTGCATTTACCAATGCTAATTCTGAAGGCTGAATTCTGTTATGAGTTCCAAGTAGAATAAACCCATTGAATTAATGGGAATTATCAATTAAGTCCCTTTCAATGTAAAGTTGAAGACTTTTAAGGCCGGAATCCATAGGTTGTTGTGGGTTTTCTGGGCTTTGAGGTTGTGTTCTATTAGTATTTGCTCCTGACGTCTTACCTGCATCTGTGGCTGGCATCTTCAGAGGATCTGGTGGCACAGAAGTGAGACAGAGTATATATACTTGTGTAGTCCCTGAGTGGGAGGAAGCAATTTCATATGTTACAGTTGGCTTGTGTGATGGCCTATTGTTCAGTGGGATATCCCCCAGGGTTGCATTGTTAGTCAGGTGATATGCATAACAGTGCATTGTCATTAGCAATCCATTGTATTGTTTCCTGTAGAGGGACCTTCAGAATCTGGGTGGTGTTCACTGGCATATTTTTGAGTCTTGATCTCAGTACTGGTAGCCAAATTTTGTTTACTTTCTGAGTTTCTTCTTTCCTGTCATCTGCAAACCTAACCAACAAGTCACCTACTTTATAGTGTATTGGATTTGGTTCTGAATCTATACATATGAACTGGTAGATGTAGGCACACAGTAAAGTGACATGCTTCTTTGATAGAAGTCCTGACATACTTCATACTGCAAGGTGAAGGACTTTTATCCACATGTCTCTCATTACTGAATGGCTTGAGGGGAGAGCTGAGGCAGATGGAAAAGTAGACAAAAATTCGAGTTATACACCAAAAGATTAATAGATTCTGCAGTGGTACACTATAACACTCATGACAATGTTCAGTAGAAATTTGAATGACTCTCTAAATACACATATATTCCTAAATATACATATACATGTACATATGCATATGCACATACATCTATCGCCATTTCTGCATGGGGTGAGGGAATCGCCCCTCACCACTACTTACCGGATCTTCTGGCTCCCTGTTCCGGTCCAGGCTGCTCTGGAGCAGTGTGTGGTCATCGATCCACTCTGCTCCAGCATCCAAAACGGTGGCTTCTGGTTGGTTGTGGATCCTGACCAACTGCTGAAGCTCACCAGCCTAAATCTCGCCCTCGGCGGATCGCAGGTTTGCATTGGTGCGAGCCTGCAAATCTGCACAAGGGAGCAGGCTCGCAGTGATACACTCCATGCTTTTGAAAGACCGGAAAAATCAGGTCTTTCAAAAGCACTCTGGAGGATCACTTGGGGTCGTTCCGGAGTGGACTGGGGTGCGGATGTAAACTAAGTAGTTTGGACCCAGTCCGCTCCAAGGTGCAGACGTCCTCTGTGGAGGACGCACTGCACTGTTTTTATTACCACGTGTGGAAATGGCCTATGTATGTGTATATTCTGATCAAGGAAGGGAGGCAGATGGACAATGGACAAAAACAAGCTTGGGAGAAGGGTTTACTTCTATTCTCATGTCTCACATTCCCACTTTACCTTTTGGTGCACACATACCTATAAATGTTAAAAGTATACTTAAACTAGGATACTATTTCTGCACCAAAAAAACATATGAACTGCTTGAAACATGTATCATTTTAACTAATCATCTTGGAGAAAAAAAAGCCTTGTGGCACCTTGAAGAACAGAAAAGAGTAACACAAAAACTCTATTCTTTTATAGACTGCCATAGCTGCCACTCTGGAATTAATTATCAAGAGGTTTCATTCACCTCATCTTTCTGTTTCCATTCCACAGTGGAGTATCAAGAGGTTACTTGTACTGAAACAATAGCACACTGATTATTGTACAAACTGTATTTGAAGATTAGATTGAAAAAAAAAAGAACAGAACGAGGAATAATGTATCAAAATGCATGTCTTATAGGAGATGAATGCAGAGAGATCTATCAAAACATTTATTAGCAATTCATCTGTGAAAGATAAGTACATAATCTGGATTTTATTGCCCTATGTTTCTCATCCAGAAACTTAGAGACCAAAGAATTTAGGAGGTGGAGTGTGAGGAACTTTCTGTATCATCATATTGTTTGGAAAAAAAGAATCTAATGATGAAAAGAACACCAAGAACTTTAGTGCTGAAGTGCAGGAATCCACTAGGAAATGTTTGAATAACAATACTCCAAAAGAATATAATCAAGATAGAAAAACAGGATAGAAAGAACAGGACCCAAATTCATTTTTTTAAAGCAGTAACCTGGCTCAGTTGATATAAAGTGGCTTTTTTTGCACAAGATTAAAAAATGAGATTGTGACCAATTCTGCATGGAACCAGTACATCCTTTGTAGGCAGTCTGCTTCTATGTCAGAATTGCTCTTGCTGTGTGTCCTTTTTGGATTCTGAAGGTCAGCTCCCACTTTAATGAACACGTGAATTCATGTTCAAGATATGTTTAGAATAGCACTAGCTTTCTCCATTCCTCTAGGAGTGGTGTGGCCAGAAAGAGTGGGGCTCTGTCCTTCTCAGTGCTAAAGCTGTGGCTAGCATACTGGCTTCATGATCTTCTCAATCAGTATTGCAAAGGATAACAGCACAGTAGAGAAAGGTTTTGTGAGACCTGGATCAGTATTTAAGCAGACCTGATCTAATACTGAGCTAGCCCTTCAAAGATTTATTGAGTCCTGTATACAAACTGGCAAGATTTATATGCTTGAAAATAGTTGCACTTGGGGGAATGACAAAAATTGTTCCCTTTCCTTTCTTTAATCATTTCTATGTTTGTTCTTCTCTATCATCTCTCTCTCTCTCTCTCTCTCTCTCCCCTCCCTATTCATCTATCTATCTATTTTTTTCTGCTGTGGTCCCTTTTGACCCTTGTCTCTTCTTTGTTTCTACAGCTTCTACCTCCCTCTTTAAGCTGTGATCCTGCAGCTGGAAAGTTTTGCTTTCTAATAGGTATTCAGAGTGCCTCTTTTGTCCAGGAGAAGGGCACATTGTTGCAAAGTGTATCAGGACTTTACTGCCCAAGCCCCGAGGAACTGGGGGCAGTGGTTGAAATTTTACTGCTGGGCAAAATTCTTCTAAGTTCCAGACCAAATGGCATCAATGTGGCTGCTGTTTTCAACAACAACTACTTTTTCTAAGCCTCACGAATCAAGATCGATATTAATATTGACTGCAGCTTTGGTATCAGTGAACTCTGTACTTCCTCCAACTACCTCAGTATCGACAACTCCAAAAGTTTCTATGGCTCTGTCTCTTTCTGTTGCATTATTTGTATCAGGATCTCTTACTCCACAGTCAATCACAGTTCTGGTAGCAGGTGAATTGGCTTCAGCACATGGTAAGAAGACAGGGATATCCCACCACTCAAAGTTGGGACATAAAAGAGCAGCTTCCAGAGTCTTACTGGATGATAAGAGATAAAAAGGGTGCTGCTACTGTGAGGGGGGAAAAGTGTTTCAAATACATCATTCAGTGTCAATGGCCTCATTGTCACTTAGATTGACATCTTTGGTGTTGTTGGCTCCCCCTCCTGTCTTGGGTCACTACTTCTATTTGTCAGTGGCCCTGGCAGTGTGGGTCAGCAACATGCAGGCTTGCATATCAACCTACCAAAAATTTATGTGTGACTTCAGTCTTCATCTACTGGATGAGTACTGGAATGCTGAACTGTTGTTTCAGTAGGAATCCTATTCCTTGGCTACACAGCAAATCCAGCTAGCCTATCACTAAGTTGATTGTGCATTCAAAATAATGTCTGATGCAATGCCCTTTGCAGACATGTCTCGCTTTAGTCTTTCATATTTACTGGGTATACCAGTCATAGGGTGGAGGATGTACCTTTTGACAGAGAAAACATCTTTAATGCCAAGATGGATGAGGCATCGAACATCTGCGTAAGGCAAGGCTTACAACAAATAAGGGCTTTGGTGTGCAACAGCAAGAACAGCAGCCCTTCAAATCATCCTGGAGACATAAATATTCCTTCTTCTTGAGATGAAAGTCACCATCACTGGTCTTGTGTACCACATCACATTTGTCTTTGTCTCAGACACTGCTGTGTAAACAGCAATGTCACCAATACTCAGCTTCAAAGAAGTCTTCTGCCTCCCTGAAGTCTTGTTTTTGTCAGCATTTCCAGGACACCACCACAGCCAATATTTGTCCCATCTAGCCTAGGCCCACTACTATCTACCATCTACCATCTTAGATATCCAGACTATAACTCCATTATACCACCTGATGGAACATCACCACAAATTCCTGGGTTCTCACCATGCCAGAGCATACCATAGGGTTCTCATTACATATTGGTGTAAAAGTTAGAATAGATTGTCACCTTGCTTCAGAAGGGTTCCCAAGATAAGATTCCAGATTGCTGCAGGTGGGACAGGTACTTTGGTTGTTGTTGTTTTTTAATGGTACCAAAGAGAGACAATTATCTCTGGATGATCCTGGACTTGTGGCACTAACAGGCACATCAAACCAAGGAAATTCAAGATTCTGACATTTTATTCCATTTTATTTATTCCATTCCATTCCTTCACAAAGGAGACTGCTTTGCATCAAAAAGGTAGTAGTGAAGCACCAGGGACAGGTTTAACACCATTCTGATAGCACCATATTGGCTCAGGCAACTGTGATTCTCTCTACTTCTTCACTCTTCTAGGAACAGACACATGGTTCTTCTTCATGTAGCTGAATATTCTGATAGGTTCTTCAATCATACTTCAAAATGCTATGGCAAATGGTATGGAGAATAATGTCATAACTTCACCAAGACTTCCAGTGGTCTTTTCAGCTTCCAGGAAAATACTGTCTATCTCAGTCCTGGCACAGTTGATAAATCAAACAAAATAAATTGAATATCTCCCAGCTTGTTACTTACTTCCAGGAAGTAAGCAAGGAGTCATAAAGTCCAACATAAACAAAACCCAGCAGGGTTTCATGACAAGGAAATGCCCAAGATCAATCCAAGCATTTGTCAAGTCATCCAGCAAGGTTGCAGTTCAGATAAGCTCTGAGAACTCCTGGAGAGGAAGAATGCAAGCTAAATAAGCCCTGAACCTAGTGCAGCTGAGACTTGATTGCTTGTTGCTGGCTATAAATCCTGAGAGACCAACACTGACTCTCTCTTTGCTGCCTGTGCACTGTGAAGCTGGGTCCAAATAAGTGTTCCTCTATATCTGAAGAGGCAGGACTCTCTGTTGGAGCTGGTACCATCCCCTATTCTGTTTCCAGCACTGTAACCTCTCTCTATACAGCAGGGCCTGACATGCCCTCTGTTTCAAACTCTGAGTCAGAGTCCATGCTCTGGAAGCAGGGCATGACAGATACTGCTAAGAGATCTTATGATTATAAATGTTCCTTTGCAATATCAAAATTCGAGTCTGGTTCCCCAGTAGCAGCATCCACTGTCATACATTTCCTGTTGTATGGGCATCAAGTAAAACTGGAATTTTCATCTCTGAAAGTTTATCTGGCCATGACAGAGGCTCACCAACCATTTTCTTCAACTTTGACCATGCTGTTTTCTGACCCAGTAGTTAAACAGTGTCTCGGAAGTTTATTGCATCTTTATACACCAGTGGCTCCACCCACTCTTCTGTGGTCATTGTCTTTTGTCCTTTTGAAACTCAAATACATGCCCTTTGAGCTATTCACTACCATTGATGAGCATATACTTATCTGAAAAAACTTTGGTCATAGCTATCACCTCCATAACAGGAGCTATTCTACTCATGACTTTTCATTCTGGCAACATGTTTCTTGTTTTCCATTGGGACAAAGTGGTACTTTCTTCTCATAGTGGTGTCACCTTTCTTCCCACAGTGGTCTCATAGTTCCATCAGAATGAAAATATTGTCTTTCCTACCTTCTATCCACAGCAATCATCACCCTTGTAAAGGTCACTTCATTGCCTCAATGTGTGTGTTGGATGCCAGCCTGTTATGTTCAGTGGACCACAGCTTTCAGTTGTTTTGACAGACTGCTTGTCTGTTTTGGTGGATTAAAGCCATTTCCACACTGCACAGTTATAGTGCTATTATTCCACTTTCAACATTCTAAGGAACCCTGAGGTTTGCAGTTTAAGGAGGGACATCTCTGGTCTCAGTAACCCCCAGAATTCCAGTGGATGTTGAACGTGGAATAATAGCACTATAACAGTGTGGCGTGGAAATGGCCTAGGAGAGGGCAACCAGTGTCTTTACAACATTTCTGTAAATGGGTCATGCAGACTATAAGACTCTCCTATGAGCTGGCCAAGCAACCTGTCCCAGGTGGCTTGAGGGCACATTCGACAAGGATAGTGACCTCCTTGGTGGCTTCACTTCATGGTGTTCCACCGTCTGACTTGGGTGAAGCCACTACATAGTCACAGCTGTCCACCTTCATCCAACATTATACAATGGACTACAGGACCAGGGAAGGGGAGAGTGGTTTGGATGTCCTGTGCTTTCTTCTGTTTTTCAGTGACAGAAGCATCCTATGGTGAGAACAGAATGAAGACGAACAGCTTACTTAGCTATAAGTGTAGTTGTCCGAATATGTTCTCACACAAAACCATCTTACTTACACTCTTTCAGGTTCCTGTATGTTTCACAATGGACTTGAAATTGAGGTGATGGTAGCTTGGCAGGTTGGGATATCCATGATACATGGGAGAGGGATGGGGCTCCCACCAAACTACTCAGCTCTAGAACATTCCAAATGAGGTATCTGCACATACACAAAACCCTGTTTATTTTTTTAAATTATTTTTATTAAAATCTTCAATATTTATAAATACACAACTTTAATAGCAATATTTGATTTACAATTTTTCCTAAAATACCGTTCTTCTTATACCTTTAGTTTTCATTTGTTGATACATTTTTGACAAGGATCTTCTATTTACATTTGCAAAGATTCACCTATTATCTTTAATTAGTCCTTATCTGTATTCTAAGTACATAATTTCCACTTCCCACATTCTCTTGTTTGGCTGACAGTTGTATGCCTGTAAGTTTCCTCTATATCTGTACATTACCCTGATGGCTTGCCAGCAACTCAAGCAAGATTACAAAATCATCCATTTTGCATGTCTTTTGCTTAATTACCATCCCCATTCCCATTTCATTATAATATAGCTTATTGTTTCTTCCTATTCTGGATTTTTTTTTTTTAGTTTTTACAGTGCCCAGCTTTGCTTCAAATATTTTTTAATTGGAGACATTTCTCTTTCATTTTTTCCTTGCATTTCTCCCCTCATTGCAAAAGTTAAGTTATCTAATGTTATCAATTCCATTAGTTTAATCAATCATTCATCTGTTTCTGGAGTGACATTATTTTTCCAATATCTAGCGTATACGACTCTTGCCACAATGACCATGTAAATTATTGCTGTCCAATACCTCATTGACACCTAGTCTATTTCATGTAACTTATTTAATAGAAAAATCTCAGGGGACAATGGAATATTTATCTGTAAGATTTCAGTTATTCTTTTATGTATATTTTTCCAGTATTTTTTTTTCCTTTGGGGCACAACTACAACATGCGGAAAAAAAAGTACCATTTTCTTCATTACATTTACAACAGTTGTTTTTCTGTGTTTTAAAAATTTTAAATCATCTTGGCGGGATCTAAGTACCATCTATACATCATCTTAAGATGGTTTTCTTTCAGATTTTGAGCTATTTGGGTATTTTTCCAGATTTTTTCCCAATTTTCCAATTTTATTTCATGTCCTATATTATGAACCCATTGAATCATGGAGTCTTTAATCACTTCTGTTTCTAATTCCTGATCTCATAGGATCCTGTAGATTTTTGTAACATCTGTAGAGACATTAGATGGTTTGATTTCTCAAAGATGACCTTCTCGATTTCATTAAATTGTCTATTTGTTTCAAAACCTTCAAGCTTTAAGTCCATTTTAAATCTTTCTTTCAGTTGAAGATAAAGAAACCATTGACAGTCCAATCCACCCTTCTCTAACTCCTCTCTTGTCTTTATTCTTAAATCTATTTTCTCTTCTTCAATTATTATATCTTTGTATTTAAGTCATCTTTCTTTGGGGGTCTTTCCACCTTCCAAATAATGCCTCATGTGGTGATATCCATTGTGGAATTCTACTATATGTCTTACGTTTGAATTTTATCCAAATTTCTAACGGAGAGCATCTTATGTAATGATTAGTGAAGTCTTTGTCGATCTTTGCTTTGTTATACCATAGATATCCATGCCATCCGAATCGCAAATCTGGACTCTCTAACTTCACTATTCTTTCATTTTGTAATGTGATCCAATTTTTTTATCCATGTTAGCCCATTAGCGAAATAGTAAAGTTTCAGATCTGGGAGTCCCACAAAACCCTGTTTATATTGAGGGCACAGATGACCACCTGAAGAACCAAAGTTACAGCTAAGGAACCTGTTCTTCCTTACGTTCACATTGCCCTATGGAAATATCAATTTCATACACCATAGAACAGAATAGAGTGTATCTTTACTTGAAAATGTGTATGTTTCCAAAGTTTGAAAAACATTTTAGCAGAAAAATTGTGCACACTTCAATCAGTGGAAGTACTGAGTAAAAATACATTTGCAGAGCATGCAAAATTGGGACACTTTGGGGGATGTAAAACAAAAAAAAAGTATGCATTAAATTATATGTGGGAAAGGGGGCAAAGTGTTGAAAATGAAGTAGAATGGAATAAGAATGTTGGTGGTGGAGCTCTTAAAAAATGCAATGACAATTACACTGACAACTTTTTCATATTTCAGTTTGAGTACATCTCAGCAGTCGTGAAGCAGAAACATTGTCTTTTAGTCCACTTCCAAATTTAGTTCAAAGTGCTCATCTTAACTTTCAAAGCCCTACCACTTTGAACCTATTTATTTATTTACCTTATTTAATGGTAGCTTTTTCATATATAAACTTGCCTGGTTATGGAGGAAGTTTATCCTGCAAGTTGCTTGTGTCCTCAACCCCTGCTGATACTCAAAGACCATATATCTTCTGTTGTTGTTGTCATTGTCATTGCACAGAACACACCCCAAAGAGTGTCTGTTGGTTTTTATTTATCTTCCATAACACCCTCAATGCATTATCCAGAAATCAATCCAAAAGAGATGTAAAACAGAATTGGAAGTAATGATAAGTTTTGTTTTATCCTTATTTAGCACTGATTTATCTGCCTTTACTTAGCACACAGAGAAGTGGGAAAGAAGGACAAAAATTGGCCTGCATCTCCAGCATAGTTTCTAACCCATAATTTAGATCTTCCCCAGAGACATTTTTGAGGTATTCCCCTTTCTTTGTCTGCTAGAAATAAAGTGAGTAGTAGGATGTATCCCTCACAACCTTTCTATACAGTGTCATTTGCTGTTTCTGTTCAGGAATTGTTGTTTTTTGGTTGTCAAAAAGCTCTGATACACAGGTCTCCTAACAAATCTATGGCCATTTCTGCACTACACTGTTATAGTGCTATTTTTTTTTCCACTTTGAGCATCCTGTGCAATTCTGGGGTTTGTAGTTTATTGAAGCCAAAGAACTCTCTGGGTCTGAATTCTAAATGTCCCAACCTAAGACCCTTTCCACAGCTTATCTGATTCTGGCATGGGTGCATGGGGATCACACGAGCAGCCTCTTGCACTCCCCCTGCTTCTTCTCCATGGCAGTTCCCTGCTGGCTGGCGGGCAGTGTGAGGGCTCTGCTTCTTCCTTCCGCATCATAGCTGGGTACTTTCCAAGGCTGTGCTGGGGGACAAAGTGTGAGGGCTGCATCTCCAGAGGCTCTGCACACAAGATAAGTGTGTGTGGAGCACCAGGGCGACATGTGATTGCACATCATTTTTGGCAAGAAGCTGAAAATGATATATTGCCGCGATCAGTGCCTGCTGGCCCTGGTAGCATCACGCAATTGCAAGGACATCATGTGGAACAGTCCTCGCAATCGTGTGACACTCTGGAGGCCCTTTTGCATGAGAAATGGCATGTGAAAAGAGCCTATATTGCAAGCCCCATAATTTCTTAGGATGTTGAAAGTGAAATAATAGCACTGTAACAGTGTAGTGCGGAAATGGCCTATATCCCTGTCAGAGTCACCCTTATGGGTCTATTCTCCTCCTCCTGTATGTATAAATATTGTAACATTCTTCTGGGAAGAACTGACCTTCACTAGTTCCATGACTGGCCCACCCTGGCTCCACATTTTGACTAGTTTCACACTTCTTGGCCCATTCCTTTTCTACTGTTTGTGCTGTCAGTAAGGAATCTGGGAAGAAACTTCCAGAAATCTGACTTGTGGTAGATTTCCTCGTTTGATAAGCCTTTCTTTATATACAGAGAGAGAAAACTTGAAGAAATTGGTGGCCCTGGGACTTCACAGATTTTTTTCCCCTTGTTTTTGTTCCAATTTAATTAATTGATCTGAACAACAAGTGTCTGAAAAGTGCTATACAAGTTTCCTCACTAATAAAAATATATGCATCTGAAGCTCAGGCTGGCGCTTAGGCAAAAATATAGCTTTAGAAAGTGGTTTGTCTTTGAGTGATGCATTATTATATCCATCTGTAGGTATTTAGTCACTGAAATGAACAGCAGAAGCTCAATGGGCACTAATAACCAGTGAAGGTGTAACAGCTTAATGATCTTCACAACATTGCCATTTCTTCTATAGCAACAGAAACACTGTTGTGACCTGGAATGAAGACCTTTTTAGTGTGAAATTTAATATTTACCAGAGCTTTGTTATCATTCAAAGTAGAAAGAATAGGGTTAGTCAATGGTGGATTTCATTTGTAAGCATTTGATATCAAAAAATCACCCAAAGGAGCATAGGAGAGTTGACAGTCTCTTGGGCCCAGATATCTGAAAATGATATGCTTTCTCTCCTGCCGTGCATTTGGCACATCTAAGGACAGGAGCAAGCAAAACAGTGGAGGGGAAATAGCAACAAAACTGACATAGAAATGGGTTGAAAACCAGCTCAGAGAGTAGTCCTAGAACTGCATTGCTCTAGACATGAGGACAATCATCCCTGGTGACATCCAACATTGTCAATAGTGGTGCTGAAAAAGAAAAGTAATTCAGATGTAATTTCTCTTCATTTTGCTCTCATAAATGTTATGTTGTTTCAGAAAAATAAAATCCATACACAGCTCATCCAGACAAAATGTGTGCGTTTTTTTTAAAAAAAAAACTACACCTCATCATCCCCCACATATCTACAAAATGTGTTTTTTCCTTTCTCTTGTTTTATTTGTATTATATTTACCAGCTCAATATAGTCTCTACAGGAACCTGTAAATGATATAGAAAATAACATCTCACTTCTTAGGAATGGCCAAGAGTATGCAGAGATGACACTTATATCTGATCTGAAGTACAGTGAAAGGGAGAGATTACTTTTCCCTACTGTAATGTTTGAGGTAGGATACTTCAAGTGCATGACAGGGAATTGAAAACTCAGGAAATACTCTTTGCAAAATGTACTTGATAAATTTTTATCTTCCTGCTTTTCAAGTTCACAGACAAACTATATGCATATGAGAGAGAGAAAAAATGTGTTCCCAATCGGTAGCTATTAGACATGATGAAGTGCAGTCATTTCAGCCACCTGACGTTTCTTGTAAGAACAAGGTAAGACTTCCTCCCAATTGTTTATGTGATGCTACAAATGCTTGTGTGGGCTCTTCTGCCAGCTACTTTTGGAAGTGGCAGAAACACTTATGTTTCAGTGCTACAGGGCAGGAAAAGTAATCAGCTCATTTAAAACAAAAACAAATTCTGAATTCCATTCTGACTTTTTCCACATGGGTTTCTTCTGCTAATATCCTTCTACAGAAGAAACCAGCATGCTGAAATTGACACTGGGTATTTAAATCCTACTGAAACCAATGAGTTGCAGCCCACTGGGACAAAGGGACACTATCTGTTCATTGTGCATGTTTCTGGGTATTTAAAAGTCTAGTTTTGTCAAGCCTTCAGACCATTGTGTACTGTACTGATCATCTGATTGAAGATGAAAGAAGAGTATTCTTTGAAGTAATTGTCATGTTTATATAATAGTAGCATATATACCCAACATTGCCCAGGATTTTATTTTCTAATAGGTAATACTTGTTAAAAAGATTTGAGATCCTGTGTCTCTAATCCCTCAAACTGTCTTGTCCAGTACCTGTAACTTTCCCCCATATTTCCCAATCCAATATATATTCAGAGTTGTTAACATACAGAGGTTCAGTTTCTGAGGGAATATACCTTCTCCTTCTTGCCTTCTTGCTGCTAGGCCTCATTCTATAGCAACTGGCCAGGCCCAAGAGCTCTCTGGCTGAGAATTCTATAGCCTCCCCTCTAAATTGCAAACCCCAGGATTCTATAGAATCTTCTCATGCAGCCAATCATATTCTTGCCTGACACAGCCAATCATATGAAGTCCTTGCCAGCACGACACAGACAAACTCACAAACTCACAAACTTTGACTTTTCTATATTAGATTACATTCTAGAAAAAAATCTGCAGAAGAAAATATGTGTAGGGAAGGCAGTCCTTGGCTTTAAGAGGCATAGCTAATTTGAGTATCACCATGCTTAGGGAAAAGGAGGACATATTTGTTCTGATTCCTGGTTCCTGACTATACCCCCCCATACACTCACATCTGAGGAGTTTCCTTCCATTGTGATCCTTCCTCCCCAAATGTCGCCAGGTCTGGATGGATGGTCCTGGTTGACCAGAGAAGATGCCCACATCTTGCCTATGGATCCCATGGCAAGTGTCTAGTATACCTAAAACTACCATTAGTTGCTCAACAGCTTTGTCTCTAACTTGATCAGTTTGCACATTCCTGTTACAGAATAGCAAAAAGAAATTTAGTTCCTTCCCCTATCTGCAAATCACCCAAATAATAGTTATATCCTCAGAAGGGTGGGCACTACTAAACTAAGAGAGCTTTATCCTGTTGTGTACTATGTCTGATTGTTCAATAATGCCATCATCTTTGGATAACAGTACTTGGCCATAGTTCTCAGTTAGTACTTTTCCTTGTTATGTTTATTGCCTGATGTCCGCATCTCTATCTCTACTCACAGGGAAACATATTAGACTGTTAAATAAGAATATCAAGCCAACAGCACTCCAGGCAATGAATGGCCAAATAAAGATCCTACTTTCCATCAAATCCAAGTCTCTCAGAACATTGCTGAAAACTTATGTCATGCTAGAAGTCTGGAGAGACAAGACCACTCATTTCCCCCTGGTTGTACAGTGGAAGCCAGACAGTGGCATGACAAACATACTAGGCCCAAGCAGTGGCCATTTGGCTTTGAATGGAACTGTACTCTGACTCCATAGAGCTGCTACTGTGCAGCCAAGGGAAAGGAAATGAGCAAGAAGACAATGAGAGAGAAAGAGAGAGAGAGAGAGGGGGAAAGGTTTTATAGATATATAAGGTTATATGTCCTAATGTTCCTCATCAAAGCTCAATCTGAGACCCATTGCCTGGCAAAATTCCCCAGGTATTTTAAAACAGAAGAGAGCTCATCTTGTATTCTAGGAACTGGCTGGGTAATGAGACAACACAGAAGACTATGTTCCCATTGCCCAGCCACAGCAGGGGATCAGGGAGATAACGTATGAGGTAAATTGCAGAGCAGAAAAGGAAAACGAGGAAAAAGGAAAGTATCACAAATAGAGTTCTCACCCAAGGAACAGAGTACAGCAGCAAAAGGCCTTAACTTAGGAGAGGAATGGAAAGTGCCAAAATAGTTATTCTCAACAGCAAAAACCCAATACAATTAAAAAGGTGAAACCAGATTAAAATAGATGAAAAAAGAGTCAGAACCACCAACCCTCACCAGATGAAAACAAAGGTCTCATTCATCTCTCCAACCGCCAAACCAAACCCAAAGGGTGAAACATTTTCTATGAGAGGGCAGCTAGCAAAGGATAAATTAACTATATAAATTATAAATTATATAGTTTATAAATTATATAAATTAAACCCTGTCCCTGATACAGATGTGATATCATACCTTCCTCAACATTTCACAGATTGAAACAGAAACACATGTGTTTAAACAACATCAGAGTGTGGTAAAGATGGCAAATGTGGTTAACAAAAGAGAACACACAAGCTAAGAGAAATTGTAGGGATTTGTCTTTGCTTGAAACTCCTGTGAAGAACAAGATTAAACCCTCTTTTCTTCTCTCATTTCCCACCCCCTCACCCTACCCCTCCCACCACTGAGTTAACTGAGTACAAACTACTTTTGCTCTTTGAATTTAGTTTTCAGCAACTGAAGCAAAAAGGGAAAATGGGAGAAGGAGATAAGAAGGAGATAAGAACCTGGAATATTTTAAAAGAATTAAAAATACGAGGCAGAGGACTAATTGGGACTGTCCCTGCCACAGTTGAGAGGTATGTGACAGGCATGGTCCTGGTGGTCTTCTCCTTCTTTGTCTGTCTACAAATGTGATCCCTCTACCAGATATTTACTCAGTAGGAGATGCAACCATATGGAAAAAGAGATAAAGGGCTTTTCCACTCTATGCCCTTATAGTGTTATTATTCCACTTTCAACATCCTATAAAATCCTGGGGTTCACAGTTTAGGGAGGGGCCTTTAGAATTAGCCAGAGAGCTCTTTGACCGCAGCAAACTGCAAACCCCAGAATTCCACAGGATGTTGAAAGTGGAATAATAGCACTGTAACAGTGTAGTGCAGAAAGGCCCAAAGCCTTATAGACAGGAGTAGCAAAACTGAGAAAATAGAATCATAGAACCATAGAGTTTCTATTTTCTCAGTTTTGCTACTCCTGTCTATAAGGCTTTGGTTCTTTTTCATAGAACCATAGAGTTGGATGAGATGACAGGGGCCATCCTGTCCAACCCCCCACAATGCAGGAAGAGACATCAAAGCACTCCTGACAGATGGCCCTTTGTTTAAAGACCTCCAAAGAAGGAGACTCCACCACAGTCTGAGGCAGCATATGCCACTTCCGAACAGCTCTGACTATCAGGAAATTCTTCCTGAGGTTTTAGTGGAATCTTTTTTCCTACAGTTTGAATCCATTGATTCTTGCCCTACTCTCTGGAGAAGCAGAAAACAAGCCAGCTCCTTCCTCAACATGACATACCTTCAAGATATATTAACCCATTCAGGAAGAACTAATACTCTGTGTCTATGAGTGTGTTTGTAATTACACAACAGTATCAATAAAGTAACTTGATTGTTAACTTGAATTGCAAAAAAAGAAGCAATTTTACTTCTAATTTCAGATGAGATGCAATTTGTCACTAATTTTCTTCTTGAAGGAAGCAACAGGTAATTTTAGAAATTTTCTTCCCATTATGAGAATGACTTTTCACTTTTCAGTTTCACTTTAAGAAAATCACACAGACTTCAAAGTTTATATAAAATTCAAGACTTATTCTTCACAAAATTCTCATATTGTTCTCAGAAAACAGCAGGAAAGAACACTGAAAATAATATGTCCAAAGCAGAAATATTATTTTGTGTTCAGAAAAAAAGCTGTTTCCTGGGCATACATTGTTGTCTTATGTGATAATGGGGATTCCCATTATCTAAACTTGGCTGAAGGGGGATACTTTCCTATTCAGGTAAACCAAGGGTTAATGAGATCTTGGGCTTAGTTTACATTTTTATTGTAAATGTCACATGGGAAGAATTGCCCAATCAAGAGGAAAGAGGTGAGCATCTTCAAGATGCTTCGAAGGAGAAGTTATAAAAATCCTTGAGAGGCCATGTGACAGAGAGACAACAAAGGAACCTCCTGGGGATGGGATCTGTGCCAGTAGTAGGCTGCAGGCCCTAGGCCTTGCCTCCTGGTCTCATTCTTCTCTGAGACCATCTAAGCCTATGAACCCTGTGTTAGAGCTTTTTATTATTTTGGAGGTTGGCTGATCTTAAGAAAGTATCTGTTTGTATAACTACTTGTAACTTAAGTGTACCTGGGAGGGGGGGAGCCTCTCATGTGTATTATTGTCTTGTTTACTTGCATGCCTTAAAATAAATGCTTTTCTGTAAAACCTCTGTTTTCTCTCCATTCCCACACCATTCTTCGGCACACGCTTAGATAGAACTTCTCTCACTCAGAAGGAGGAGGGAAAGGAAAGGTCCTTAAGCATAGAGATTGGCAATTCACTGACAGGTTTGTTACTCTGTTCTCTAGGGGTCCCAGGAGGGGCGCCCAAATAACCAAAACGCGATAACACAACTTTGGGGGAAATTAGCTGGAGCACTCACTAAGCTAGTGAGAGGCAGGGTAACTTAGCAGGATCTTGCAACCCAGCGTCTACGAGGTCAGGTCAGTCAAGCAGTCAGATGGTTTAGAATAGCAAAAATGATGTTTTTTTGAAAGACAGACAAACAGTAAAGACACCATAATCACACAGCTAACTGAAGAATTGGAAATAGAGATTTTCGGGGGAAATGGGTGATATGACACCTGTCTCGTAGTCCTGTAGTTTGAGAGCGATGTTGGGGTGTATGATAGAAGCTCAGCACAGCTTGCTGAGGGGAGCTCACCAGACAAAGTGGCAGCAAGGCAGGATGGAAGTCCGGAGTGATCTGAGGTGGTCTCAGAATCAGGGGGTTTATATAGGGTGAATTGTGACTGCAGGCCATGCCTTACTCGGTGAGAACAATGCGAGTTTGGAGCAGGACAAAGCTTTGGAAAAGGTCAAGTTTAACATGATCGGCTTAGCACTGAATCAACAATAGTGTAACCAGTATGCAAATGCAAGGTGCTTAGCTTGGCTTTGTAAGACTATCAGCTCGGGGCCGGGCACCTTTGTTAGTGTTGCGCTTAAGCAAAGTGGATGTTTGCCGGAGAGGTCCCTGAAGCAACGAACCGGCTCAGTTCGGCCTGCCTAGGTGGGGAATGGAATGTCCAGCAATTACTGGCCGCATCTGTTTACGTGCTTGCCCAGAGGCCTCACAAACACTTGGAGCGCGGTGGCAGAGGAAGGTCGAATGGTTTTGATATCAAAACGATATCATGTGCTATCTCCAGGTAGGCCTGGGGCGCAGTAACAGGGTCCCACTATCCTGTTCAGTTACAAGTAAACTCAGTATATTCAGAATTCAGTGGGTGGTGGCAGCATGAGAATTAGTGAACGCTGGGGAATTTCCTGCTCCTTTGCAAGGGTAGAAGTCAGGCTGGGGGGGGGGGTTGGAAGTAAACTCAGTATAACATCTTATACGCAAAACAACCACATGATAATTTTGTGCAGAATAAGACCTAACTGTGAAGATTCTTATCAGTCTATGATTCTTTTTACCAAGGTTTCTTGATACTCAATAAAAAAATATTTTAAATCATATACTTTTGGATATTTTTTCACCTCTATTTTTTTAATAAAATAATAATAAAGCAGTTATTTGTTCCTACTGATGCTTGGAGTAGGCTTTCCCCCTAGCCTTTTCCCTGCTCTTTTACATGTCTTTGATCCTTATCTTTGTAATTAATTCTTTTGCATGATCAAGGGCGACTGGTGCAGCACAGAACACACAGACACAGCAATGTATGGATGAACAAGGCCACAACTTTATTAGTTACAGAGCATACAAGAGTGGCATACACATGGGTAGGGATCTGGGCGTTGGCCAACCTGCTTGTTGGTCGATGAGCCCATTTGTCTGGCCCAGGGGTGGAGAAGACCCCTCTGGACATGGCCCTCCTGCCACCAGGAACCAAAAACCCAAAATGTCCAGCGGGTTTGGAATCGTGATGACGATGAAGGACATGCTCGCAGGTAGCAGGGGGAACGTAGACCTTTGTGCCATAGAAGGGGAGATTGTCAACCCATGCTATTTTGTCCTTGTTCGCCGGGAGCCAGGAATCCCCGTGCGTTGAATGAATGATAGCATCGCGGAGAGTGGAGTCACAGAGGGAAGAGGCAGAAAGCCTTGTTTTAGCCGTAGCGCGAGTAGTGACTTGAGAAACCAGAGAGGAGGCAGGAAATAAGGTTTTGGAGGGGGGGAGGCAGCAGGGGGTCCCGCAAAACAGGGAAGCCGAGAGAGAGGGTCCGCCAGCTGGTTAGTGCGGCCAGGTTTAAAAACAATTTTAAATCGGAATCTCTGGAAAAATTCAGCCCATCTCGCCTGTTTGGGGGAAAGTTTCTTAGCTGACTGCAGGGCTTGCAAATTCCTATGATCAGTCCAAACTTCAAAGGGGAGTCGGGTCCCTTCTAACAAATGACGCCAAGAGGAGAGCGCAAAATGAATAGCCTTGGCTTCTTTCTCCCAAATAGGTCAATTAGATTGTTGAGGAGAAAACTTCTTAGAAATGAAGGCACAAGGCTTGAGCGCTCCCGCAGTGTCATGTTGTAAAAGAACGGCCGTCATGGCAAAATCCGAAGCATCAGTTTGCACAATGAATTGCTTGGTGCTATCCGGGAAAAGAAGCAATGGCTCAGAGGTAAATTTGGATTTCAAATGGTCAAATGCCGATTGACACTCAGGGGACCAACAAAGTCTACGTGTTTGGCTTGCAGATGAGCCTTTAGGTTTCCGTAAAAGGTTAGTGAGTGGAAGCGCTATAGCAGCAAAATCCTCGATAAAGTTACGGTAGAAGTTAGCAAAGCCAAGAAATTGCTGCAGTTGTTTCAAAGTTTTGGGAATGGGCCATTTCAAAATGGAGTCAATTTTTGAGGGGTCAATTTTCAGTGAACAATCTTGAACAATCTTGAATCCTATAGCCCAAGTAATCAAAAGTCTGGGTGTCAAATTGACATTTAGACAGATTAACCACGAGATTATTATCTATTAGCCGTGTAAGCACTTCACGGACCAATGACACATGAGATTTCATGGAATCTGCATAAATTAGAATGTCATCCAAATAAATCAGAACCCCCTGATACAATAAGTCATGAAAAATGGTGTTCAGAAACATTTGAAACACGGACGGTCCAGATTGTAAACCAAAGGGAAGAACCGTCCATTTAAAGTTACCGAGCGGGGTTGCGAAGGTGGTAAGCCACTCAGAGCCCGGGTCCATCCTAACCCTGTGGAAAGCCTCCTTTAGATCAAGTTTGGTGAAATATTTTCCTTGAACAAGGTGGTCCAAAACAGTCCGTATCAGAGGGATGGGATAACAATTGGAAGATATAACTTGGTTAATAGCAGAGTAGTTGACTATCAGCCTCGGATCCGCGCTGGGATCTTTTCTCTTTCGAAAGAAAACGGGACTCGCTGTGGGGGCTGTAGAAGGCTTGATAAATCCATGAGCCAAGTTTTTATTGAGGAACTTCTTGAGAGCAAGGAGTTCTTGTTGGCTCATGGGGTAAATCTTTGGTTTAGGTAGTTTGGCCCCGTCAACCAATTCCAGTTTACAGTCGAAATCTGTGTGGGGGGGCAATTTGTCAGCCTCCCTCTCGTGGAAAGCCTTATGCAAGTCCCGGTAGTGTGAAGGAATATGTTGTATATCTTCATGGGAAATGGGAAAGTTTGATTCTGAAGAGGATAGAGTGCCAGCAGTCCAGTTTATTTGGGGGTTATATTCACGAAGCCAATCGATTCCCAAGACCAATTTGAACTGCACCACCTTGGGCACCAGAAAGCGCATGCTGTAATTGTTTTTTCCCATTTGAAATGAGATGGTCTTAGTAATTTTGCCAATTACTCCTCCAGTCATTGAGGTCCCATCCATTTGAGTTAATTTGATGGGGCGTTCCAAGGGTTCATAAAGGGTTTGTAGATCCTTAGCCAGTTTGGGGTGTAACAAGCTTCTGGAGCAACCAGAGTCAATTAATGCACTATGTACATGCATAGTCCCATCTCTCCCAATAAGCGTAACCGTGGTGTAGAAATGGGGAATTTTTGGAGTACTTACGGCTGTTCCCGCTGCCTGCCAGTCATCTCCGTCGTATTCAGAATCCCCGTCTGTCTCAGATGAGAACGAAGTAGTGGATTCACCGTCGGGAGCGAAGTTTCCTGTCGCAGCTGCCGGGGCCTTAGAAGCGCGTCTAAGTGGTTGTTTGACAGCCGTTAGCTGACTTGTGGATTCCTTATTCTTGATGTCTGCTCGTGCTCCCTTAATCCCAGCCGGAGCTTGGTTTACAGGGCAAGTATTGGCAAGGTGACCCGTTTTGCCACAGTTGAAGCACCTTCTTAGACGGAGGCGATTGTTCCGTTCCTCAGCGTTGAGGATGATGGGACGGCGAGGTTGTCGTTTTGCTATGTCTTGTCGTTGTCGGTTCAGCTGTACCATCTGGGTTATTCCTTCCACTTCAGTAGCTAGCCTGACCCAGCCTAGCAGGGTCTGTGGGTTGGCCTGAAGTAAGCACCCGTGTAATATATCAGGATTTAGGCCATTTTTGTATAACTCAATAAGGATTTCATCATTCCACGGGACTTTGGTGGCCAGGTTTCTGAATTCACGAGAATATGTTCCCACATCGTTCCTGCCTTGTTTCATTCGTTTTAGTTGATATTTGTGTTTTTCCAGTAGATGAGGGTCTTCAAAACGTTCACGCAGGTGGTTCATGAAGAGCTGCAGATTTTCAGTTTCTGGGGCGTGGGTGTCATATAGGTTCGCGACCCAGTCTGCTGCCAGTCCTTTCATCCTTTGGCTGAGGTATCGAATTCGGGCCGCATCATCCCGGAAAAGATGGCCATTATCAATCATGAAATTATTTGCCATGGTCATAAAAAAAAAGAGCTTTTCCCCCTTTCCGTTGAATGACGCTTTCAGGTCTCCAACATTTCTGAGTAACGGTGGCGCTGGCGCTTGCCCAGCTGGTTGCCAGGGTGGACCAGGGGTGCCTGCTGTTGGGATGGCCGCTCGTGGTTCTCGTCCTGGTGTTCTCCCTGCCTGCGAGGGACGGAGGCGCATCTCGCGTAGCATGGTCTTGAGTTCAAGTATTTCCTCATCTTTTCTCTCCAGTTCCGTTTCCATTTGTTTTATCTCCTCCAGAAGGGAAAGGTCTTTTGCTGATGTGTCCCATCTAGCAGCCCTTCTGCGTTGTCTCAACGACATACGTGGTTTCTCTCCCCAGACCCAGGTTTGGCCGCTGGTGGGGGTTTCCGGAGCCTCGGTCAGGCGTAAGTTTCCCTTGGTATCCATGAGCACTTCGGTCTCTGCGGCTTCATCAGATTCTGCAGATGCATGCTCTTCTGCAGTAATTGACTGGTCCGTCGCTTGATACATTTTAAGAAAGATTCTCGAGCTTTCTGTCAGGAACAGATTCACGCTCACACGTATTCAATAAACTTGATAGAAGATTTATTGTAACATAGCGAAGGATGCTGTCTTACAGACGTCAAAGCTCGAGAATGGGATCTGGTTCCCACACTCTACACTTAAAAGGACAGTTTCCCCTGAGATAGTTGTAAAAGGACAAACGACCCCAATCACCATTACTACTATCTGTCCAAGCAGTTCCTTTGAAATTCCAGCTGGAAGGAATGTTCAACACCTAGGAATAACCTAACATTCTACTATCACTATTCCCTCAGGCTACTGCCATACAAAAGCAATAAAATGTGGGGGCACCCCGACAGTCATGGCTCATCAGGCCTGGCCTTGATATGTGGTCCCACCAGCACAAACCCAAGGGTTTATCATTTGTAAGATCCCAGCGAGAGTACTCATTATGAGAAGCCCTCTTGTGAAAGGTGGTATCATACTCGGTGGCCGCCGAGCTGCCCACCAAGGCCTGAGCTTAGACCATGTTCTCCACATGGTTGAAGAAGTGCCAATCTCTGTAGGGGTAAGACACTTGCACCACCCCCATGAACACTGCATAGCCAGCCAACAAGTTGTCGAAGGTACGTTTGACTTTGGCTGCCCTGTCCCCCTTCCTTGACTTGCGAGCAGATTTGTGGATGTGCCCCTCCTCACCAACTGGTCTAAGCAAGGGGGAAAAAATCCACAAAAATCCATCAAGGATGTGTTCCCTGGTTTTTCTGCCTACGTGAATTCCAGGTGGGTCCTTATGGTCACTGTACACAGCCTGGACTGTGAGGTCCCTCCCTTACCCCTGGCCTGCCCAAGCATTACTGTGAGTGATGGAACCAGATGGGTGCCTGTTCTGCCTCCTCACAGCCACCCAGGGAGCCCAGGGATATGAGCAGCCACTAACCAATAGTCCTTGCCCTGCTTTCTGTCACTCCTAGACTCACCTATGGTTCCCTCGCTGTCTGATGCCTCTCTGCTCTTCCTCCTTCACCTTTTGTTCCTGCTCCTTCTGCCCTTGGCCTCCCAGTTCTCCCTGTGTACACTGACCCTGGACTCAGAAGAGCTGGAGGTGCTGCTGCTGGACAAGGAAGGTGCCCTTTTTCTCTACCTAGTGCTGCCTGCTGTTCACTGCTGAGGAGCCCCACCTGCATCTACTTGCACTGATGCTTCTACTCTGGATTCCAGGCATCCTATCCTCTCTACCAGCATCTCGAGCAAGTGAGCAATACCTGCGAGGGACACATTGCCAGTAGGCTCCAGTGCCTCCTCGGGTACTCTGGCAGCAGCCCTGCTGGACCTGCTGTGACTGCCTGCCAGGCCGAGAGCCACCCAGGATTTTTGAGGCCACCCAGCCTGGCTGCTTAATGTGAGGCAGCAGCTCACAAGGAGCTGGAGCTTGCTTCCTGGGAGGCATGGGAGGTCCAGTGTGTGTGCGGGCAGCAAGAGAGGGTTGGAGAACAGACTTAACCACCTCCATGCTGGCCCAGCCAGGCTGACGAGGGCTGGCCCTGATCAGCATGCTCACGCTGGTGATTTCAGTTGTCCCTGAAAAGGGCTGTTAAAGTGACCAGCTTGCAGCTCTGCTACTGCAGAAAAAATGCAGCCAACTGTCACTGCTGTTACTCGTTGCCACCCTCACCAGCCGTTGCCTATGGCTGCTGCTGACTATTGCTGCCGCTGACTGCTGCCACTGCTGTCCAATAGACTTCCATGTTGACTGTCTTCATTGTGCCACTGGAGAGAGATTGGCTGACCGCCACGCCAGCTCCAGCTAAGTACCCCCAGAGTGGACCTGAGTAAAGTCCACATGCCTTCACTCATGCCCTCTCCGGCAGCCAATGAGCTCAAGGTGAAATGTCTTGACCTCATTGGCTGAGTGCATGTCTGGAGATCCAGACATGCACAGTTGCACATTCCCAGCCAAAAACATGGCTGCCACTATGCGACAGAGTCCCGCCATGAGGAGCTGCAGCCAAGTGCCCCACTTCACAAAGGCACTGAGAGGTAAGTTTCTCCATGCAATTATTGGAGACTTTGCTCCTTGCATATTCCCTTTGGTGTATAAAAATGGTGATTTCCAATGATGGTGAACAAACAGTAAGCTTTGGCTATACATTTGGGCAAGTATGAACTGGTGACTGCTCCCCCCCATGGCAATAGGGTGATCTTTAAAGCACCAGTCCAAAGTGGGCAACATATTTGGGGGCTAGGACTTTGGATAGTTTCCCTAAAGCTTGGACTAAATGCATTTTAGAGTAGATTCACCATATCAGCTGCATGCAAATATATCATAAGTCATGTCCACAGAATAAGACTGTGGCCCTGTAGTGAGTACCCTAGAACAATGCTTCTCAAACTATCTTATGGGGCAAATTGTATATTTTTTTTAATGCATCAGGAACTGCATCTTTTTTTGTGTCAAGCAAATTGAAATTCTTCATTTTGTAAAAGAGACTCTAGGAATGTGGACAGCATTTTCCACTTTTGGATGATTATCAGTCTTACATTACACCATCACTATTTCTAAAACTTTGCTTCTGACTAATGGATTTTTCAGCAATAAGATGTTAACCTCCCAAAAAACAAATGAAGTCTATTTCGTTTCTTCTGATAATCTCAGCAGAGATATAAAAGGTTGTGCTGTGTTTTATCCTTCTGGTTTCTTGAAAGAATTATTTCTGTTGCTTGAACAGATGAAACTACTTTTGTATGTACCAGAGATCATTTAAAGGATATTCAAGCTACTTTGAAAACATGTTGCATGAATCTATAAGTAAATTTAGATTATAATGTTCTTACTTCATCTGGAATGAACTGACATATGCATTATGCATTTTTTTAATAAATTACTTTTCCTCCATTGTTTGTGTTGTATATTTAATTATCTAATTTATCTGTACATTTAATTATCTAAATCTATACCTGTATCAAATTAGATAGATGTATTTTCAAATATCTCCTGTGATTCAAGTTAGTAGTCACTGTGCAAAAAGTCATAATTTTCATTTCCTTGGTCAAATCTTACCTTATCCATAATTTAGGATGGTGTTGAGTAAATTGCCAAGATGGCACCTGCCATATTGGATTATTAAAGATAGTGGGATAAGAGATTAAGGATTTGAATTAAGGTGCAACTTCTCAGGAAAAAAACAAAACAAAACATTTTTTCCCTGATAAAATTTCTGAGATGTTCCTTACTAAAAGGGGAAAAAATAATTTGTTTATTTTTTGTGGTGACCACCAATACATACCCATTCCACTCTGGAATGATGCTGGGGCTGGGGCATTGTGAGAGACACAAAATCATGCCCGGGCTGACAATATGCTTGTTGTTGTCCTCAGTTAAAGCAGCAACCAAAGAAACTTAAGGCAAAAAGCTATTTCTACTGCTGACAGTGAACCCCATCCACTTCCAAGAAACTGTATCAGAGTTTCTTTTTCCTCTAGAGAAGAACCATTCCTCTCACATGTAAGGTGGGGAATTTTGAGAGGCCACTTTCTCACAGCTTGAAATGGGATCAGGTTTATAAAACATCTGTAATAATACAAATTATTTAATAAAAGGATTGTGACAGTTCATTGAAAAGGAAGAGAAAACACTGTGGTCCATTATTAGCAACTGCTTCTACATGTCAGAGAAGACTAAAAGGAATGCTACCAGCATGACACAAGTTTATTAAATATAAAACTTTATCTGAAGCAAATGGTAATCTGGCCATGGACGTGGGATGATACATCATTCCCATTGATTTTAAAGGTTCTTGTACTCTTGTGCAGATCTCCTAGGCAAATGTTTTTGAAATGAATCCAGGTTGTACAACAGTAGGGTTAAACCTGTTGGGGTTTTGAATGATTCATCATCCAATCTGACACAGAGTTAAGAGTTATCAAAGTCAGTGAACCCAAGTGAGTGAACTTAAGTGAGTCTGTAACTGTATTCTTTAAAATTCTCAATTTATTTCAGTCCTTCAGACCAGAATCATGTGAAAAGTTACTTGGAAGCAAACTCTTTTTTAAAATATTTTTTAAAAATTGAATAATAAAAAGAAAGACAAAAAAACCCCCAAGAAACTAGAAATACTACTACAACACTACACAAAACAAAATAATACAAAATAAATAAATAAACTACGCAATGAAACACTATCAAAAAAGGGGAAAAAATCACAATTACCAATATTGAACTAAACTACAAGACAGCTATAAAAATTACATATCACCAATAAATAAATAAATAAATAAAAGTTTCCCACCCCTGCTGCAAGCAGCGAATCCAAAAGTAACAACTACCTAACTAATTAACCACTTAGGAGTAAACTCAAATGAATGCACTGTGATTTATTTTGGGGTTACCAAGAGTAAATCATGATAAACTGGATCAATTTAAAAGAAATTGATATGCCAGATGAGTGGATAAGAGGACACTGTCAGGACAGAATATGGAGAAACAGAAAGGTTTTTCATTGACACCCTTTTGACAATCAGTCAAAACTGATTTTTATCATCCTATCTGTTTATTTAGAGATATTGACCATAATTCTGTATCAGTTTATGCTTAACTAATTAAGGTTGGCTAGCTATTTTATTTTAGCAAAAACTACTTAGTTATCATTTTAATACTATTATCATGAACATAACTCCTTTCCCCAACCTACTATGTTGGGCATGTTTAAATGCTGTTTTCATCAGGTTTTGTGTTGTTGAGCTAAGAGAAGTAACTTAACTAAGAACTTACTTAAGTATAAGCTGATATAGGATTCCAGCCATCATGTTTTGAAAAAGCAAAAAACAGACACATTTACCAATTGACTACTTCAGATTTTTTCATTTTAAATACCACTCTTAAATAAGCACTGATAATTGTCACTAGAAATATTCCAAATCTTTATTATATTTAAATGACAAAAATTTTGACTTCCCTTTCTCCTTCCCCACTTTTTCTGACAGCCACCTCAGCTGATCCTCCATGCTGCCCTGTTCCATTGTTTTTACACAGCCAGAAGGTTCTTTAGCCATCTCACTTGGTTCCGTCACCTTTCCGCTTCATGTCTATCTGCCTTTACCCTTCTCACCCTTAATTCCCCCCCTTCTCTAAAATGGTGCTTCTGGGCCAGTCTCTGTCCCTTCTTCTAATAGAAACATTGATGGAACCAGTGAAACAGCAATGATGAAACAGCATTGGTGGGTGGGAGGTGAAGCACACTATGCATTTGAAAAATCCCAGGTGTTTAACATCCGCTGAAAGATACATAAACTCTAATAAGCAGGACATGTCCAGGAAATGGAGGACAAAGAGTACCCCTAGTTTAATTTATAAACATAATATATAATATACAATGTTGATTTAGACTGAGAGGAAGGAGGTGTTAAAATTAGAGGAAGAAACATCAAGATATATAGATGACACTATATTATTAGCAGAAAATTGGAAGGACTTGGAAGGACTATTTAAAAACTTTAAGGAAGAAAGTTCAAAGGCAGGTTTACAGTTGAATATTAATAAAGAAGATATAGAAGAAGCAGAAATAAACATTTTCTATAACTTGACTCACTCACAAATCAAAATTTCAAGAAACTGAAAGAAGGCTAATATTGGAAAGACAGCTGAAAAAAAATCTAGATAAGATTTTCAGATGTAAACATATTTCCCTAAATACTAAAGTCAAACTCATCCATGAAATAATATTCCCTCTTTCCATGTATGACTGTGAAAGCTGTACTATAACAAAATCTGACGGGAAGAAAACAAACTGATTTGAAATGTGGCACTGCAAGAGAGTTCTACAGATATTATAGACTTCCAAAAAGATCAATAAATGGATCCCGGAGCAAATTAGACTTGAATTCTTACCAAAAGCCAACATAATTAAACTGGGACTATCATACTTTGGACATATAAGATGTCATGACTCATTCAAAAATGACACTGCTTAGTAAAGTGGAAGTCAGTAGGAAAAGAGGAATGTCACATTACACGTGAATTGATTCCACAAAAGAAATCATGACTCTGAGTTTGCCAGACTTGAGCAGGGTTGTATTATTTTTGTTATAGTTACTTATTAAATGTTTTCAAAGTACCTACAAAGAAAACAAAGCAGAAAATAATAATAATAATAATAATAATAATAATAATAATAATAATAATAATAATAATATAGCAACAGACAGATATAAAAAAAAAAACCAACTAGAAAAGAAAAATGCAAGCATTTTTATACATTTTATACATTTCTATACATGCCCCCAACAAGCTGGGTACTCATTTTACCGACCTGCGAAAGGATGGAAGGCTGAGTCAACCTTGGAGCCGGGCAGGATAGAACTCACAACCTTGTGGCTTGCAGTACTGGCATTTAACCACTGCACCACCACGGCTCCTTTTCTCTTATTTGTATTAATTTGTATTAATTTATCCATTTCAGCTAAGTCCAATAGTTTTATCAGCCAGTCTTCTTTCATTAGAAGTTTTGTATTCTCCCTCTTCTGTGTATACAGCAGTATATAGCTGTGGTGGTCGTATTTCATAGTACCTATTATGCCATACAACTTCTCTAGTTGATCTTCTGCTAATCCCAAGAAGTACAATTCTGGCTTCAATTGAATACCACCTTTCAGAATGTTATACCTCAAAAAATATGTTTGATTCCAGAATTTTTTGGCCTCTTCACAAGTCCACCGTATTTGATAGAACAATCCCACTTGCTGGTGACCTAAGCAGGCTTGTTAATAATCAGAGCTCTTTGAAGTTTCTCATCATAATATTACCATAAACGAAACCCAACTTGATGACACACTACAGCAACAAAAGAGGCACAGGATTGTGTTGCCAGTGTTATGCAGTATGAAAGCCAGAACTGTGAAACATGCAGTCATTTTCATTTGACTGAATATAAATGTAATTGTTAGAAAATCTATCTGTAGGCATCAAACTATAGACTCATCATATTATCTAATCTCATTTGCAGACTTTACTTCATTCCTTGATTCTACATGCAGAAGATTACTCTTTTTCTTCAGCCAGAAAAACCTTCATGCCATGGCAAGCACATAATATTTTTCTAGTTCTAGATATGATTAAGCCTAAATTCCATCTAATTACAGTAAGTGGAATCCAGCCTCAGTCATATATACAGTAAACCCACTGGTTGCAATAGATAGGGTCTGCTCTAACTATGACTATGGAAAATGCACTTGTTATTTTGCTTCCCCACAGGATGGGAGCTTACTATGTTTAGTATTTTTTAATTCCTTTGTATTAAAGGTGAAGAATGTAGCATAGTGTTCTTTAGATCCCTAGTTACAATTGATAGCATATTGCTCATTAATCCATCTCAGATATCTTTTGTCTGTAGAAAGGAGAGAAAGGGAGAGACAGGGAATGAAAAAATCTATGCTTCTGAGGATACTCCTTTTAAATATTTTGACTTTGGCAATAACTACTGTTGCATAGGTTCATACTGCTATTCTAGAAATGCAGCCCACAGCCTGAATTTTTAAAACAGCTCAAGTCAAGGTGGAATAAGATGTGCCCTAAAAGCTGAGATCATCAGATAGAGTTACAGCAGAGAAAGCAGATGTGGTTTCTCCGTGCACATGCTCAAAATAATAATAAATCCTCCCAAGACTTTTCAGTGAAATACAGAAAAAAATTCCAATATGCAAAGTCTGAACAGCAAGAGAAAAAACAACAACAACATAATGATACCTAGTGATTGAATTACAACAGTTGCATAAGCACATGGGGCAACATTTCCGAAATTGTTAGCAAAGGCCATTATTACTCCAAGGGAAAAACTCACCTACTTGCCATCTCCCCTTTTGTGTCTGGTCTCCCAGGTTTTCAGGTGTCCCAGTCTCCAACAAACTATTTGAATTGTGGATCCCAGTCGCTAATTGGGTCTCCAAACACAACAGAAAGTTTAGAATGTATTTTATATTTTGTAGTCATCAGTGTTTTGTTTAAGTTGTCTTGGCTGCCAGATATTGGGGAGTCAGGATGCAAATGTTCTTAGGTAAAACAAAAGTAATGCAACTCCTGGTTGTGTACCACAGAATAATTTTTTTTGAAAACCTTTTTAAAAAAAGGATTTGGTTTGCTTATTTTGGTGCAGGGATTTGGTGTAAGTGCATGGTGTAGGGGTATTTGCTTCCATTTTTTCTACTGGACTATCACCATTAGAACAGGTTGGTAATAACAGATGGATTAAAAGTAGATCTCCTGCTAATCAAATTACATCATCACATCATCTTTTGAGCTTTTCTGGATTGATATTGTTAAACGAATGTGATGTGTAGGCTTCCGGTGGCCCATTTTCAAAGGTTCACTCTTAGCCAGTCTGACGGGACATTTCAATCGCATCTTGTCACAAAATTCACACCAGACTATATCTAAAACCTGAGCATTTTATGTTGTTGTTGCCTGAAGTGATGCGAACAAATTCCCTGAATGCCAGTCACCTGCTAGATACAAGTGTTTTTTGAATTTTATTTTTAACAAAAAAAAAATAACAAAAATTGTCCCAACAAATTATCTCATTTGGCAACTCTGTACTCACAATTATTCGTGGGTATATATCGATTTTTTACATGCTACAGCATACTGGAATTCCCATGAAGTCAGAAAACATCTCTCAGTGCATTAAAAAAAAAATCTGCCTTGATGAAGGTTAAAGCAGGAGTTAAATATGGACATGTGAATTATTCATTAAACCAATAAATTTTGCATCCTTACATGAGAACACTAATTCCTACTGTGAAAACAAAAAGAGGATTCTGGGCAGATGGCAAGCACTGGATTAGAGATCAATTAATACAGCTTCTCTGAGCTCATTTAGTGGTTCCTGGAAACAACTTTCAATAAACAAAGAATTTGAGATTAGTCCTGGGCAGAGGCTACAAAATCTTTTGATGTAAATGTGAATGGAATTTCTGTAAAGCTGTGCAAATACATGAGGTTCTTTCGTTTAGTAAAGGGTTCCTTGCTCTTTGGGACCAGTTTTAGAACATAAGAATGCTGGATCTGATCCTGATCTACTTCCTACAGATCATGCAGTCCAAAACTGGCCAAAACAAAAGAAGCCAAGGTGAAAATGTGATGAGATTTTCATAATAAGATGGCAAACAAATGAAGTTATACTTGGCATAGTACCCCTAACATTTAGGCTAATAACATTTTTGTAGTAGTGAGGATACCATGCAAATAGATTTTGCATTCCCCTGCCAGCTAATCCAAACACCATTAGAGCCAGTGATTTTAATGGATTTTGGTTCAAATCCTAATTAAACACAATTCTTATACCATCAATTAGTCTACATATTTTTTTCATATTAATGAAGCAATTTCAGCATGAGGAAATAAAGCATTTCTCACTTCAGCAGTTTAGACATGAGATGGAAGCACATAAGAAATAGTTTATAATAGCTCTGTTGTAACATTGGTGATAATCTCATTTTTGAGGGTTTATATCTGACTCAGAAAGTGATTTCGGGATGACTTCCTTGTCCTATTTTTTTTTTTTTTTAAATCTAGGTGCAGTACCTAGTAAGTTGGTGCAAGATTTTGAGATAAATGGAAGATGGACTGGGTTCATGCCAAGTTTCCTTTCACCTCGGTTTCTTTTGTGAAAGAGAATGTTCTGACTAGTTCTGTCTCTTGCTGTCCTCCCCAACAAGAGAACTGAAATCTTTTAATTCAGAAAATTCACATTATGATTTTATGATTTTTTGCATTTGTATCATCTTTCTTCACCTATGAATTCAAGGTGACAGATAATTATTCTCCTCCTCATCATCATCTATTTATACTCAGAAAACTGTACAAGCAAGGCCAAGGTGAGAGAGTATGACTGTCCTAAATATCATTTGAAAAGGTGACTTCAACTATACTATACTGGCTGTCTTCATGGCCCACTGTCACATATCCTAACTTCCACAACTTTTGTCCATATAGCCCCACAAAGGATGCTTACCTGACCATCACTGGGTTGGGGCAGTGTTGCACTGAGCACCTCATCAGGAAGCTGGCATTGAAGAGATACACTCTGAGCAACTGCTTTGAGCAGAATTGGCCAGAATGTTCCAAGACTTGGAACAGGATACAGCATGAGTTCACATAGGTTCTTTTTACTCTGTTTTCTGGGGGTCCCGGGAGGGACACCTATATGCACTCTCAATTAACTAAGTTTTGGAAATTAGCTAAGAGCACAAGTTAGCAATGCGAGAGGCAGGGCAATGCAGCGGAATCTTTTACCCAATGTCTACGGAGTCAGGTCAAGCCAAGGTGCACACCAAAGTTTAAGAATAATTGTGATAGAATCATAGAATCATAGAATCATAGAAATCTAGAGTTGGAAGAGACCACACAGGCCATCCAGTCCAACCCCCTGCCATGCAGAAACACCCTCAAAGCACTCCTGACAGATGGCCATCAAGCCTCTGCTTAAAAACTTCCAAGAAAGGAGACTCCATTACACTCCGAGGCAGCACATTCCACTGCTGGACAGCCCTGACTGATATTTGTTAAATACAGACAAACAGTGTATGCAACACACACACTCAGATAACTATAGAAAATAAAGGTTGGAGTGGTATACAGGGATTTTGAGAGGGATTGTTGAATTGGGTGATACAACACCTGTCCTGAAGCCCGGAGAGGTCACTGCGAAGGTCCGAAGTTGCGCAGTTTCAGCTACTGGAACTGAGGGGAAGGCTCACCAAGCAAAGTGGCAGCAAGGCGGGATGGAACTCAGGAGCAATCTGAGGAAGGTCTCAGAATCGGGGCTTTTTATAGGGAGAAATGTAACTGCAGGCTATTCCGTACTTGGGAAAACAATGAGTTTCGGGCATCAGGGCAGGGAGTTCTTTGTAAGCAGCGTGCATACATAATGAGGGTGTTTGCAGAGAGGTCTCCTAAAGTGGTGATCTGACTATTTCTGGCCTGCCTGTATTGTGATGGGATATTGCAGCATTTAGTGGCTGAGTCTAGTTCTGTGCTTGTCCGGGGGCCTCACAAACACTTGGAGAGGGGTGGTGGAACAGAGCCAAATTATTGATATCAAAATGATATCTAGCATCCCAAAATCTGGGCTAGCAAATGCAGTAACATTCTTGTGAGATTTCAAATGAGAGTTGGACAGGCCTATATATATATATATTGGCCTGACATCTCTCTAGGCAACCATTCCTGCCTGATCTACCATATGAGCAAGTCGTGCAGCATAAGGCTGACTTCTTGCTTTTTGCCATGCAGCCTGCCAGAGCCTCTAGGTCTTGAAGTACTTATCCTTTCCCTCCTTTTTGTCTTCTCCTTTTTCTCTCTTTGCCTGTTTTAATCACTCTTATTTTTTCTCTTATTCTCTCTTTCTTTCTACTTCTTCCTACTGTTTCTCACTTTCTTTCTACTGACTTGCTCTTTCTCTTCCTTTGCTTTCATCTCCTCCCCATCTATATAGCTATGCATTAATTCTTTGAGCAAAGGGCCAGGGTCCTTGGGGTGGGTCGGATGGTTCGCCCTCCTCCTTCCTCCTTGGCTTTTTTCCCATTCACCCTTGCCCTCATTGTTCTCCTACCTCTCCCCACAAATGCTTCAATGTGTGACTGTCCACATGGTGGCAGTGAGTCAAGGGTGTGGTGGAGATGAAGGGCACAATCCCTTCTCCCCCTGAGCTACCTCCCTTTCTATTTCCTTTCCCTCCCATTCTGCTCCACCTCCACATATGGGTCCCCCTGCAGACTGATTCCTTGTTACATCTGCAGGAGCATTGCCATCACAGCCTGGGGGGACATGTGGCAGGCAATATCATTTTCCATTGAGCTGCATTCTCCAGCTCTTCCCTCTGCCATCTTTTGTGCTGAGAGGTACTGCCTCACTCCAAACTTTCCCTCACTCATAGCCACAGAATAGTGGACCATCTGATCCATTTCACCCCTCACATAGCCAAGCATGCAGCTCTGACCCAGCCTCCTGTCCACACCACCATGTGGCCTGTGTGCTGTAGCAAAGTGGTATATCCTCTGCCATTATGCACCCTCAGCCAGCCTCCTGCCTGCACCAACACTGTGCTGCAATACCACCACCACCACTACCACCACCACCACCACTACCACCACCACCACCACCACCACCTCTATAGTTTTCCAGAATACCCTGTATGCATTTCAGGGCCTAGCTCAGAGGCTTGGGGTTTCCCTAGTCCAGAAGGCAAAGGGCCTCTCCACTAGACTCTTCTTGGAATTAAGATTGAAACAATACCGGGTGTGTCCCATCTGTCTGTCAAAATGTTCAAATCACTATTACACCAGGTGGCTACAAGGAGAGATAAAAAGAAGACCACACTCCATGAATTTCAAGTCTTGTGTGGATACCACAATTTTGCCTGTAGGGTAGTGTCACTGGACAAGCCTTTCACACCTGCTTGTACCAGGCTATGAAGTGGGGTGTCAGTCTCCCCCACCAAATTAGTCATTTAAGGCCCCACCTTATTTCCTTAGAGAAACCTTCTGTCCTCATTCCTAGATTGCAAAGCTACCTACTGAGACTGATTCATCACTGTGACAAGCTCTTACTTCTCCCAGATTGGTGTCTCAATTGGATAAGGAGTCCTGTCTTTACCTTGCAGATCTACCCCCTAACACCACCGCTGTATAAAAGGGTGAGGATGTTCAATGTTTATTTAGAACCACTTAATAATTTTATGGTAGTGTGTTTTCTGTGTTACTTATCACTCTAGATAACTCAAGCCAATTCAGTATTTACAAAGATAAACTGCAACATTTATTAAAATAACAATAAGTATAAAGTAACATGTTAGACTTCATATGCAGGTCAATGCTTATACATTTCCTCAGTGCACTTTTAGACAATATTAATAGTTAACTCCCTGCTCAGAAACAGTTCAATTATATCTGTAGACATACATGAAAGGAACAATTATCATACAGTACTATGGTTAAACACCCATCAAAGGCTTAACCTCCAATCTAAGTCACTCTCTTTGACTAGATCTGCTAAGGTTCAATTACTATTTTGTAATAGGTTTCCACTGAGAATTAAATCTTGCAAAACAGCCACACTCACTAGTTGAGAGAGGAACTCTGCTCTTTAGCTCTAGCTCCTTGTTAGGCTCTCACTGAAGGAATCCAAAAATACCCACAGGTAATAATAATAATAATAATAATAATAATAATAATAATAATAATAATAATAATATTTATTTTTATCCCGCCTCTCCAAGTGGATCGAGGCGGCATTACAACAGTATATAAATACATTAAAACACTAAAATGTAACCCATCCTCCCCACCCACCAACCCTTCTAACCCCCTAAAACACATTAACTATTAAAACAAATTAAAAACAAATTAAAACCAAGAGGACAGTTGATGCGAGGTGGTAGAACACTAGTCTGGGAAGGCCTGTCAGAAGAGAACAGTCTTGACCGCTTTTTTAAAGCGGTCAAGACTGGTAATATGCCGGGTTTCCTCCAGCAGGCCATTCCATAACTTGAGAGAGACAGAAGAGAAGGTCCTCTGGGTAAGTGCAGCCAACCTAGTTCTGACTGGCTGCAGTAAATTCTTCCCAGAGGACCTTAGTGTGCGGGGCGGATTATATGGGAGAAGGCGATCCCGCAGGTAAGCTGGCCCCAAGCCATGAAGGGCTTTAAAGGTAAGAACCAACACCTTGTACTGTGCCCGGAAACTAATAGGCAGCCAGTGTAAAGACTTCAGAATTGGTGTTATGTGGTCACTTTAGATGTTCCGGTGACCAACCTGGCTGCCATTGACATACTTGACATACCATATTTTCCAGTGTATAAGATGACTTTTTAACCCCCGAAAAACTTTTCAAAAGTGGGGGGGTTGTCTTATACGCCGGGTGTGAGGCACAGCCGCCGCCGCTGCCGTTCCCCCAGCCCGCTGAGCTTCCCCCCGCCGCCCAGGCAGAGGCACCGCCGCCACCGATCCCCCAGCCCGCATCGGGATATTCATCACCTTGTCTGTGCTTGCCGGGCAACCTGCAAGGCCAGTGGAAAGCCAGGAGAAGGGCGAGAGATGGGGATAGCAGAGAAAACCACCAACAACCGGGCTTGCAGCACTGAGAGCCAGTGACAGGCTGCAGACCCACAAGCGGCTTTCTCCGCCCTCCCCGCGGCCCGTGTAGGCAAGGAGCCACCAAAGCTTCTCCTTTTCCTGCTGGGCTCTGGCTGTAGCTACCGCCAGCCACTGTGGGCGTACAGGTGGTGAGGGCTGTGCAGCTTTTCCTTCCTCCTCCGAGCAGCTCCGGCGCCGCGGCGGCACCTCCCCCTAAGTTGGGTGGGCAGGAGGGAGGAGGAGGAGGAGCCAGGGCTGGCCCGGTGGGTATCCTGTTCCTGCCGCCTGGCCTTGAGGGCTCCGCTTCTAGCAGCTGGTTGCAGAGGAGCCATTGCTGAAGAAACATCCAGAGGCAGCCCCGGCACCCTCCTGCTTCACCAGGCCGGGCCGCAGGGAAGCATGTGCCACATGCTTTTGCTGGTCCTGGGCTGTCTGGAAGCCGCCACCACCACCGCCTCCTCCCCGTTGCAGCGGCTGGGTCTCTGGCACTGCGGAGAGTGGTCTTTTTCGGTCGGCGGAGCCACCACTCTTGCTGCAGGAAGAAAGCAGCTTTGGGGCGCAGCTTATGGGAGGAGAAAGTACTGCTGCGGTGGCCCCTGGCTTGGGACAAAGTGGATCATGCCCCCAGGCTGAGATACTGGCGTTATGGTCTACAACAGCCTGAGCAGGAGCAAAGAGCCACTCATTTTGAGGAACCCTGATGTGGTGACTTGGTAGACTGTTTCGGAATTAAAGTGTTGGGGGGGGGACGAGGACCATTTCCGCACTACACTGTTATAGAGCAATGATTCCACTTTCACCATCCTGTGGAGTCCTGAGGTTTACAGTTTAGAGAGGGGCCCCTCCCCAAACTGCAAACCCCAGGATTCCATAGGATGTTGAACGTGGAATCATTGCGCTATAACAGTCTAGTGCGGAAATGGCAAAAGCCTTTTGCTTGTTTGTTCCTGGTGGGGGTTTTGGGTGAACACCAACCATAAAAAAACTTGTGAGTCTCCCTGGATGTGAGTGTCCCTGGATGTGAGGGCTCTGGCTTGCTGAGTTTCTGCTTGTTTCCTTGCCTGTAAAAGTGTAGGGATCTTGCCAGAAGAAGGAGAGGTGGCTGTATGTTGTGGGGCTAGCCAAATATCAACAACCTTGGAATCTTAACTGTTCTCTTTTTTTTTTTTAAAAAAAAATGAGAATAAGTCCCATTGAATTGTACAGTGATTTCTATCTAACTGCTAAAACTACCCTGTGGAGGAGTGCTGAGCCAGTGTGATGTAATGATTTGAACACTGGACTGGGGCAATTTCCACACTAGGCTGTTACAGCGTGATAATTCCACTTTCAACATTTGTTGAAGACAGGAAGTGGAAACATATCTACAATAATTTTGCAGGGGATACTTCAAAGGGGACAGAGTAACAAACACATTAAACTACTGGTACATAGAATAGCATGTGAATAAGCGTTGTGCACTGTGCATTGCAATTACAGAATGGATTCTCAACCATGTACATTGACACTGAACTAAATTGCCACATTGGTATTCATCACAGAGGCAGCGTAACATAACTCCACCATCAGATATGTATGCTTTGTTGAAGTGAGGTTGCACTCCACTGAGTACAAAAGCTAAAGTAGAACTTGCAAGGTGCATGTGGTCAAATTAAATGCATCCATGTATTAGTCCAAAGTAACAACAGAAAACAAATTTAAGGACATTAGTTGGATGTATATGATATTTAAATCAAATCTTTCTTTTTTTTAATTTTTATTTGGTGTGCATTGGAAGATGGGTAGTCTTATACGGCGAGTATATCCCAAACTCTATATTTTAACTGGAAAAGTTGGGGGTCGTCTTACACGCCTGGTCGTCTTATACACCGGAAAATATGGTAAGCTCTTTCCCTCAGCCATAAACACCTCTCAAACACTACTAGGCTGAGTTTTAATCCTGAGGTGCTATTCTGATTGACTAGCAACCTGCTTTCAGGCTGCATTGGCAGTCCAAATAGCCACACCTTCAGAACTTCATGACACACGTCACCCCAAAGTCCAGCAGACATAAGGATTTAAAAAAAAAAAAAGAATAATAAAAAAAAAACTATGTTATGGTAAAAAGGACCTGACTAGGTCCTGGTATATATATTTTTAATCGATATATATTTTTCATTTCTTTCAAAAATCCTCTTATAATCAGTACATTTTATCTTTTAAAGTATGTTTGTGTTACTTTATTGTACTGTTAATCATCTTAAATCTCTCTCTCTCTCTCTCTCTCTTTTTTTTTTTTTTGAGAAAGCTAGGGTACAAATCCAAACTAAGGCCATTTCTGCACAACACTGTTATAATTCTATTATTCTTTTTTCAACATCCAATGGAATCTTGGGGTTTGCAGTTTAGGGAAGGGCATTTAGAATTCTCAGCCAGAGAGCTCTTTGGCCTACTTCAAACTACAAACCTCAAAATTCCACAGGATGTTGAAAGTGGAATGATAATATTAAAACAGTGTAATGTGGTAGTGTAATGTGGCCTGAGAGACATGGTTACTATTCTTCTATAACTATGCAAATATGGCTGCTACTTCCCCTCTACTCTCACCCAGTCTTTTGCCTTCAGTCACACAGGCTGGGGCTTCTGGAAACTGAAGTGCAAAATATCTGGATTTCTCCATCCCTGAATCATACTTTGACAATATTGTATGAATAAAATTGCATTGGAGAAGTTAATTACGTTGGAAATTCCCAGACCAGTTTCTAGCAGTTGTGAAGATGTTTATGGGAATATGTTTTATGTCATTCACCTTGTCCACTTGATTGGACTCTTCCAGAAAATATTAGATTGTTATGGGATGGGAAAAAACAGCAACATAAGGTAATTTCTAGTAGGACTAATCCTGATACATTGTTTAGAATTTTTGAAAGCTTTCTTTCAGTATTTTAAACAGTTTGTATAACAAAGTATCTCACTTGATCTCTATTTCTCCTTCTCTTGGATCAATATATCCTTTATTACACTCATGTAAAAACAGCAGATGGCAAATCATTTACTTTAAATATTAAAACATTCTCAACAAGAGATGATACCATATTCTGCAGGTTGAGATGAATGGGAAACGTCATGTACGATCACAAAACAAAACCAAGAACTTAATTTATTGAAGTTTTCATTAATTAATTAATTAGGAAGCACATAATGAATACATTTCTAAATCATAACAGGAACAACAGAGATATTATTTCTTCTTTCAACATCAGAAATCCGTAAGAAGAAAGAAGAAAGCATTGAATAAGTTGATGGATCTCTAGGAGGCGCAGGAAAGGAAAAGGCTGACTGAGTGAATCAGTGACTGAGTTCTTTCAAGATATTCCAACAACACATAAGATGAAGGCTTTGATCAGTTCTTGTATTTAAACCACAAAATGCCTTTTACAACATGCCTTTAGCATCAGGGCTGAATTCTAATGTTATCTTACATTCTTGTTCCCTGGGACCTTCACCCTTCTGCCATTTCAGTTGTCTGCAAGATTCCTTAGTATTTGAAAATATTCACACTTGTCATAATGTTACCACTCGAATTACAAAGTAGGAAACAATGGGGAAAAAAATTCAAACATAGCTGCTTGACCTCATAAAGGACTTAGACTGATGACATACTTTGACAAGCTTGTGCTTCATCAAAGTTGCTGTTATTGTTGTTATTGTTGCTGTTGCTGCTGCTGTTGTTGTTGTGTGTGTGGTGTTTAGTTTGTATCTCAGTGCTAGACCATAGCAGATGACATACTCAACAGGCGATTTGACAAGTCAATGATGGTTTAGGAAAATTTGAGGGGAACAAAGCATAGAAAGTATATTGGCAAATAGAATGCAGGTAAAAACTCTAAATGAAAGGGGCCTGGTTATCAACATTTAAACCAGCTCCAGTTGTTGTATTTTTAACCTAAGTCTGGCATGTAAGAGGTACTTGCTGTTAGGGGCCCCAGCCCAGGTATAGAGGTTTGTCAACCAGTTCTAGACGGGGTCACACTTCCCCTGAAAGACTGTGTCCGCAGCTTGGGAGTGCTCCTGGACTCGCCGCTTCAGATGACAACTCAAATTGATGCGGCAGCCAGGAGTGCCTGCTATCAGCTTCGGCTGATACGCCAGCTGCGCCCCTTCCTGGACTTGGAACACCTAAAAACAGTGGTACATGCGCTGGTAACTTCACGGCTTGACTTCTGTAATGCGCTCTACATAGGGCTACCCATGTGCTTAGTCCGGAAACTTCAATTAATTCAGAATATGGCAGCCAGGTTGGTCACCGGAACATCTAAAAGTGACCACATAACACCAATTCTGAAGTCGTTACACTGGCTGCCTATTCGTTTCCGGGCACAGTACAAAGTGTTGGTTTTTACCTTTAAAGCCCTTCATGGTTTGGGGCCAGCCTACCTGCGGGATCGCCTTCTCCCATACAATCCGCCCCGCACACTAAGGTCCTCTGGGAGGAATTTACTGCAGCCAATCAGAACTAGGTTGGCTGCGGTTACCCAGAGGACCTTTTCTTCTGTCGCTCCCAAGTTATGGAATGGCCTGCCGGAGGAGACCCGGCACATTACCAGTCTTGACTGCTTTAAAAAAGCAGTCAAGACCGTTCTCTTCCGACAGGCCTTCCCAGATTAGTGTTCCACCGCCTCTCATCATTGTCTTCTGTGTTAATCTTGTTTTTAATTTGTTTTAATTAACTAATATGTTTTAGGGGGATAGAAGGGTTGGAGGGTGGGGAGGATAGGGTGCGTTTTAATGTTTTAATATTTTTATATATTTTTGTAATGCCGCCTCGATCCATTGGGAGAGGCGGGATAGAAATAAATTTTATTATTATTATTATTATTATTATTAAATAATGCTAACAAAACTGAGAATGCCACTGTGATGACGCTTCTTTGAGGGTCAGCTATTTGGAATGTAATGGCAACTGGATGACAGGCTACTAGGGAAGAGGAGTACTACCTTAGGAATGAAACCCAGCATATAGGAGTGTGTGGGAGTGACTCATGGATGATAGGAATTTCATATTAAGGCAGACAGTCTGCTTGTAAAAAGAGCCTTCAGTGAGATCTTGACCAGAGAAGGTGGCTGGGTTGTGTTTAAGCAGCTGAGAAAAAGACACAGAAAACTAGTGTCTAAGTGTGATTTATTGGCATAAACTGTCAAAAGTTTGAACTGGATACTGTAACAATACTGTATTTTAAACAAATTGTGACAAGATAGTTTATTTCTAATATTGCTACAATAAAGGATATGGTTTGCTTTATAACTGAGTCAGCCTATGTTATCTAGTCACTGATAATAACAATAATAACAATAACAACACGCTATCTTAAATAAAATTGGTTCTGATGGAACACTTCAGACCCTAGCCCTTTTACATGAAGGTTGTGATTAAAGAATTAGGGCTAAGCATGAGTGTCAGGGTGGCTTATTAGGTTGGAACTGGAAAACAAGTTCAGTGGAAAAAAAGAAAAAGGTCAATCACAGCCACATATCTCCACGATACCGAGGCAGAGGGCTGGGGTGGAAAAGGAAAAAAAAAAAGTGTGCTGATGTCTACAGATCAAACTACCTTTACAGAATAGGCAAGCCATAGTGTTTGTTTTCTTGTGTCTTCTTACCAGTAGATCACCTCACTACAGAACAGGGCAGAACAAATACTTGGGAGAGAGTGAAAAGCAGTAGATCAAGGTATTTTGAATCCAGGACAGGCTGATTGTTCAGAAAGGAAGAGAGAAAAGAGATCTAGAACACTGTACAGAGAAGAAAATTAATGATTAGACTGTGTAATTCACCTGAGACACTTAGGCCCTTTTCACACATTACCTTTTTGCAGCGCTGGGGTGCAGGGATTGCACGAGCAGCCTCTTGCAAGAGGCTCTTGTGTCCCCAACTGCTTCGCCTCTGCAGCTGCAGCTAGTGAGCAGGCAGCATTAGGGCTCCTCCTCTTCTTTCCACAGTGCAGTCTAGGATTTTCCAAGGCTGTGCTGGGGTAGGAAGCACGAGCGTGATGGCTCGAGAGGCTCTGAATGCATGGTAAGTGCATGTGGGGCCCTGGAGTGATGCACGATCACGCACCATTTTCGGCTAGAAGCAAAAAATGAAATAGCGTGTGATCTGTGCCTGCTGGCCCGGGCAGTGTCACACAATTGCAAGGAAGTCATGTAGGTGACTCCTTGCAATTGCATGATGCTCCAGAAGCCCTTTCGCATGTCAAATGATGTGTGAAAAGGGCCTTAGATTAGCCATCTTTTCACAACTTAAATTCCTCCCCTTCTCCTCCTCCTCATCTTCCTCCTCCTTCTTTGGCATACCCACTGGTTCTTATTCTGATAACTTGTCTAGCTAGTGCAGGCATGTTTAGGAAGAATGGTCTCTTTCCTAAAGTAAAAAAAAAAAAATGCTTATGATCAGCTACTGAATTGTATTGGCCTATGTCTGTATGAAATGCATTACAACAACAAAGCTATGACAAAGAACTTTAAAGAGAAAGTGAAGAGGATCACAGGTTGCTCCAGTTTATGACAAGCAAGTCACAGTGAGCTATGGCTGGAAAAATTGTTTTGTTTTCCCCAGACTACCAGCTTTCTATCTGCCTGGATTATACACTGTGTCATTGATATTATGAACATTGCCATTATTGATCTTGACATTGTTGTTGCTGCTGCTGCTGTTGTTGTATGCCTTCAAGTCATTTCTGGTTTATGGTGACCTTAAGGTGATCTTACTAGATGTTCTGGGGCTGAAAGTTTGTCATGTGCCCAAGGTCAACCAGTGGGTTTGTATGGCTGAGAGGGGAATCAAACCTTGGCTTGTTGTCCAATGCTTAAACCACTACACCATTCTAGCTATCCCCATAATCCTACTCTTTGCTTTTAATTTTAACCAACAACATAAAACAATAAAATGATTTAAAGTGGCAATGTAATGGATTTAATGGAAATCCCCAACATTTCTTCAATAATAATATTCTATTCATGAACCACTTTCAAATATATTTTCTTAGAATGTAAACTTCCAAAGGGACACACACTCCCATGAGGACTGTTTTTTCACTGCTTTCTTGCACACTTTATGCTGTCTACCATTCACATTCTGACTGCTGTGTCTGAGAGCATTTTCATTTTATTTGATATTCATGCATATGGATATATATGAACAAACACATCAACACTCTGATGTGTACTAATATATTTATGTGTACCTGTCCAGATAGTCAGTGTCATGTAGTGATTTAATCATTGGACTATAACTCTGGAAACCAGGATTTGAATCCCCAGCCAGACATGGAAACCCACTCGGTGACCTTGGGCAAGCTACACTTTCTCAAACTCAAATGAAGACAAAGGCTAAACCTCTCCTGAACAAATCTTGCCAATACACCATCCACATAGGCAAGAATAGTACATTCACATAGATAGACAAAGATATTAATTTCAAAACAACTTTTGTGGTGTGGTAGGAACAGAAGGCAGCAGATGGAGGTACGGGTAGTAGTAAGGATCTGAGATATTATACCTGCTATGTCATCTTAGACTTATATTACATTTGTTTTAATCTTACTCTAAGTGACATGTACACCATAAGAAATCATCTATCTTTCATTTTAACCTATTGAACAATTTGGGTTTTTGTTTGTTCGTTTGTTTCTGGGGTTTGTTTCTCGTTTCTTTTTGGATTACCATGAGAAATAAAGTAAGGAAGGTTTACATAAACAGAACTTCTTCCTTGAAAAAATGGAGGACCCCACAGAGACTTTTTTAGTAGCTGTGTAACGTTAGGCTAGTGGACTGAAACCATGATTTGGAAGCAAATCATTTTTATCCTTAGGGGAATAGGGGATCATATCTCAAAACTGAAAAAAAAAAGTTGTTTCACAAGGGAGTTAATAAAGCTTACATCTTATTATAAGTCAAAGGGTCAAACAATAATGTTCAAAACTAACAATAAGGCTATGACCTTTGTCTAAGACATTATGGAATGGTAGGTGCATGCAACATCTGTTCATATTGTGCCTACTGTGGTGGAATAAGTCTTGTAATTCTGCTGATGAGGCATTTAAAGAAAGTCCAGCTCCAAGATAGCTCTTCTAATTAGGTTCCCACAGGCACAGTGTTATAAGGCAATGAATAATACTTTTAACTATATCTCAGAAGTGCATGTGTGTGACCTATACCTTGTGGCATATGAGGCATTTTAAGAAATGCTTTTGATCTGTATGTCATTTTCCCTGCATAATTGTGTCTCTAGAGGAAGCAGTGGATAAAGATGCAGCAAAAATATAATCATAGTGTCAGGTAAGGAGAATATTGTTGCTCTGGCCTTCTTTTACACAGCAAATTTGTCTTGGTTCACAAAAAGTCTCCCAATATCCTTCTACCCTAGTAGGTAGAGTGTAATGTACATTTTCTCTCTTCTGGGGGAATTTGACAACCTCCTATGATTTTTTTTTTTTTTAAAAAAAATACATGTGTGATATTGCAACTCAGCCAAAGTTAAATACTACTCTGATTTCAGCAAAGGAGTTAAGAATATGTGTTTCAATCTTTCCAGCTGGTATCAATAAGAACTTAAAAGTGCTGAAGTGTGACTGGATCATGACCCCTTTGGCAAGTGGTAGTGTGGCTTTCTAAAGAATGTGGCAGCAGGGAAAAATGCTGGGAAAAAATGAAAATGGTGGCACATAGTTTGTTCTTTGAACATATAAGTTGGTAGGTGACAAACCACTGAGATTCTTTTGGATAAATAAAACCAAATCATCAATCAATGGAGTATGGATGTTCACTGATAGATCCTTATATTCATAAAAATCTACTGTTGAGGTTAGCATGTGTTACCGCAGTTTCTAGCCTGGACTTGTGGGATATTAGATATTGTTTTGATATCAATAATTTGGCCTTCTATACTCCTTTTTTCTCCACATGCTTGCGAGGCCTGTGGACAAGCTCACATACAGGCACGGCCGCTAATCGCTGAAATATTCCAAACAAATACAGACAGGCCAGAAATAGCCAGACTGCCACTTCAGGAGACCTCAAGGTAAGTACCACATTATGTATGCACACAACTTACAGGAAGCAGGCAGCTTGACAAGCCAAATACTCAACTGTCAAGCACTTCGCGTTTGCATACTGGCTACTCTATTGACAATTTGGTCTTAACTCAATCATGTAAATTACTGACCTTTCGGAGACTTTGTCTCCAGCCCGAAACTCATTGTTATCCCCAGGAATGGACTAGCCTACAGCCACATTTTCCCCTATAAGACCCCCTGATTTTGGTGCTTCCTCAGATTGCTCAGATCGCTCTTGGCTTCCATCCCGCTTTGCTGTCACTTCCTTTGGCGAGTCTTCCCCTCAGCTCCATGTGCTGAAAAACTCCATTTCCACGAACTTCTTCTTCTGGCTACCCAGGCTTCAGGACAGGTGTAGTATTTCACATACCAAACCTCCTCTTAAAAATCCCTCTATCCAACTCCAACCTTTATTTCTATAGTTCTTTGTGTGAGTGTGTTGCATACACTTGTTTGGCTGTATTTTAATGAAATCAACAATCGTTATTTACTTCTGTTTGCTCCTTGACTCGGCCTGACCCCCATAGACACTGGGTAAAAGATCTCTCTCCGTTGTCCTGCCTCTTGTATTGCTAGCTTGTGCTGTTTTGACTAATTCCCAACTTTGTAATTTGGAGCGCACTTAGGTGTCCCTCACACAACCCCCAGAAATCAGGGTAACCCATGCTTGAGGAAATCTTATTAGAGAGACATCTGCTGGCACATGAAATTGTATGCCCCCTTTACAGATTCTGTTTTGTTTTGCAGATGTATCATAATGATACATATCTAAACAATCTCCCAGATATTGCAATGTTTACATTGCTGTAGAAATAAGTTGCCAAATAGGATTATTTCTGCCAAAGTGATAATAGTCATAGCTGCTTTGTATCGGGATCAAGATCAGCATTTTGAGAACCACATACCTGGCAGAGACATAGAAACTGTGCTTGGTGGCAGTGATTTATCTATTAATGCAGGGGTGGGGAAAGGCAGCACCAGGATCTTAGATCTGAAGCCTCCAAAGCTCCCCATAAGTCCCCTAAATCTGCTAATTCACACTTTTAAAAATGAAAAATTAATATGATTTGGGGAGGAAATCTTTTAAAAAGTACACATCAGACCTTCTCAAATACATGGAAACATAGAGAATTGCTTCCAGTACTCCCCAAACCTCTCAGAATCCCCACTCCAACTTAAATCTCATCTTTTCCTTCCATTTTTCTTCCACAACGGTGTGAGCAGATGACACAACATCACCTTAGGTCATCATTTGGGAAGGGAAATTCATAGAAAAGATCTTATTTTGTGGTGTTCTGGGGATGCAACCTGTGAAATGAGGAAATTGGCTCTGGCACATTTGCCCACAATTGTGTTAATGGTGTGTTGTTCATCAGATGCTATTTTCAGTAGCATCCTCCTAGTGAATACAGTGTGTACTATGGCCCATAGAAGCTTAATCCCCAAGACATAGATCTTTACTGCACAAAGTTATCCTGCCAAAGCAACACGTTGTTCCCATTCCAGAATCTGTGCTATTGCACAATGTTGTCACTAAACAGCTGCTGTCATGTCATCATGCATTGCAAATTAGACCTTTTTCATTGCCAGAAAAAAATCTAGCAATGACCACCTTTCTTGCCACAATCCCATCAGCTGGGTGAGTGCAGTTTCTCAATAGATAGAGTTTTCTGTGATTGCCAATCCAGGAATGGGCAGAGTGTGGGTGTTTCCAGGTTGTCTTTCCCTCAGCTACTCTCATGGCATGGTAAGTTGGAAATCTATCACTTCTCTGTGTTTATTTTAAATTTCTCCTTTGAGTTAAAATTGATTATTTTTAATACATTTTTTAGTGTTACAGCACAAAAATGCAATAGCACATGGGCATGTCATGGCATTACAAAGTTGCTGCGCTAGTACAACTTACAAAAAAAAAATGACAAATCACAAGCTTTAGGGCAGGGAAAAGGTGGGGATAAGGATTTGCCAATGATGTGATGCAGTACGGACACTGGTAGCAATAATGCTACTCATCCACTTAAGTCAAAAATATGTGGTAGAGAGTTTTCATAACCTGACACCATCACGGAAATGACAATGCTGGGATTGAAACACAACAGTGTGCTATTGAGGTATGGTGCGGTAAGGGCTAAAAAAAAAGTGTGGCTTGAAGGAAAATATAGTTCCCATGAAAAGTAATCAGATGTGTAGACAGTATCTTACTGCTTCTTCTCCTGCCCCACCCATAACTCCAAAAAGATTTGTATTTTATTTATTCAATGTGTGTGTGTGTGTGTCCATTACTTTTCTATAAGAAACATGCAAAGTGTTGCATTCTTTTTTAAAGAAAAGTTAAAAAAAGAACCAGAAAGGAAATGGCAAAAAATAATACTCCTGTTTGCATTCATATGTGAATTCATTTCTCAGTTGTTTTCTGAGAAACACCAAATTAAAAATTGTGTTAGAAATGTTGTTGCTGAAAACATGCTAGTACAGGAAAAGGTATTTGAAATGATATACAAATAACTTTGAAAAGCTCCTTCAGAATATGAGAATTTCAGACGCTCAGAACAATTTCTGAGAAGAACATGTTTTGGTAGTTCCTGAGTCTACCTTCCACAGCTGAGGGATACAAAATAACCCAAGGACAAACAGAAGCCTATCAGCTCTAGCATTCTCCACATACAGCAGTCAACTCAAGGAACACATTACTGAGTTAAAAGAGGTATTATTACTTGCTCCATTTGTTTTTGTGATGCAGAACAACATGGTTACTTTTGAAATTTTAATGAGAATGAGGAAAACTGTTACACCCCAAAGTAATCCTAAGAGAGGGCCCCTGAATTGGCATGACTTCCCCCATATTGGATATTGGTTAGCAAAGGTAAGTTGCAGTAAAACAGCCTTGGCATCGAATGGGAAATCCTTAACACTATGCCATCTTCCTCTGCTGAATGGGAACGTAGACAACATCCTTTAGGCTAAAAGACTGACCCATTGTTCTGAGTCACGTATCTCTAGGCAGACAATAGACTTGCTCCTGGACACTGTCACACCCCAAGCTACATTGATGAACTGTGCATAACCAAACAAACAACACCTATCAATTCAGAATTTTAAACCTATCAATTCCCTGGATGTTCCCAATACCGAGGAGAGTTTGTGATATTTGCGTAACATTATATTCCGCAATCATTACCCATTAATGCCACTTTGCTAGCCAATACCTGGCCTGAGGACAGAAATTGGCTATAAAAATCCTCACTTTTTGAGCCTCTTCGGAGTGCCTCCCAGACCGGACAAGGGCCCGTTTCGCTGCTGTCCCATTCAAGCCTCTCAGATGCTGCTGAGAGCTAAATGCACTTGCATCTCTTACCCTCCATGAACCTCTACTGCTGCCAGCCTTCCAGTCCCGGGATCCAGCTTCCCCTTGATGCTTTACACCCAGCCTTCGCTGATCTTCTCCCTCTCCAGGAAGCCTAGACTAAGGTCTGTATGCCCTCTCTCCCAACTGCCTCTTGTTTTCCACCTTCCTTTCTGTAGCCCTTGTGTGATTGCAGGATTATTTGTTAACTTGTGTGTGGTGATCTTTTTCTGTTAGTTTTTAATGAAATTACGTTAGATTATTTCTCTGACTCCTTTGTGGTTCTGACCCCGCAGACATAGGGTTAAAGATCCCTTGCCCTGACCTCTTGCAAGCTTTGAATTTCTCTGTTAATTCCCCTAGTTTGAAGCCTGTTTGGGTGTCCTCGAGATACCCCCAATTTTCAGGGTAACAGAACATCATGGAGATTTTTGTAGTAACTAATGTTTAGTCATTATTTCAAAATGTTATTTTTGAAGATGTTACTATTTGGGGGAATTCTGGGGAAAAGATCTTTCTTTCAAAATTTAAGTTGATTTCTTTGGGTGATTAATTAAAATGTTCAATGTTAGTAACATGTTATGTATAAGTAACATATCTTATATTTATATTTTTATATTTATATATTTTACTAGTGTATTAGCTGGCATTGCCAGGGATTTTATTTTCCTCTTAAGAACTCACCAAACTGTCTTCTCCAGTACCCGTAACTTTTCCCCATATTTCCCAATGCAGTCCGAAGGAATCCAGTGTCCTCCTTCTTGCAGCTAGGCCTCATCTCCATAGCAACTGGTCTGAGCTGTCTGGCTGAGAATTCTAAAGGCCCCTCTCTGAACTGCCAACCCCAAAGATTCCATAGAATCTTCACAGCCAGGCAATCATATGAGGTCTGCACTTGCCTGATGCAGACAAACAGAAACTTTGACTTTTCATAAACTTTGATTTTTATATAGTAGATATTTTATAATATATAGAATGATATTATGGTTAATAATATTATTACTTATTATGAATAAGTAATAATAAGGTCCATTGAGGGGTCAATATGCTCCCCCTCTTCCTCACAGTTGTCTACCTTTAAGTGATTGCCCATTAGATTCTAGGGCCATTTCCACACTATACTGATATAGTTCTATTATTCCACTTTTAGCATCCTGTGGAATTCTGGGCCTTGCAGTTTACAGAGGCCAAAGAACTCTCTGACTGAGAATTCTAAATGCCCCTCCCAAAACTGCAAAACCCACAACCTTTTCACACTGCAGTTTCTTATGCGAGAGGGCCCCTTGAGCGTCTCATAAACGGGAGGAGTGGAACATATGACACACTCCCATTTATGCAATGCTCAAGAGCCTAAAGCGGGTCACGCACACACCTTTTCATTTTCGGCTTCAAGCCAAAAATGCTGCGCAGTCACGCAAGGCTCCTGGGGACCTCGCTCACTTACCTGCCCTGCGGTGCGTCGGACGAGCAGGCCAGTCGTGCTTCCTCCCCCAGCACAGCCTACAGCTCCCAGGCTGCACTGTGGAAGGAAGGAAGGGGCGCTCATGTGACGGTCAAGTGACCAGGAAGCCAGCTGCGGGAGAACGGAGGAGCGATGCGAGTGCATCGCGCAAGAGGCTGCTTGCGTGAACGGCAGCCCCCACCTCCGCGAGCAGATAACATGCAGAAAGGGAATCAGTATTGCATAGGATGTTGAAGTGGAATAAGAGTGCAATAACAGTGTAGGGCAGGAAGGTGTTTTTTTTGTGTGTGTGTGTGAATCAGAGATGGAAGAGATGGTTAATGTCATCTTCTTCTAATTAGCACTTTTACTATTTTCACCCTTCAGTCCTAAAGATGAGGAAAATGATATTCCTAAATGTGTGCCTCACATTTGATTGGAGAAATAAATTGAGTAGGGATGCAATTATTCACTAATTTTCTTCTCAAAGGAAGCACTGACTAATTTTAGCAATTTTTTTCTTGTTGTAAGGAAGTCTTTGAAAACTGGGAAGTCTCTGAAAACTGGGAAGTTTTCAAAGATTACTCACAGGTCAAGATTTATTCTGTAGAAAATTTACACATGGTATTTTTCAGTCCCCAAAATCTGCACTTACTGTAGAAGAAACACAATATTTCTGTGAAGCAGAAAACATTTCTTCTGAGAAGTGCTGGAAATGGCCCTCTGGCCCTCAGCATATGCCCACCCGTGTTGTAAAGGTTAAAAACAACATTTTAAGTGAGGCCCAGAAACAAAATGTGAGCTAGTTGTCCTTAAGTTTTCAACAAGCAAACAAATAGACCACTATTTATTTATATGGTTACAGGATCACTGCTCTCATAAAAAAGCATAGCTTTCAACAACAGCAAACATTTTTCTTGGAACAGGTATTTAAGCCACCAGCCAACCTACAAGGCAGGGAAAGATAGATTAAACAGCTAAAGCTAAAACAGTGATTTTGTGTTTCTCTTTAGCTGGTATTAGAGCACTTACCAAGTCTACCAATAGAAGTAAATAGACAGGATAAAGATCCTCAAGGCTCTTAAACAGCATCTGAATCAGTGTGCAGAATGAAGATAAATACTATAGAATTTAGCACTGACATTCTTTCCTCTTCCTTTTCCCCACTCACCAGCCTCTTGCAACAAAACATTGCAATACACAGTGCAATATAAACCATTACCAATACCTCAAAGGCATTTTCTGACAGCTAAGTCACCAGGGAAAGATCTACCCAAAAAGGACAACTAGAAGTCAACAAAAGGCTAAATTAAAAGTGTGTGTAGGTGGGGAGTAGCTTTGCACATAAGTACACCAAGAGAGAGATGGAGTGCCACAGGCACACTGCACAAAATAGCATAGTATTAAAATTAGAAGGCCTCCCAGTCTTACAATTTGAATAGATAACATTTAGCCAGCAGAGAATTCTAGCACCTTGCAAGGCTCTTACAAATCCTGAAAAGTAGTTTTAAACAAATAAAAAGACCCTCAAGCAAACTAAAAAAGAAACAGTTTTGGTTGCATACACATATTTATGCATTCTAGATCTGTAGCCCGCCTTGAGGCTTACAGGTATCAGCTAATGGAACTTATCTCTGTCAGGACTATATATTATCCAATATTTATTTTTTAAAAATGGTGAGAAGACAACGATGTACCAAAGTCTGTTACAGTCATGTAGTACATTTGAACTCTTTCAAATCCAAACCCAATAAAGGCAAACAAAAGGGTATTACGGATTCCTCTTCAGTCAAAACATTTCTGCTGTGGGGAGACACAACATCACAAGATTTCTCCCTAGAGTGAAATTAGGTCCTCTTCTGCAGGGGAAAACAAAAACAAAAAAACTAATGATGTCCATTATTGGCCAATAAAACATTTGAGGCTATTTAGGACATTGTCATGTCACCTTGTGTGTGAGAGCAGCCATTCACAGTTACAAAGAGCTGATCAAAGTTCTCCCCATTCTCTTAGACTGATGCCTAGATCATTAACTGGTGATGGTGGTCTTCCTTCTTATCTTCGGGTAGCTGTAGGATTCAGATATTTTGAACATCTCATCTTTCAGGGATTGAAGACTTAGCTCCTTTCACAGAGTTTCAGTGGCTTTCTTTTTTCATTGTTTCTTAAAAAGTTACATAAAGAAAAGTAGAACCAAAACATTAATTTTAACATTGGTTGTGAAAAACCACTAACCTAGTTTTCATGGTAGAACTTGAAAGCAAAGAAGGAGATGAGTAATATCTATTGCTGAGAACCAGCATAGTATAGTGGTTTAGGGGTTGGACTACAACTCTGGAGAACAGGGTTTGATTCTCTGACTGGACCTAGAAACCCATTGGGTGACTATGGGTTCATAATATACAATTAGCCCAAGAAAAACCCATGATAGGTTGACCTTATGGTCTCTGTAAGTTGAAAATGACTTGAAGGCACACAAGAACAACAAATAATAGATTGCTAATTTTGTTCTAGAAGGAACCAATGAATATTCTTTGCATTTTTTCCCAAACACAAGAAAGTCAAAAACTGCTGTTTTCAAACAGTATTTTCAGTTTGGAATTTATTCAACACAAAATTTGCATGTGATATTTTTACACAGAAAGAAGAATTATCTGTGTAGAAAACAGATATTCTTATGCAGAAATTTTGATGAAGGTTCTGAGAGTTCATGCTAAGAAGCATCATCCTTTATTTCATTGGTGTGCAATTCTACTACTGCCAATGTTTTTGGTCTAGAAGCCAATGGAGACAGTTCACAGGATCTGGAAATTCCTCACTCTTGTTCTGGTCATACATTTAAGACCCAAGGGATGCCTTTTTGGTGAGTTGCTTGATTTCTTCCCTGAACAGCTTGCCCAGTGTTATGGCTGTTTATGCCTGCTCGACCACCTATGTGCCATCTGTCTGCCTGTCACCTGTCTGCTTTCCTCTCTCCCTTCATCTTATGCACACATATATTCTTCCCACTGAACTCACAGTTTTCTTTTCTGTTCTGCATAAATTCTTGCTGGGGGGATGCCCTTGGCAGTCTGGCCCCGCAGTTCTAACCTTCGGTTCCTTGTCACTTACTTTTCCTCTCCCTGTGTTTAGTTCATTCCTGGATTGGGTAGTTAGACCTCAAGGTGACTCCCCACTCATTGTGGACCAGGTACTGTGTTGGTTAGGTGGGTTCTATGTAGTAAGTGTGTCCAGGCCCTCTATCACACTTCATATGAACAGACAGTGATAAAAACAAACAAATGGAAGTTAATTTGAGACACAAGAAAACAGCATGCCAGTTCTTGAACTACTAAATTATTTACTGCTCCCCAGAACCAAAGTCAGTCCTTTCCTCTCTCTGGCTCCCCTATCTCTGTTCTCTCTCTCCGACATCTGTCCTTTAGCTCAGCTTTTCAGTATCTGCCTTCTGATAGAGACAAGACTCAGTTTTGGCAACATTTGCTTCCTGCAAGCCCCCCTTCATAGTATTCCCTGAGCTGTGATTGGCTGCCATCAGCCAGGCTTGCTGGATTCTTCCCTTCACATCTGGGATTCCTTTAAGATCTGGACATAACATATATTTTTGTATCAGTAAACTATGCAGTCTTTCAGATGTTACTGGATCAAACTCCTAGCATTCTTCACCACTGACTACGTTGGTTGGGGCTGATAGAAGCTCCAGTCCAACAACATCTGGAAGGGCACATGAATTATTGGTCTTAAGTTTGATTCTTAAGTAGTTTAGATTATTATTATAATTCAGCAAGAAGATGGAAAGCCCAAACAATGAATGCCATTACAAACAATCAGAGGAGTTCCTCAGCTTTCCCCCCCGCTCCTTTTTTTAATACTAAAAGTACCCAATTTATCCTCACAACTCTTCACTGAGAAGGAATTAGCACAGATGTTCCATCACTGCCAGTTGTGTGAATACAGCAATTTTGCACCCTTCTGATGTTCTATAAACTATATTTTTGAGAGCCTCACTGGGAGTGCAAACATATGTTTCCAAAACTATCTGGACATTAGAGATGGACAAACCCCAGGAAACACCGATATGCAAGTACTCAAAATAATTTATTGCCTAAACCTGATGTTCTTTTCAGTGTTCCATCTGATACTGATTGATTTCTTTTCCATGTCTATGGAAAAGGAGTCTGTCCACCAAGTTGCAGAGTGTGGGTTTCTCTGTTAGCACTCTTCTGGCCATTGAGATACATGAACACTAAGCCAGCTGTTACCCAGCTAATCAGGGGGCTTTTCCGCACTAGTCTGTTACAGTGTTATTATTTCACTTTCAACATCCTGTGGAATTCTGGGGTTTGTAGTTTACTGAGGCCAAAGAGCTCTCTGGCTGAGAATTCTAAATGCCCCTCCCTAAACTGCAAACCCCAGGATTCCACAGGCTGTTGAAAGTGGAATAATAGCATTATAACAGTCTAGTGCAGAAATGCTCAGAGACATTGAGCTACAAAATCATTAGACTACAGTATCACTTTAGTCCTATTATACATACTATGAGATAGGGGCATTTAATATCCCAAATCTGACAATTACTAAGTACAGAAAGGCCTTTTACATTATAAAGGCTTAATGTTTTACCTTCCAAGATTCTGGAAAAAGGTTTTGTTAAGAGCGCCATCCAAGAGTTATTCCTGAAACCTATTGGATGTGCTATTACCAAAGCATTATTGAACTATCCTTTCTATCATGAATTACATTTTGATATTATTACCCCAATTTTCCAGAAATATCCAGGACGATCTGTTTTGTTCTATGTGGATTATCTGTTGACATGTTTGAATTTTCATGTTACATACAAAGTGGCAAGATTTTGTGCATCTGCTGTTAAATGATTATGAACAATTAATAGCTGGAATATTAATATATTGGTTGTTTTCTTTGAAATATTATAGTGAAGGTATATGTGTTTATTTTGTTTTAACTGTGTGCTTTTACACTAGAATTATCTTATTGCATATTACTATATATGGTTATGTTGTCCATAAAATAATATTGATCCTCCTCCAAAAAATAAAAATAAAAAATAAAAATCATATCTTATCAAAGTGTGATGTCATTCTGATGGCCATCTACATCCTACTATCATGGCTATCATGGCTTTCACTGTGGAATCACAGCTTCTCATTCATTGAAATTGACAGGAGATTTAGTCATTGTCATCTTCAGTTTGCAGACCTCCCGTGTTATCCCTTTGGTGAGATACTTACTTATCTGTTCTAGTGAACTCTAGTCCACTGCCCTTAAGGGTAGCTTTGAATACTAAGTACCTCACCTATCTTCTAATCCCAAGAATCTGCAAAATGGAACCATGCCAGTTAAATGGATACAAAATATCTGCAACTGTTCGCAGAGAAGGAAAAAGTCTGCTTCCTTCTAAGAAATGACATCCACAAAGGCTTTTGCTGACAGAGGTCACAGTCATCATATCTAGCAAACAGCCATTTCCTAGAAAGAGGAGTGGTTATGCTTTGGCAGAGTTGTCAGAGAATCAGGGTAAGAATGGTATGGTCTGTCTGAGACAGCAGCATGCAGTGGAGGAAAACTGTGTGGGAGTAAGTGTCTGGAAAACAAATATCCAAGGATCAAAACTGAGCTCTCTCTCTGGCCCTTTTTGCACGGCATTTGCCATGCGAAAGGGCCCCTCAAGCAATCTGCACAACACATTCACAATCGTGCAACGCTCCAGGGTAGGGTAGGCGCCATTCATGCACTTTTTCATTTTCTGCTTTCAGCCAAAAATGGTGTGTGATTGTGCATTGCTCCAGGGCCCCGAGAGCACCTGCCGTGTGTGCAGAGACTCCAGGGGCCATGGCCATCACGCTTCCTGCCCCAGTGCAGCCTGAGAAATTCCCAGGCTGAGCTGCGGAAAAAAGAGGTGGGTCTCTCTCTCTCTCTCTCTGTATATGTATATGTATATGTGTGTGTGTGTGTGTGTATATATTAGTAAGTAGTGCAAGGCATCTGTTTCTCATAGCACTTTTGCTACTCACTTTAATATTTTTCAACTTTGGTTTTGCATCTGGTAATTAGAAGATAATCATGGATTCAATTGGCAAATCTGATTGTTGAAACACATATTTCTAAACAAATTCCAATGTGGGAGGGGAAATGAGTTAATTGCTGAGAATGTATATCCTCCTTAATATTTATTCCAGACACCCGCTAACTGTATTGGGTCAGGGAGGGGTCTGCCCTAGTGCCTCACAGACTGCCAAAAATGCCGAATAAGTGGCTGGAAGTCCATTTCTGGGAAGTTTTTTTAAATGTATTTATTTATTTATTTAAAATATTATTTTAATATTAAATTGTGCTTAGGGGGAGCCAAAACCAATCTGAAAGGTAAATTGCCATTAGTGACTTTTATAGGAAAGATAATTCACTTTTTTTTTTTTTATGGAGGGGGTAAAAAAGGGCAGCGGAAGGAGCCTAGGCGGTAAAAGGCCACAGAAACCGCCTGATTGGCACCTGCAGCCTCAAGAACAAACTTTGCCATCTCTGTTAATGGTAAAACATTTTTTTTTCAGTGTTAGAACAAAATAATACCATTCTGCTTTGGGCATCAAGGTGTTCTGACACTGTTCAGTTTTCTGATATCTGCATGATGCAATATAGGGATGTAATTTTTTCAGTAAGTTTCTTCTTGGTGGTAGCAAAAAGTAATTTCAGCAATTTGCTTCCTGCTTAGAGAAAGTCTTTGAAAACCACAGAGTTTTTAAAGGGTATTCACAATTTGAGACTTATTCTGTGCAACATTGATGTGTGGTTGTTGTGTTCAGAAAAAGGAGAATTTTCTATATGGGGAACATTTTCTGCATGTAAAATAATATTTTAACACAGAAATATAATTTCATGTGCAGAAAATGTAATTTTTTTGTGCAGAAAATTCTGTTTTTTATCTAAATGAAACATGTGCACATTTTACTCAGAACAAATCCCCAATTCTGTTTTTTCTGTGCAGAAAACAACATTTTATATTTACAAATTAATATTTCTGTATTGAAATCTTATTTTCCACATACAATATGCAGTTTCTCATGCAGCAAATGTTGTTTTCAGTGCAAAATGACTACATGCAAATTTTGCAGAATAACTCCTATACACCGAATTTTCTTTTCATTCCAGGATTCTTCTCATCAGGGTTTCTTGACTCTTGAAAAACATATTTTTCAATCTTTTTTCCCAATATTTTCAAATATTATTTTCATCTCTAATATGGCGTATTTCCCACTGGAACATATTCTTCCAGATGAGAAAAAAAATGTGGTTAGGCCACTCAGTTCCCCAACTCCAAATATTATTCTTATCTTTGACAGCTATTTTTACTGTTACCACTCATACTTTACAAAAAGAGTGGGGACTCTGTTCTAAAGTATTTCAACCAAAGACAATGTCATTGGGTTTGATATAGGACAATAACTGCCCTCCAATGAAGGCTGCTGCATCAGATATCACATTTCCACGTTGGTGAGATCACCAGTGTATAATTTTTTTTCCATGAGTAAACTTTTTAATATTTGACATTGTGCCAAAAAGTTGGAAGAACCATATGCCACCTTCTTTACAGAGGAAATTGCCTGAGAAGGTGACTAGGCCTTATTCACTAACAACAGGTTTTATGTAAGACCTATGCTAATAACAGGTCATTTTAAATAGCGTTGTTCTCTTTATAGAGGGAAGGACAAACTCAGTGCTATGCAGAAGTATAATAAGCCAAACAATTTACAGTTCTTAAACATCAATTTTATGAACTCATCACATTAATGAAATATTATCTGGCTGACTCACACTTTTATTTGGATTTAAAGATGGACTAAAACATGTACAAGTATGTAATACCCATGAACAGTAACACATAACCAGTGCTCAGTGTTTTAATGAAATATTAAGGGAAATTAGACACATAACCCTGTTATTTTATTTGTTTTTTTTCCCATTGATTTATATCCTGCTTTTCTGCCACATGGGACCCAAATCAGCTTTCACTGTACAATTAAAACAAACAGCTGAAATAATCTGAATGTCTAAAAGTATTACAAAAATTAGCAACAATCTAATCAGAAACATTAATTTAAAATAAAAAAAATATTAAAAGCTTTTGGATAGTAAGTACCAGTACAATTTTGTATGTAGACCCATTATTAGTGGGAGGATATCACATACCAGGTTTGGGAAAGTTTGTCATGTCCTGATCTATTTGCCTCCCAAGAAACACTTGAGAACATGCAACAGAGGTGTTCTTTATTATAGGAAATACAGAGCAACATCAGACATTTCTTTCAGTTGCTGAAGCTAACAAGAGCAAGCTAAGACAAAGCTATTATACTTTTGGTCAATAACTATTTGGCACACTTTACAGTGATTGGTAGAAGTCATATTTGTCATATCATATCACCCATTCCAAATTCTTCCAGGTTCTCTCTAGCTGTTTACATTCCTGCATATCTATATCCTGCCTTTTGTTTTCCTGTCTGGCTTTTATCACCAAGTCTTCCTAGAGTATCACACTGCATCCCTTTGATCTCTACTGATATACAACCTTTCCACTGGACATCCCTGATGTCAGGGCTTGAACATAAAACAAACATAAAAGGCTAGTTCAGCATTAGGTTCCACAACAAAGCTCATCATATAACTTCTCTATTTCTCACATTTTGCTTCTCATTTTATCCCATCATCCCATCTTATCCTCCCATCATAGTTCATTGCATAGCCACTGTCTTCCAGGAATAAGTACAAAGTATGCATGGGAAGCATACAGTATCAAAACCTGGCTTCCTTCTATAATATAATAAGGTACTACATATGATCTATGTTCCTTGTAAGCAGTGACACCTACATGTATGGACACAATCAAGTATGGGTATATAATAATCTCATTAAGATTTAACAGTATTCACTAACTGGACCTGCTTTATATGTGGCAGACCATTATTACATATGGCAAGTATAGGCAAAGCATAAAGCAAAAGACTGTATATTAGTGGTGTCCAGCCTTTGGTCCTCCAGGTGTTCAGGACTTCAACTTCCAGAAACCTTAGCTACTTGGTTAACAGTCAGAAATTCTGGAAGCTGAAATCCAAAACACCTGGAAGACCAAAGGTTGGACACCACTGCCATACAACATAACATAAGAGTAAGTATTGACAGTCTCTGATGCATGTATACAGCAAAGTCCATGGTGTGCTGTAACACAGCAGTAACACAGCATCATCACATGTAGTATGGGAGTAACTTAGAATTACCTGATAACATACATGTTATACATTCTCTAAGCAGATATAACATATTCTTCCAACAAAGCATATAACATGTAGTATATGGCAAAGCTCTAACCTAATATTTTAACAGGACTCTATATAAATGCAATAAGAATGTAATTACCTTTATCCAGCATACTATGACAATAGACTTAAGTCCCACCGCACACTTACAACAATCACTCAGATTATGCATGGGGTATAACATATGACATATGGTGGCCTGTAAAACATGATAGCAATTCAGGCCTTTGGCTAGTTCATGATGACTTATCACTACAACATGATTTGTATCAGCACACAGTATTGGAAAGCACTGCATAATTAAGAAACATTCATCATCATGGATGGGTTACATTATGAACCATGACATGGAGCAAAGTCGACATGACAAAGATCATGGTAAGATACTGCTAGATAGACAAAATAAAATAAATGGAATAGAAATGTAAGCCAGCTTCAGGTTCATGGACTCACAATGGAAGAGTGGTGGGACCTGTCACTTTGATGTTTGTGCTGTTTTCAGAGATATGGAAAAGAAATGCACATCCCACAGGAGAAACTCCACCTCACCCCATTCTTTGAGAGACTTTTAAAAAGGTCTGTGTTCTTCTGAAAATCCCAACAATGGGAGTCCTAAGTACAAAATCTTTGAGATCAGATTTCTTTAAAATGAATTAGTAGTGTTTGTGAACTGTAGCTATGAAAGTATATTCCCTCTCAGTTAAATAAAGGATTATTGAGGGAACCTATAAGCAAATAGAGCCAGTGTGGTGTGGTGGTTTGACTGTTGGACTATGACTTTGAAGATCAGGGTTCAAATCCACACTCAGCTATGGAAACCCACTGGATGAACTTGGACAAGTTATACTTTTTTAGCCTCAGAAGAAGACAAATGCAACCCCCCGCTGAACAAAACTTGCCAAGAAAACCACATGATAGGTTCACCTTAGGTTCACCATAACCCAGAAAAAAACTTGTAGTGTGAACAACTCCTATAATCTTGATTTTTTTAAAAAAAATATCCTTTGGTTTCTGTCTCAGAAATGTACACACACACACACACACACATACGGAGAGACACTGATGTGTCTGCTAGTGAACATGTGTGTGTGTACACAAATATAGTTCACATTTTATTATCTTGACTATTGCTGTTTCACTAGAAGAAAACAGTGGAGAGTTTTAACTTTGGAAAACTTGGAGTGCATTGCAGAAGTCTTACAAAGCTAAATGCAAGCATATGTATTACAAAGTTCACATAGCTCTAGGGTAATATGTTATGCAGTTCTATTTACTGCCATAAGATAGTACTTTATTATGGGTGATTGCTTTTTTCATTTTGTTCAGTTGTTATGAAACAGAAAGACAGCCATATAAACTTTCCATAAATCTTCACAATCTGTTTCTTAAGGGAATGTCTGAAGGGAACTTCACTTACTCAGATGTAAGAAGGAAAAAAAGCAGAAAACATTTTTTGTGAGCAGCTTCCTGAGGAATATTTTCACTGTATAATCCAAAACCTGTGAATAGGAAACATCATTTTTAAACAACAGACCAGAAAGATAGGGGAACAAAATATTTGTAAAATATTATTTTGCCAGAAAACAAAACATTGCCTTTCTGGGTGTGAGAGAAAAACAATATTTTATAACAGAAAATCACATTTTGCTGGAGATCCAGATTTCTTGTGGGAAACCAAACCTTACTAAATTCTGAAGTTCAGAATGCTGACACATTATGCCAAACAATCTGATCTGACATTATCATGATATTATTCATGACTGTGGCATGTTTACATGTTGTGAGTAAATTCTCTAACATCATCTTAGATGACGGATCATAGCTATACCCCTGGCAGCAAGTCTAGTGGACGAAGTACTTCCGGCTACCCAGAAATCTAATTAAACTGAAATTGATAGGTAAGGAAGCTGAAATACTCAGAACACAAACTCCAGTTTATTGTACTGAAATTCAGTGTCTCAGCACAGAGAGCACTGGAGTTCAGCATTGCCAAGAGCATATCATTTCAGAAGGCAGGTGTGCCAGTCATATGTTTGAATGACATTTTCTTCTTTAAAAAATAATGTGCATTTTGAAAACAAGCATTACAAGACAAACTAATCTGATGTTTTTTTCCAGGAATGCTATAAAATGATGTGTTTTTCACCAGGAAAGGCCTGGTAGCACAGTGGTTAAACGGCATAATGCAGCCACAACATTGTGAGTTTAATCCTGCAGGGCTCCAGGTTGACTCAGCCTTCCATCCTTCCATAGTTGGTAAAATGAGTACCTAGCTTGCTGGGGGCAATTAACTAAACACATTGTAAACTGCTTAGGGTGTGCTTTGCACTGATAAGTGGTATATAAATGTAATTGCTATTGCCATGGCTACTTAATAAGAGTGATATTGAGGCATTACAGGGCACAATTGCTGCTTTTCACATTGGTTGTAATTTCTTCAGGTTTGTATACTCAGATCTTCATTACCTCAATGCAACGGCCAAAGACACTTATAGTCCCATGTCTTCCTAAGTCCTCACTACCCTATGAGCATTTGAACAGATAGTAGGTTTCTGGCCACAGTGTCCCCTTCACCACAGTTTGAAGTGGTATAGTCCCAGAAATATGTCATATATCTTTGCCCCTTTAGTGAACACATAATGAATCCTCTTCATTCTCTTATTTGTCTGTGTCCTGTCCTCATGTTGGAACAATTCACACATGAAGGATGGAATTACACAAGCAGAAGAAATGACCCCAGGCTTACCTGAGATGCCAATTTTCTGGTTCACTGTGCGAAGCAGAGAGCAGAAGCATCGAACCATTTTGTCCCAGTGCCAGTGCATTCTTATTAGGAGCTCACGAAGTTTGTATGGGCTGTTCGGAGAGGTGGGAATAACCAACCAATTGGTGGTTATTCTAGGAAAGGGACATTACTGGAAGTTGCAAAGTTTTAACTCAGGGCCAGTAGGGGAGTATATAACTAGTCCCTAGGTCAGTCAAGCCTCAATTCTGCTTCAGCCTTCATCCCACCCTCCCTTCCTTTGTTAGGGGTTAATGTCACTGTTCATTAATAACTGATACAACTTTTGGGGATGGCTTGTCATGGGATCAAATCTAGTTTGAGAGCAGATAAGGCCTTTGTACTAGTCATATCTGGTGGGGGTTCATTTAGAGAAATTTGAGGATGAGGGTGACATGAGTCACACCCAACTTGGAGGTGGTGGACCTAGACTCATCTGCAGCTGGTGGGGATACACACAGAGGCTTTTGCCCATGTGACATCCCACTTCTGTCACTCCAAGGACACCTAGCACACAGACTGAGGTTTGATTATCAGATTAAAAGTGTGTTAGGTGATGTGTAGATTTGACCCCATAGAGGCTAAGCCTTCTATGGATGTAACAAAAAAAAAGTTGTGATCTTTTATATTTCAACTTATGGTTGTTGTCTGTCCACTTGTCAAAGTGATACCCTCCCTACTTCATCAGTGGACACCATAAATACATTTACCTGTGTCCTTGCAGCTTGCTAAAACCTAACATATTGTCATAATCCCCCAGAATATAGAGAATGCAAGGGAAGGAGAATTAGTCCCTTTCCATGCTACAGTGGAAAGACAACTGAATGTCACCCATTACTTTTTCTCCCTACTCTCTATTGTCTCTCCCTCTTTCAATCTTTTTCTCTTTACTTGGGATGGATGGATAGATTGATAGATAGAGAGATAGATAGATATAGATAGACAATTCTGCCTAAGAATCTGAATCAAAATATGTGTGAATTGCTTCACTGACATGGAAATGAGGTCCATGTAGGCAAGAGAATCTCTGGGATTTCCTCATCAAATGGTATTTGAAACTCAGAAAAGATATAACAGAAAAAGAGCATTATTAAATTAATCAGCTTATACTTTATTTAATCATGGTAGTAAATTTTGACGTGTGTTTTATTGTGGGGAAAATTATTTGACTGCATACTTGGCAGCCAGTATAATTAAAGCTAAAAGTATATCATTGAGACACAGCTCAGACTGGAGACGAGCAGTGCTTAAAATAAAATCAAGGGCATTTTGTTTCCACATCTCATTGCAAATGCATTGGCAAATTTATAGTTGCAGGCACACAAAAATGTGATACTCAGGACTTTAACCCCCTTTCCTTTCCTTTCTTTTTTCTTTTTATAAAAAAGCCCCATTAGTTCTGGTTTTTTAATTCAAAAGCTGGTAGATGGGAAAATAAAACTAGATTCCATCTTCTTCAAATTACCTATTGATTTAATGTGTCACATTATCAAAAGGAACTAAAAATAAAAGTATATTACCAAATTTACTGCACCAGGTATATAAAAGGGAGGTAACTGATGCCATTTCAGAAAGGAGTCTATGGCAATTCCAGAGTTGTTGTCACTACTTCCAAACATAACTTCTGTTCTGAGTTGATAAAGGACATCTACTAATTCATGAAAGCTCTGTAGTTTTGCCTTGTTCTTTCTCTGTCTCCTCCCTCACAACCCTTTGTAATAGAACCTTCCATCATATACAGCAGCTGTAGGGACATCTTCAAAATATCAACATTTAAAAATTAGATTGCATGCTAAAATCTTATTTCAGCATTGTTTTTTCGTTCCAAAATTCCTAGGTCTTCTAAAGGCAAGAAAATTTCATGAAATTAACAACCATTGTAACTGGCAATGGGGTATGATTTTGAAAGCCTTTAAAGGATGTATACAAATAATTTCCCCAGTACAAGTTGAGGAGACATGCTCTTGCAAACAAGCATTCTGAACCAAATTACTTATGGATGGAAAACCTTTGGTCCAACAGACATTTTGGTTTACAATTCCCTTCAACTTTGTCCTCCCTTCAGTCCCACCCAACTCCTATAATCCTAAGGGATTATAGGGGTTTCACTCTAAAATATCTAGAGGGTCAAATATCCCGCTCTTATCTTTATGGATTGAAGCAAGCAAGTATTTTTACATTTTTTTCCAAAAAAAGGTACCTTTTCAGGTAAACATGGATTCTCCATGTGACAGTCATATGACAGACATGATAATGTCAAATGCTAACTATGTGAAACATGCATATCTGAAACATGAGGTCTGAGGCAAGACCTGTTCTTCTCTGAAAGCCCTCCTCCCCTGCATGCTTGAATCACTTTAAATGAAATCCTGTGCACAAAGGGGTACAGGAATAGGTAATTGGCAGAACCAATATGTTGCCTCTTCTAAGTCCCTCCTTCATACTCTAGAAATGATAGTGTAGACTGATATAGAACTTTTTAACTGTAATTAGAAGTTGGACATCACTTTCACTCCAACTGATATCAGCAAAGAAGGTAAAACTGGAATCTTTGCTTCATGAGTTATGTTACTATATGTTACCAATTGTTTCTCACACATATATTGTGAAAGAAATGGACACCTCACATTAACAGAAATTCTGTGGCAGAAATTTCCCTTCTTTCTATTAATAGTAGAATAAATAATCAAACATTTTTACAAGACCATGAAATAGATATCTACAGATAAGAAAGAGCATTACTAACAAACTTGAAGATAAAGGGGAAACAATTGTTATAGTAGAAACTGTTGACTACATTTTGGAAGGCTTTAGACAACTGAATGATGTAAAAATGTGCAAGTCTCTTGACAAAGACATCGCAGCAGATCTCAAAGGCACATCACAAAAAAAAAATGCAACATTTTCAAAGAAGAACCTATTTGACACAGCAACAGCTGATTTTCTAATCAGCACCACAATATCTATCTATCTATCTATCTATCTATCTATCTATCTATCTATCTACTGAACCAGTATGGTGAAGTGGTTTGAATGTTGGACTATGACCCTAGAGACCAGGGTTCAATTATCCACTCAGCCATGTAAACCTACTGGGTGACCTTGGGTGTAACACACTCTCTCAGCCCCAAGAAACCCCGTGATAGCTTCACCTTAAGGTTGCCATGAGTCAGAAATAATTTGAAGACGCACAACAACAATGTCATCACCACCAACAACAACAACTTCATTTAAACTCAATGAAGCTTCCTTTGTTGTAGACCTTTGTAGGGTTACAGTGCTTAAACAAATGCAAAAATCCCAAAAATAAAATCCATAAAGACATGTGGGATCACCACAGGGCTTTTAGGCTGCTTTCAGATTGACCAACTGGAAAGCTGGGGCTTAAGAGACCATACTTGAATTTTGTATTTTGAACTCCAAAAAGGCCAAATCCAATTGTTAGTCCTGATTAGAGTAGAACCATGCCATCAGTGGGAACATCAGCACTTATACAAGGTCAACTGATTCAATTGGTCAACTCTACTTAGCCCTAGATTCCTTCCTATCCCTATTTAGTGCATAATTTGCACATCAGTGTATATTTTTTTATAATTTTTATTATTTTCAAAATACATAAAAGCATATATTGACATTAATATGTATATCATTGTTATGATTGTTCTATTCCCCTCCACTTCTGTATATCAAATATTTCCAGTTGAATCTATCCTCCCTTTATACATATCTTATCACATACTAATATAGTCAATTCGCAGACATTTACAGATTTAGCCAAAGCATAATCCTTTTCCATTCTCTTTCAAAATTTTGAATCATTTTATTCTTAAGGAAGTTGCTTATTTTTCAGTCTCTACCATATCTAACATTTTTATTTTCCATTCTTCTAATGGAATGTTCATTGTATCCTTCCAATGTTGTGTATATGTCAGCTGTGCTGCTGTGATCAAATGCAATAATATCTTCTGTTGTTTTCTGATCTCCCGGTTCTGACCTAATATATTCAATAAATAAAATTCTTGTACCATTTCAAAATTAACTTTGGAGATTTTTTGAATTTCATCAGGAATTCCTTTCCAAAATTTCTTAGCCTTAGACCAAGTCCATCACATATGAAAAAAAGTCCCCACCCTTCCCCTACATTTCCAGCACTTCGCATCCCCATTTTTGGTTATTTTTTGAAATCTTTCTAGAGTCATACACCATCTATGTAACATTTTATAATAATTTTCTCTTAAATTTAAATTTGAAGTGAAATTTAAGTCTGTTTTCTATACTTTTTCCCATGCCTCTAACTCAATTGGATGACCTATATTTTGGGTCCACTTAATCATTGACTCTTTTATTCACTAAGATTCAAAGTGCCTTTTTAAGAGTAATTTGTAAAGCTTCGAGATTCTCTTCTTTTGATGTTCTTTCAATAGTCGATCTAGTTCATTTTCTTGTCTTTCAAAACCAAATAGGTTTTGGTCCATTTTGTACCTTTCTTTCAACTGGCGCCAAAGGAACCAGTTTAGCTCATGACCTTCAGCTTTTACCTCTTCTATCAACTTCATTTTTGGATTGTCTCTTTCCCATTTTGTTATATCTTAATAAATCAAAAGCTTTACTTGCTTCGTCGGTGCAATCTTATAAGCTTCTTGAGGGGATGTCCAAATTGGGAGAGTATATTTAAATTTATTATATTTTGCGGTATTTGTCAACTGTGTTAGGAAAAATCATTTTTTCAACTAGTAGAATACAAATCTGGAAAAAATAAACAAACACATAATTTAACATAGCAAGACCTTTTTCTTTGTAAACAAGATAAGGATTGTGCTGCAGATAATTTTAAGCATCTCTTGAAAAGTGCTAGATGAAATGGATAGACAGGTAGACAGATATATATGAGAGAGACAGGTAGGCTGATAGACAGGCTGATAAACAGACAGTAGGACAATTTCCTATTCTTTTCTGAGTTTTTAGAAATTTGATTAGAAAAGAATTGCAGATATATCCAGTCTTAATTTAAGTAACGAACTGTTCTTCAGAATACATATCGGAGGATTGTTCCAGATTCCCCATTTTGGGAACAATAGCTCAAGCACCTTCTTCTTTTTAGGAATAACTTTTGCTGTTTTCCTGAATCTCTGAATTAGCCCAATTGTCCTTCCAAGCTAACCTTTCAATATGCAAATGTTTTCTTATTATCACCTTCCATGAAAGCTTTATTTCTTGGTATTTCATCCATCAGAGCTTATAAAAGTAATGTGCCTCATGATTCTAGCCATGTAGTCTATGACACTCACCATTTCATAAAAGCTGGATTTAAGGGGCTTTTGAGCATGCAGTCAGTTGAAATGTGGCTGATGTTTACATGCAGAGCAGTTTGTGAAAAGGAGATTTGAAAATTCATTGAACATCAGAGTGTGGTGCTGAATAGCAAGATGTTTGTTAGAAAAATGCACAATAGTTTCTAGCACAAAAAAAGCACAGTGCTTCAGAAAATGATGAAGCACTGCACAGCTACAGCAGATGTTTTTCCCTCCTCTATCAAATTATCTACAGTGTTTCTCCTGTTCCAATACTGAGGTCAAAAGCAGTGCTTAGCAGGTAATAATGTTTCATCTTCTCCTTCTCCTCTTTTTTTTTAATTGTTCTTTTTCCTGGATTTTCCACCCACCACCATCCACCAACTACTTAGTGACAATTTTATTTTACTTTTTGTTTGTTTGTATTTTTCTGGTTTGGTTGTAGGCATTGTCCCAGTCAATTAGGAATCACACAGTCATGACATAGTCACTCATATTTGGCCATATTTGGTTGCACGTTAATATTATAGAGTTGAAGGTGAGGACAGGGCTTACTAACCAGAACATTGCGTTTGAGGCATTCTCCTTCAAATAGCAAAATGGAAGGGGCTGACTTCAATGGTGGCTTGAGAACAGAAGCAGAAAGTGTTTCTACTCATGAAAGCTGGCAGTCTTCCCTGCTCTTATACCTACTCTTTTATCTCTGTTCTCCAAGAAGTTGCTTGAGATCTCCTTGTCTCAAATGAGACAAGGTACAAAATGCTGTAGTAGACAGGAGGGATTGGTGAAAATTGTGTATCCTGGCATTATCTAGGCTTCAAGCAACACCATGGCCCCAAAAGGCCCCCCAGATGGTGATGGGGCAATGTTGCTATAGTTCTTACCTCACACTGCTTTTAGCTGATTTCCAGCTTCACTTCCTGGTGGGGGAAAAAGGGTCTCTTGTGGGCCCAAAATGGCCCAGAGAGGGACAAATATATGATGAACTTAACTCTTATGATTCTAGGACGCTTGGGAAGGGGGGGGGTCATTCAAGAGCTATTTTTTTAAAAAAAGAAAAAGGAAGCAGGTGACAGCACTGATTCCCTGGGGTGCCAATATAGTGCCAGTAGTCACTAGTAGATGCAGTCCAAACTTACATGGAAAACAGTGAATACTTAAACATACAGAAGCACATTGAACTCTAACCTATTTTTTCTCTCTCTCTCTTTCACAATCCCTTCCTTTTTTATATTATAGTTGTGAAATGTATTTTTAGACTAACAAACATAATTCTTGTAAATCAAACCTATCTTTAATGCAATGTCCTGGTAATGCAAGTGTTAGAACATGAGTCAGTGGGAAAGGGTATGATCAAGCCCAAATGAAGCATCTTTCCATAGATTCAAGTGGGAAAATCAAGAAATGTTTAAATCTCTCTATTACTGAAATTGATAGGATTTCAACATGCTTAAAACTTGATATTTTTTTTGCCCCTGTTGTTTACTGTTAAAAACATTTGAGCTGCAATGCCAACAACTTTTTATTGTCATGAGAGTACAATTTTCCTTTAAGAACAAAAGTTTTTTTTCCTCCCCCACCACTGCTAGGCTGTCTTTGCCAGTTTAAATGAGTAATCTATTTGTTCTTCTATTGTTGGAAGTAAATTCAATATACATTTAAATGATTAAATGCTATAATGGGGGTGAAAATAATTCATGCTGATCTTATTTACATAGAAGTTTCAAACTAGATCCAGGTCCAGGAGATAAAAGGGTTTCCATTAAAGATTTATTGAAGATTTAAACAAATGTGACTACCTTGAGGCCAGTCAGAAAATCTATTAGAGGATGCAAATTTTTTAAAAAGGAAACACATATATGGAAAGAAATAGCTGAGGAACAAAACTATGCAAGGAAATTTTCTGCATATTAGATGTGGACAGAATTACCAAAGAGGTAAAGATCGAGAGGAGGAGGAGGAGGAGGAGGAGGAGGAGGAGGAGGAGGGGGAGGAAAAATTGTAATAGGTTATTATTATCTTCTAAAGCTTTTCAAACATTAGGTGCTATACAATAGTTGAAAATAATACCTATGATCACAAGGGGGGGGGTAGAGATTTTCATCAAATATAATTTTTTGCTTCAGTAATCCAGATGAAGGTACAACACCGTGGCCTCATGCCCAGTCAGCACTGTTGTAGATGTGTGGAGGAGGTATTTTTGCTGGCATTGAACTGGGAAGAGACTAGCTTGTGTGTCAGGGTGGATTGCCTTGTCAGAGGAGTCAGGGGAGGATAGCAGGGGTCTTACAAGCCTGGCTACCCCATCATTATCCCATTTCTTGCAAATCCATCCTATATGACCACAGAAAATCATTAATATGACTGTATTATTCCCACACTCAGACAAAACACACACACACACACACACACACACACACAAAGAGAAGTGTTTCCCCTTTTATACCTTTTTGGTGAGTTCCTATACATATGTAATTGATTCTTCTTAGAAACACAGCAGTGGACTGGATGTACCGTGGTCTGCTCTTCCAAAGTATCTGAAAACTGTTGTGATTGCTGTGATTAAGCATGTTTCCACTCTAAATTATTACAGTGCTATTATTCCACTTTCAGCATTCTGTGGAATTCTGAAGTTCTGAAGTTTGCTGAGGTCAAAGAGCTCTCTGGTTGAGAATTCTAAACCCTTATCCTGAACTGCAAACCTCAGGATTCCATAGGATGTTGAAAGTGGAGTAACAATACTATAACAGTGTAGTTCAGAAATGACTTAAGTCATTAAGAGCGTTGCATGAGGACTAGGTTGGCAGGTTCAAATTCTCCTCTGCCATGAACCTTATGAAGTGACTTCAGTACATTCATTTCCTCTTAGCTTAACCTACCTCTCAGTGCTGTGAGGTTTAAATGGCACTCCCTTGAGAGGGAAGGTGAAATGTTGTCACCCAGAGTACTCATTTCTTTATTTCAGCATATCTTCGACTGACATCCATCTGTGTAATAAAACTATTTATCTTCAGCATATTTATTTCCTTCTTAACCCATACTAAAGGCATCTTGGTTGCAATCATATGCCTGTTTTCTCATGTTTACTGAACTCTATAGAATTTACTTCTGAGTACACACATAAAGGACTGCACTAAACATATCCATGCCTGACAGAGAGAGAGAGAGAGAGAGAGAGAGACCGAGCTCTGGACCAACTTTAATGACAAGCAGTCAAGACGATGGCATGCAGAAATAAACCATCAGAAGCTATAAAGTTTTAAAAAAGAACTGCTTTCTTAAAAAAAAAAGAAGCTAATTTGCATTCTCCCAACTAATATGCAAACCAAACAAAAGTCTCTTTTTGTTTCCCCTGTTTACTGAATTTTGAAATGTTGTTCCTGAATAAAAGCTGTGCACCTAAGCAGACACATTGGAGGAAACATACACAGAAGTTTGCATTTTTGTACAAATTTCTCTATATGTATGCAATTATAGAAAATGTGTACAGGAATGCACACATTTTGGGAAATAATGTGGAAACATATATGTAAATTTTTTTAAAAAAATCAAGTATGAATCTTCAAATTGACTTTTTAAACAAAAGTATGCGTATCAATGAAGAAGCAGGACAGAATGAATTCATGCTTCAAGAAGTAGAAAAGTTGTATAAACCAAAA